>CM029357.1:16177532-16243564 GCA_017140985.1 Hormaphis cornu
GAAGGGACTTTGTTTTATATTATGTAGTGATTACACAACATAAGTGCTATTTTGAGAGCTTAATATTACCCACGATTGTAATTTTAAACAACAACGAAAAGATTAATCTCGGCCTTCTTGGGTATTCTGGGGGGAATGACAAAACTTGGTAGTATACACACCACAGTTCATTTGTAACACTAAATAATAGCGATTATTATAGTAAGATTGAAAATATTATGTAAAATTGCTCACATCTATAGGTATGAACCGATAATAATAAAAGCGATTAAAACCGATTAATTTTACATAGCCGATGTCGTCGACGTTTAGGTCTTACCTGATGTTTTAAGTACATCGATTTTTTTTGAACTCAAACATTTGGTTACCGATGGCCTAAAGGAGCTCCAAATAGCCATTTTTAAATGCAATCTCAACAATTCAGTGTTCAGTTTCTTTGCGGGAACCTTGGCGCATGCTCACACGACGCACGGGCGATTTCGGTTCGGTCTACGGTTCACGACTTTGAGCGCGTTTAGATTTCCGAATTTTTACGAGGAAAAAAAAAAATCTTGATTTCTCTTTTCGTGAACAGAAATGTACAGTTCTTATCAAATTCGATCATGTGATATTATCGTAAAAAATATCAATTTGCCCTTCGAGCATAGATTGATATAAATGTACTCCGGGAATAAATCGAATCTTCCGCGGAATAGTTAAAGAAAGAAAAACCCGACCTGTTCCTACCGGCGACGTTTCCGCCGCGTTTTTCAGTATTTTTCCGGCGTACTTTTTTACCGATCCCATATTCTCCGAGTTTTCCCGCGCCGGCTGCACACTCGGTCACACTGTTGCCGAACGGTACGTCCGAACAATAATAATAATAACACCGAGCACAGCTGCAGCAGCTGCCGTATATACTTGTGTTATATATAGGTACACACGGGGAATAAATACTACGGCCAATAGGGGCAACGTACGAAATATCGATTTTTTTTCCATCTTCGTCACACACTGACGTACGTTTCGCAATAATAAAATAGGTTCATTACACATATGTCGTATTCGTATTGTCGTGTACGGCGATTGTGTTTTCCGCAGGCCGCGCGTGCGCTGCTACCGCCGAGTAAAATAATACAATAATAGCTCTACGGCTGCCACCGAGCCGCGCTGTTCTCTGTATTATAAGTGCGCCTCTCTTCACTTCTGTTCCCCGTCAACGTCCCGGACGCCGTTATCTACGACGTGTCCCGACCGATTTGTCGTTGCCGTAATGTCCACGATCCGTACTGTTTGATCGGTTTTTTTTTTTTTTGTATCCATATTTTATCATTTGTCGTCCATCGGGCGCCGACGGCACTGACGTCGGCACGTAATAATAATAATACATACTCTCGTCGTAATTATTATAGGTGGGTAACACGGTCTGTATAGTTATAATAGAGTGTAGACGTGTGTGTCGGACGGAAGAAGAAAAATGTTGCCGTGAGTAGTGGCCGCGTCCGTTTACGGCAGAGCGTAGTAGAGTAACGCGCCACCGACAACGAGGACTCCACGGGAAAAATCGCGTTGCAGTCGTGTACCCACTACGAGTAAGTTATTTAACGATTCGCCGTGATTATTGCGTTTGCCGTCAATCGATCACATTTTCAATAATAACTTTTTGTTTACGTCGGCGCCGTATCGAAATATACGTATCGCGTTAAATTAGTCGAGACGTTCGGTGCGGTATTCGTGTTTTACGGACTCTAGGGAGATTCCCGCCCGTAACGTTTTTAATGTTTATAATGGGTACAACTGTTGGTGTGTAGGACGCTAACTTAAATTAATGATATTATAAAATTATGCGTTAGCTCGTGTTAAAAGCGGGTTGGTTGGCTCCAATCCACGAGAGAATAAGCCTAGGGTGACATCGTCTACGACGTTTAGGACGAAAAGATAGTTTGAGGTCTGGCTTCGCCAAAGTGTTGTGGTGCAAACTGATGATTCGTCTTGTGAAACATAGGTATTCTGATGATGCGTGTCATTAGTAGAAAAGGGTTTGTAGTGCGTCTGAAGAATAACAGTACGAACGTTCTTTATGTTGCAGACTATAGTTTTGCACGTTTTTTAAAGTGCAATTTATCACTTGCTATTGTCGTGACAGTTTTTTTTCCTATCGATAGATATACAATATCTCCTATTATTATAAGGATGAGATTTTCAGTGATACTTTTCTTTATTTGATAAATAATACTTACTTACCCGAGTAAAAACAATTCATCGCGCAATCGTTTCCCAACGTTTATAAGTCGATTGAACAATTTTTGATTTAACTCCCGCCCTACTTTGTTTAAATTTTTCAAAAATAAATTAAGAAATTAAGTTTGTAAACCAATAACTAGGTCTATTTTAGTTTACATAATATAATATAATACTTAGGTACATATATGTATTGTATATAATTTTAACAATAGGTTAAAAACATTAGTTTCCAAATAATTCAGTCATTGACCTTTTAGAAAAGCAGTTATTAATTTGATTAAATAAAAAAAAAAAAAAACTAGTTCTTGGCACCGATCTAACTTTTTTTTTTTTTCTGTGCAATATTAATAAATTATTGGTTTGTCACCCAATTGTATGTATTTTATAAATTGTTTTAAGATTTTTAAAATGATTATATTCTTTGTCTCTAGTACCCAATATCATGAAAACTACCTATTTCATAATTACTTTTATGTTTAGGCCAGGTGTACTCGATAGGTAAATAATGTACCTATAATAACATTGATTGTATAATAAACAGTTCAGCAGGTAGAGACAACTTTGTCATAGAACAAGCTCCATCAGCCCGCGCCTATAGAACAATATTGATTTAAATAATAATTAATAATTATATTTTTATAGTTTTCAATAAAATATTGTTGATTAAACAGCAAAATCTCTGTCATTGAAAGCAAATAAAACCGATAGCGCTCCACAGCAACTGTAAGCGTGTTCAATCGGTCTCCAAAAACTACTAGAGAATGGCTCATGTGTTTAGTATAAAATCTTTCAGTATTATTTACCACTTGAGTTTCAAGTTTCAATCTACTTTTACATCTTGCTACTTTTAAGAGGGTTTTAGTAGCAATAAATTATTTTTTCCGATTTAAGTTACTTATAGTACGCATACCAAAAACTGGCGGATGTATGTACTTTACCCGGTAGCTGGTAGCGGATCCAAGAGTTATCCAAGGGGGAGGGGCCAATTTTGGTTTTGGTGTAGGTATATGGGTTAAGATTGTTATACAAAACTGCACTTATATGAACTTACATAAACTCTGCCCAAGGGAGAAGGGGCGATTGCCACATCACCCCCTCCCCGCATTTGGATCCTAGGGAGAGGGCAATGTTTATGCCAGTTTTTGTGACGTGTACTATAATATAATTTTTATGTGTTTATTAATAAGGAATACTCACTTAATCGATTATTACTACCTACCCACTTACATAATATGTAAGTTATATTTATATATATGTATAAATAAACTTGATAGGTTTTTGCAAGGTTGTTCATGTGGTTGTTTTTATTTTTAGCACCGCCAGAGTTCATAATTTTTATATTCGTAAATTAATAATGTATTAGTTTATCTACATTTTGTTTTAAATATTTATTATTTTAAATTGAGAAAAGTCAATTAGGTTATGGATAAATAATTTATAAATTTCTACTTTTTTAATAAGTAATTAGGTATAGTTGGTGTTCTCGGAGTTTTTAACATAATATTTTAATATTAATAGTTGAAATTATTTTCACAAGCAATAAAATCTGTATTCCGTATTAATATAACAAAATACTAATACTATATGCTCAATATGGTACAATTATTAAATATGTTATAGTTTAAATAACTTCATCAATTATTATTAGTACCAATCAACAAATATTATAATCAACTTGATCCTACCTATATTTAATGAGGGATATAAATGCATAAATTGTAGATTTATAAAAATAATAAAAAAAAAAATAAATGTATAATACATAACCATGTTTTACTTAAGTACCTTTTGTATAAAAATAATGTTAAATGAGGTTCGTCATGTTGGTTAAAATAAACTTATTTTCTAATAAAATCATATCAGTGAAAAATAGTTACCCAGTTCAATTTGGTCACATTGTTATATTAAAACAGAAAATTTTTATAAAATGTACACCTACCTACCTACCCATACCTACCTTTGTACCTTTGTATCTGTTTAACATAATATATTTTTAATTTTTAAAATACCATTAATTAGTATAATAAAATCTATATAATAAATCAGATACTAAATATTATTTAGGTTAATGTTTAAGTTATCTAGACGTGTGTATATACATAGATTTGCTACTAATATTTTGTATTTGAATAATATAGCCTTCTTAAATCACTACCCTTTATTTACCCATGTCATGTATTGTGTTATTACTGTTATGAGAACATACGTTTTAGATTTTCAGTTGTACCCATTATAATATTCAATTTTAGATTATAATATTAATTTTTGTTAGTTCCTAGTACTTATTTTTTCAATGAGGTACTATTACTATTGGTATTTTAGTATTTTTAGTTTGAAGTCAGGTTAATTGCCTTAATGTCCATAATAATATATGTTTGTCATAGTAAGGCCAACAAAACTTAGAGCAACATACAATATACTCTCAATAATATGTTTATAGGTTATAACGTAAAATTGTTTCTATTCTGTCTTAATAGACTAGTCTCGGTAATACACCTATCATTAATTAACATTTAATTAGGTAGTTAACTAATAGTTAACTTTAAAGTACCTATGTGTATAATGGGAAAAACTGGTAAAATATTTGAATGGGTATGTTTTTACTTATGTATCTATCTATACTATTTAAATCTTATGTTGGACTACCTATTGAAAAGAATCTCATTTAAAGATTTTTCCTACTTATGCATCAAATGTTTTTCTATATTATAATAACATACTCAACTGGCTTGGATTATAAATAATATGTTGTATGTTTATGTATATGTTTCATACTTAGCTTATTGTATGGGGTTCTAGTTAGGTTGGTTTTACTGTTAAAAAACTAATATTTTTGGTTATTAAAGTTAATAATAAAAACCCGTTGATATAAGCTTAAAATCAAACTAGTTAGTATATCTGTATTTAATTTCCAACCCAATTTTTAAGGTTGAGCAAGTTAATAAAAAAAGTAATTTTCAAAGTCAAGTCAATTTAGCTAAATTTAATTTAAATCAGTTTAAAAAACTAATTTTTATTCTTAAAAAAAATATATAGGCTTTTTAACTTAACTTAAATTTTTTATGTAGATTAACTACTACCATTGGAAAATTGTTACAATATTGTGTTTACCTAGGTAACGGGGTAGGTGGTAGATACCTATTCATTTTATTAAAAAATTTTAATTACTGGTATCTACAATCTTTGTCAAATTAAATAAATATCATTTTTTAAATCTCAAACAAGTTTTTTTTTTTTTTTTTTACTCTCTAACTTTATTGCAATTTTAAAAGTTTCTAATTTTAAATATTACTTATCTTATAAGATATTTCTATTTTCTATTTTAGTTTTGAAAAGTTTTTAATTATTATCTAAATTCATATGAGATGTTCACTAAAACTAAATAGGTATTTTTGTTCAAAATTTTTTTGTGTCCAAGACCTAAGTTTATAATAATTTTAGAAAATACCTATTTAATAACTGCAGGGACTTAAAAATCAAAATGAAATTTTTTCTCTTTACATTTTTATATACTTGATACATGCAAAAATAATTAAATTGATTAATTTGATCAAAATCAGCTTTTATTCATTCTATATAGCTTGTAATTGTTTGATATTTATCTTTAATATAGGTAGTTAAATTTAAGTGATATTAATATTTATTTAGAAAATTTAATGGGCTTGTGCCCTTTGAATTTATGATTTAATAAAATTGACAAATTACAAATTATATTAAGTTGGTTAATTTTATTAATTTGTACTTGTAATTTGTAACTAATGTTTGGGAATTTATATGGTTTGGAATTTATTTGTTAGGCGCTTATAAAGATACAAATATGGATGAAGGGATGGATCCGACTTTTGCAATGAGACTAAGGGCGCAGCTATCCAGAAGTCCAGATTATGTTGTGTTGAAAAATCGTCATATGCAAATAGCTGCAGAATCCAAGTCACAGTCTGTAGAAAAAGAAAATACATTATTGGGTTTTAAAATGCTTGAAGAAATGGAAGTTGATGATGATCCATATCAAACAAAATCTTTTAAAAAATTTAAAACTGAACAGCAGAGTTCAACAGTTAAAACATATGAGCAATCTATGTTTAGTAGTTCTAGAGCAGATAGATTTATTCCTTATAGAGAAGCCCACAACCTTTCAGCTAGATTTAACATTATATCAGATATTAAGAATGGCTTAGACATTAAAAAAGATTTTCAAAGTGAATCAGCCAACAAAGATGGTGCTTACAAAGCCATTCTTCACAATGAATTGCTAGGATCAAGTGTTGGTGAAATAAGCATTCAAGATAAAAACCGTGATCGTTTAGCTATTAAACGTAACTTGTTTCAGTTTTATTCCTCTAGCCCTGAACAAGTTGATAATATACAATCAAGGGTTCCTTATTCTTTATCTCCACTTGGTGCTAAAAGTCAGGAAATTTTACGATCGCCACGTAAAATACCCCGTAAAATTTCTAGAGTGCCTTATAAAGTCCTTGATGCTCCTGAACTGCAAGATGACTTTTATCTAAATCTAGTTGATTGGTCATCATCAAATTTACTTGCTGTTGGGCTTGGAAGTTGTGTTTACTTATGGTCAGCTACAACAAGTAAAGTTACAAGAATCAGCGATTTGTCGTCAGATGGTAATGTTGTTACATCTGTTGCCTGGAATGATAAAGGAAATTATTTAGCCTTTGGCACCCAAGAAGGATCTGTAGAAGTTTGGGATATTGCTGCAGAAAAGCAAGTGAACAGTTTAACTGGTCATGCTGGCCGAGTTGGTGCTATTGCGTGGAATGGTGATGTTGTATCTTCAGGAAGTCGCGATCGTAACATATTTTTAAGAGATATGAGAGGGCCTAGTCTTTCTACGTGTAGGCGTTATTCTGGTCATCGGCAAGAGGTGTGTGGTTTAAAATGGTCCCCAGATAACCGATATCTTGCATCTGGAGGAAATGACAATAGACTTTATGTATGGAATACACATGCTTATACTCCACAATTAACATACAATCAACATACTGCCGCAGTTAAAGCTATTGCTTGGTCTCCTCATCAAAGAGGTTTATTGACTAGTGGAGGAGGTACAGCTGACAAATGTATACGTTTTTGGAATACTCTTACTGGACAACCAATGCAATGTATTGATACTGGATCACAAGTTTGTAATCTTGCTTGGTCAAGAAACACCCAAGAGTTAGTTAGTACACATGGTTATTCTCAAAATCAAATTGTGGTTTGGAAATATCCTTCAATGAGTCAAATCGCCAAACTCACTGGCCATACATTCAGGGTGTTGTATTTGTCCATGTCTCCCGATGGAGAGTCAATTGTCACAGGAGCTGGAGATGAGACATTAAGATTTTGGAATATATTTTCAAAAGCGCGGTCACAGAAAGAACCTAAGTCAAAATTAAATCTATTTACAAATATTCGATAGGTGGTATATATAATAATTTGGTCCATGAAATAATATAATCATGTCTTGATCTCTCTTTCTTATACATTTTATTATTTGTGCCTTTTAACTATTTTTCAGTTTGTTGCCCATTGAACAAACTCAACTGATTTAAATTTTTTTGTCTTTAGCAAACAAAATTTGATTTGTTTTAAACCTTTTTTTGATTGTTCAGTCATTTGTGTATGCTTTTTTTTTTTAATTTTGAGAACTAAATACAATGTAATTTTTTTTTTTAATTTTGTAATAGGTATAATGATTTAAATTTTTAATTATTAATTAAATTTTGTGACACAAAATAAAATAAATAATTAAATTAAAATGTAATAAATCAATGTAAAACAACAATTTTTTAATACTTAAATAAAATATGTTTATAATTTTTGCACCAGTTAAAAAACATTGCTGTTGTATTTATAACTATTTTGGCAATCTGACCATTTTATTATTCAAGAAATTAGAATTGTCTTAACTTTTTATTTCAATTTCAGTTTGTTTACCTATTATTACTAATTTCTTGAAAAATTTATTATCTTACAATTGTATATAAATAATAATGTTATCTAAAATGGTTTGATTATCTATATTGTCTTATTGCTACTACAACTTGTTATATAACTGTATAAAAAATAGGTCTATATTGTAGGTTTGTACTTGTCTTGTATTTTGTGGTTGATATAAACTGGTTGTATAAATAGTTCAAAACTATTGTATTAGTAATGCAAAATTTCACTTAAAAAAAAAAAAATAATACCAATCTTTAAGCATTTCATTAAAAATAAAAATACAATGAAAGATTAACAATTAAAATAATCTTTTAAAAAATATCTGTTGTTGTAATTTCATATTTTAATTGTTACTATTTTAATAGATATAATTTTGACTCATTAATTTAATTATAACATATTATTAAATAATTTAAATTGTTTGAAAATGACTAAAAATGTCTACTACAATTTTTCATACCTAACATATCTCTGTTTGTATATTATTATTTTAGTATTAAATTAGCTTATGTTTTTCTTTTATGGTGATGTACCACTTGAATTGAAAATGTGTTCATATTTCATACATGTTGGAACTCTAATTAGTCATATTTTGATATATTTGTAAATATAGATAAGATAAATACATTTTAAAATGATGTTATACTATAAATACTAATATTGGTTTAACTATTAATTAGGGAAAAAGATGATGGCTGGTTAGCATATAACTGTTAGTTATTGTACACTTATGTTATAAAATATTTATTTGTAAAAAAATATAAAATTATTTTTTTGGGTGATTAAATGAAATGTTAACTTAATATGTTTTTGTTTGTATTTATTATTTACCCAACATTAAATTATTTCTTGTTGTTTTATAAATTGATTTAATAATCAAACGTGGAATGTTTTTAAATACATAATTTTTATTAGACTAAGTGATGAAAAAGTGAAAAAAAATACATCTGTAATAAGTGCATTTAACTTGATCACTGCGCCTTGTCTCTATCAACAGTCGATGAATCCATTCTTTCATCATTCTTAACATCTTCTTGGTATAGTTATTATTTATTAATACATATTACATTTAACCACATACCTAATTAAAACGTATTGTTTTACAAGTACAACAGTTATTTAGAATGGTTTTAATATTACTTCCTATTACTACTAGGTATTGTTTTAATATAACAAAAGTTTGAATTTAAATACTAAAATAACATATCGTAATTAAAGTAATAAATACTTATTAATTACTTAATACTGGTAACATCATTCAGGAAATAAACAATAATTAATATTTAATAATTAAAAGTGTAATGTGATTAAAAAAATGTTGGTAGGTACCTATTTTTGTTGTATCAAGTAGATACTTACATTTACGATTTATAAGAAATGTTATGGACAGCATTCTGTACTTTTCATACAATAAAATTATTCTTTTTAAGATGAGTTTTTACTTTTAATCACATAACAATAATAGTAAAAAATTAGTGTGCTGGATATTAGTAAATTTCTCTGTCCAAAAGTCAAGAAAATATTTGATTTATCGTTTATTAAATACTAATTAATAATACTAATACTAGTACAGAGTGTGGTGTAATGAACTCCCACATATCCGTGGTAAGTTAAAAAAAAAGAATACAAGATATGGAAAAAAAATTTATTTGTAGAAACTATATTATACAAGGGGATTTTTAAAAATGACTGCCTCAACAAATGACGCACATATTAAGCTGTTCTTGTAAGTTTTCCATCACTTTTGCCAGCATATTGATTGGAATCCCGGAGTTTTCTTGACGGGTAGCCTCCTTTAGTTTTTCAATGGTTCTAGGTCGATATTTGAAAATTTCAGCTTTGAGGTATCCCCCATTAGAAATAGTCACATGGGCTCTAAACAGGAGAGCGAGAAGACTATTTAATGTTTTCCCTTAAGAAGATCAGGCGACCAGGAAACATTTCTTGCAAAACAGTGCGAGAACGACTGGCCGTATGAGCTGTGTCCCCATCCTGTTGAAATAAGAAGGCATCAGTATTTTTAGGAGTTAAAAGTTTTCCAACATCTTGCAGTACCAGTTAAAAGTCTCAATAACTGTGACGCTACTCTCTTAAACAAAATAAGGTCCAACGATTACAACAATAATTTTTTAAAAAACTTTATATAATATAGTTCCTACAAAATAAATTAATTTTTTCCATATCGTTTTATTTTAGTTCACCTCGGAAGTATGGCAGTCCAATGTGTTGCTCCCTCTATAAAAAAGTTTTTAGAGAAGTTTTAAAGTTAGTAATTTCACAGTTTTTTAAAAACAATATATTACTAAAATTTCATACATATTATATAGTGGTGACTAATACCTACCTAGTTTCTATGGTGCATTCTAGGTGTATCATGATGATACATATTTTCTTTTTTCTTGTTGGGATATATTTATTCAAAAATTACATAGGTATTGTACTAGATAGTCGCTTATTAGTCAAAATGTACAAATAATTACAATATGTACTGGATTTGTGGTAAGTTATGAGTAATCTAAACACACATCTATCTAATACTTAAATAAAAGTATAATAATTTGTATACATTCCTTTATATTTAATCTGAACAGAAACAGAAAATTTTTTTTTTCTAATTCCTTGTTGGAACAAAGTTTTAAGTTATTTCTAAGTATTATACTGTACGAATAATGTAAATTACTTACTTCATTTCCAATGTTAAATTAAATAAATAAAAACGCTCATTTTAAGGGTACTTAAAACTGTTTTGTATGCAGTGTGCATGCTATTATATAAAAACCAGTCAACAGTAGGTACTAGCATTATATTTCAGAGAACCAGTCCAAATACTAATTCAACAACCATTAGGTACCATTATTTTGTTCCGGTATGTGCACACACCTTTTTAAAAGTATTCAATTATCGGTACTGTTGTAAATAGTTAAATAATGTTTTGAATTCCGTAGTCAAATATTGAACAGGTACCATAGAACATTAGAATTATTAGAAATATATGTGCATTTTTTTTACTTCAAAAAGTTGTTTGCTTTATTAATTAAAATACCATACAGATGTTTAAAAACCGTTGTTAAATGCTTACACATTTTCAAACATCTAATCTACAGAATATTATTTATTAGTGTCATAAATAATATGCTAGGTAATATTATGCATTATTCTTGGTCAGTTTTTATAAGTTATAAACAAGAATTTTGCCAAATAACTGATAAATCCCAAGATGAAGTAATACAATTAATTTTTGTTAGGTAGTTGTAACTTATGTGAATTATGTTTTTAAAATATTCTACTAAATTTAATCCTAAACCAAAAAATATACAATTTATAAATAAATTACTATGCTAGCAAAGTTAAAAAAAAGAATAATAGGTGTAATAAATTGCTGTGGTGGTAGGTTTTAAGTATGTATATTTGAAAATTAGTACTTGGGTTTTTTCCATTAAAATAGGGACATGTCATAACTGTATAATATTATGCAACATTATAGTTTTGTAATTGATTGAGAGACAAAAGTAGAAATATATTTTTTTAAAAAAGCAACATTTTCTAAATTATTGCAGTTAATTTTGTTCAGTTTTTAAATTACAAAGTTGACAAATTAGAAGTTGAAAAAAGCAAACATTCTGCCTTTATTTTTACTGATTATTTATTATTATTATTTGGTAAGTGACTATATTAATATAATTAATAATAACCATTCAAAAATCCTCTAATTATGAAGCGTGTGCAAGTGCACTGATGCACAGAAGCATGTTTCTCAGCAAATTTCATGATTCAATAACTACCAAAAGCCTCAACACATATGTTTTTAAAACAACATGTAAATTATTTTTAAAATGTTCCTAATGGCTAATATTTATTTAGTTCAACTAGTTTTCATTCATTAGTTAATTTTTGTTTTTCTTTATTTTGTGTTATGTAATACAAGTTACAATACAAGTAAATTAAGTTCCTTTGATATAAGTAGGTAATTTATATTAAATAATATAACATTGTGACGCTTTATAGCAAAATAATTCCGTTTTATCAATACTTATTTATTAGGCTTTTGGAAACTACTGGTCGGATTTCTTTGAAGTTTGTTGCTAGTGATAACAAATTTTGTTTTACATATCATATTAAATTTACAAGTTTTAAAAATAAAATTGTGTTACAAAATTTTGTTTAACAAAAAAAAAAAAAAAAACACAAATGTCACCAATTTTTGCTGATTTTCCAACATAAAACGACAAAAATAATTCTCTAGTTCGGTTTTCATAAATGTTTAGTCCCATATTTTGCTGCGTACTTCCTACATTGTATTAAAAACTTCAAAGCTTTTTATTTTAAAACTAAATTTTTTATTGAAAAAATGTGAAAATGAAAAATTTTAAAGTTCAATATTTAGCTCAAAAATGATTGAAATATTTTGGAATTGGTTTTAAATCTGTATATTATTCTTATAAACATTGTATATAAGTTTTAGGTCTGAGAATTTATTATTACGGAAATTATGACCATAAAACGAAATCAATTTAGTTAAAATAGCGTTTACCGTACTTTTTACCAATTTTTTCGAAGTTTTTGTTTTGTTTTTTGGGCACAACTTTTTTAGAATTGATAATTTGTATAAAAGTTAGTACGTAGGATATAAGTTGGGCTTTCAGAAAATGTATTGACCGTTACGATCAGAGCAATACTCAATGCTTTATGCATGTCACAGACCAAAAAAAAAAAAAATCGTTAAATCAATAGCTTTCTCTCTTTGCTTAAAATGTAAATAATACGAATTGGTTAAAGAATTTTTGAACACAATTTAATTCTCTCGAGTTTCTTAACCCTCTATTTAATTATTACTTTTACTACGTTTTTTTTTATCTTTTGTAAGTTTATGACCTATAGCCTATATCTATTTTTTCTGATTTGGAAGCAGGGGTAGTAGCAGTGCCTCTTAGTCAAATACAATTTTAGGCATAAATCATAAGAATCATGAAAAAAGCGCTGGTTTTTATGCTACAACCCAGTCCAATCTCGTTTAGTAGTAGACTCCTAAGTGGTTTCATTATTTTAAGTATAAAAAAACAAAAATTGTTGAGTGTGCTTCAAAATAAAAACAGGACAAGCATGTTAGTTATAGTACACACTACAAAAATTACATATTTAAATAATGAGGCATTAGAATAGTTCAATGACGGTTTTTTTATTCTTTATAATACACCATTCACTGTCAATAATTATCGTTCTGAAAATTAACTGATTAATGGTAGCTAAGTTAGAATCCTGTTTATCATAAGAATAATGCAAACATATTAATATTAATATGATTGTGTTCACACAAACAATTTTTTCATAACCCATTATACCCTTGTGTTTTGACTTTTGAGCTGTGTAAGCTGCTGGTAATTTATGAAGTAATAAACAAGAATAAAGAACTGAAGAGATGTTGGTTGTTTAGGAACCCAAAATTTAACCAAATCATATTTCAAGGTTCTACTCTGTTTTTACAAAAAACATTTGCTATGCTTCATACTACTGATTAATAAACTCAGTTGATCAGGTAATTTGTGATCTGTTATATTCTACTGACTTGGATGTATTGAGGATTGCAAAAATAAGGGCACTAGCTCTCAAGTACCTACCTAACTACCTCTAATGTTTTTAAATTAACTGGAGCTCCGTAAAAAAAAAAAAAAATTAAAAGGTGACAGTTAGTCTCATATTATAAATTCTTAACTTGGCCGCAGGCCAGTTCAAAGTGGGGGGCTTAAATATGTGGTCAGCGTTGCTAGCTTGCTACTTGGGTGAGGTCTCATATTAAAATAGCAGAAAACTTTTTCCACAATAGTTTAATTACATTGTATTATGAATAATTGATGACTATTGTAGTTTAAATAAAGGCATTTTAAATTTTAATAATTTTCCACAGTTATCACACATAGGTAGGTAGTTCATTATAATAAGCAAGACATTTTAGGTCAAATGCTATTAAATAAAGAAGTATAAAAAGTGCATTAAAAAACAGTTTATTAAAATTTCTGAAATTACAAAGTAATTTTGTTATTTATGTAATTATAATAAAATTAAACAATAGATTCAAATGCAGCATGATTATAAATTTTTTTTAATTTTAACTTATTACTTATAAGTGTTAAGTATAGCATTTGAAAAACTTACATAAGTAAATTATTATAAATTTTTCTTCTGAATTTTGTGAAATATTTTGAAAATTTGATGTCCATGAAAACGGCAGTCTCATCCATGTTCGGGCCTCGGCCCCGTTTGGCACTCCGTAAATGAACTATTAACTACAGTCTATAACTGATAATCTAGCTCAAAAAGGTTTAAAAGCAAATTAAGAAAAAAAAAATGGGTTTGAACCCATTCTCAACTAGTTATGATAGTTCAAATTCAATGGACAAATATTTAAATTATTTTATAATCCTGTAGTTAAAATAAACATCTAGATTCTCAGAACTACCTATAATACCTATGTAATAGTTATATAATAAGCAACAAATAGCATTGATTATGAATTATAATTTATAACTATAAATAAACTGTATATTTTTTATTCATAATCAATGATATAGGTAGGTACCTAATAATGAAAAGCTCAAGAATACGCCATTACCTTTGGCCACTCGTGCAAATTCTGTGGAACTATCATTACTCGAAGCAGTACCTGACTGTCGTGGCTATATTTAAGTTAAACCAAAAAAATTGTAAGCGTTTAGAATTAAAAAAAAAAAATTAGGTAGGTATTAAGTACTTACGTTAAATAGGTAGGTAATATAAAACAATATCATATATGCGCAACTCTTTGAGAGGCTAAGCCCCCCTTGTCAGTCTGAAGTCCCCCCAACTTTAAAAATAAATAGATGGAATGGACCATTTCAGGGAAAGGGTTTAGTACAAATCAGCAGCCCCCCAAAACAATTTAATTTTAGCTGATAGTTCTCCAAATTGCGCTTAAGTAGGTAGGTATCGAATAGCTCATAGGCAACTGTTTATATTTTAAGCAAACACAATTAATTTAGTTTCAGTTCAAAATGTCTCTACACGATTTAGTTGAAACTGACTGCGGGGGCGCTAATTCTTTAGTTAAGTTCGCGGCGCATTTTGTCCAAGACCATGCGTTTAAGGATCAAGATCTTAAACATACGACGCAGGACAAAAACAGCGAACAGAAATTTTTAGAGGCGAGCACCGGAGAGGTACCTACCTTCTTAAATCAAAATAATATCTCATCACGCGTCGTGTACCCATTTAACTCGGGCTGCGTGCGTTTTCAGTTGGCGGATCAGTTTTTTAGTACCAAAGCAACGGAATCGTTTAAAATGGACGCGATTCTAGAAGAATTGAGATGCGCTGAAGGCGCGAGCAGCTGTGAAGAATCTTGGGCTACAAAATTTACCAATAAAGCTGAAAAACAAGTCAGTACATAGTAATTGTAATTTGCAGTATTTTTACTTATACTGTCATAAAAAAACTTTTGTAAATGGCTAGTTATTACTTATTACTTACCTATACCTACTTAGTCTATCAAGACTGCATTACTTACTTACTTTACTTTTGAGTTGAACATTGCCAGCGTCTTAACTAAAATGTTTTTTCAGTTTCCTGTGCAAAGTGCTGAGCGTTTTAATAACTATTGAAATTTGTAAGAGTCTCATATTATGTGATGTCAAAATATTTGTTTTTTTTAGATTCTGAATGTATAATATTTTTTTTTTTCTGTAATCACTTTATTGCTATTCCACACAACTTCTCACCTGACTTTGAATTTACTCCCTTTATCTTTCCTTTTTTCCTTCTTTCTATTATTTCCTTTTTCAAAATGAAATTGATGTGTTACACTTGCAAGTCAAAGCAGGAAGGGGACCTTCAAGTTTTTAATCTTTATAACTTGTTTGACTTTACTCTTTAAAAAAATCTGTGTTTTAAAGTTGTTAAAACCACAATGTATTATTCAAAATGTTTTAATACTTTTTAATTATAATTTAAAGTGTAACATTTAAATACTTGGTAGAAGTATCTTAAGACAGTAAAGCAACAAAATGGTATGTTGTTGCCTTAAGATAATAAATAAAACATAACAAGATGATTTTATTCATTTAAGTATTTAGTGCTTTTAGCATAATGTTTTGGCACATTGAATGTTTTTAAATTGTTAATTTAAATTAAAATTTAAAATGTTCCCAGTTTATTTCTTATACTGGGTATAGCTATTCAATTCCAACTATACATACTTCTAATGGTTTTGGATAAAATCTAGAACCATTAGAATGATTTCCTAAGGAGATATTATATGCAAGTTTATTTTATAAGTACTCATAATTCTTTTTGAGTTCATTTGATATTACAATGTGTTATGAGTTTTAAAATGTAAATGTGTGTTATGTTGTTTCAGGACCACTTGTTCGATCCAAACATATGGAGTTCTTCGGATAATAAAATGCTGATTAAAGATGAAGTGTATGATTTGGGTTATAATCCTGAATGGGTAAAAGAAATTGAGCAAACCTACCAAAAGAAAGAGTACTTACCTAGTTTTTGAAAACAATTTTTTTTAATATAGGATTGATCATCACTTTGTTATTAACTTATAATTTTAATTTATAACTAGAAATGCAGTCACAAAATCCCGCTTTGACTTCAACAAGAAAAAAGATGTTGGATTTGGACCTACCACTTCTGATCCTATAATATACAATAATCTTATGGTAACGTATCTAGTTAGTTATAAATATTGCTTTAATATCTACATCTATAATGAACAACTTACTGATTTAAAAATGCACTATTGGACATGTAAATAAATATATATGTATATTTTTTACTTTTTACATTAAAATTTTTAGATTCATATGGTAAATAAATAAAATTTATTACCTATTTAATTTATAAACTTACTGTACTTACTTATAAAATGTTAAACATATTGTAATCTAAAATATAAATTAGGATTTACAAGACATGCTTAATAATCAAGCACAAAAATGCAACATCAAAAATTTGTGTTTGGTTTTTGAAGGAAATTTTAATTAAATTTGAAGAAAATTAAGTTAAATTTTTAAATTTTGAAGTGTTATAATTAATTTACCTATCGGTTTAATAATCTAACCTGGCCAGGAAATGTGTTGGTGTTTAGCCAAACTTCATGTTCTTTCTATTTGTGGCTCTCAAAACTTTGTTGTATAATAATAATTACAGTATGCACTACCTAGTACAGACTTACTGTTATCAGACAAAACAAACAATGTTTTGTTTTTATTCTGTAGAATATTTACTCAGTGACTTATTGTATTTTTTTCTTGTATACTAAATCATTAACTACAACATATTATTGGTTTTAGTCTTTAGATTTTGATTACAGTAAAGCATGTATTGATTTTACAAAGATATTATTTTTCTTTTAAGGGAACTGTTTCAATATTTATTCATAACTCTTCCAAAAATAGGCCATTGCTAATTGGATATAATATGTAGTATTTATGAAGCCTTTTTGAAATTTGGCTTACATAGTTTTTCTAGTTACATCCTAAAATCAAAAAAATTGATAATTTATAAAAATGCTTTGATTTACTTGAAATTTTCAAACAGTAGAAAATACAAATTTTTATTATCGATTTATTGCTTTTTTTTATTGCTATTTATTATATATTTATTTTATCATTGCTTACAAACTTAAGGGGAACAGTTGCAGTTTTGTTAAATGTGGCAAAAAATACCTATACTCAATTCAAAATTAAAGAGCGATAAATCAACGATATGCCAAAGCATAAGCGTTATTAAAAATTTCATAAAATGTGTTTAGTTGATAGTTATAATTTACGTGTTAACCACTTAACTGCCTAATTTATGTCGAAAATCCAAATCAATAAAAATATACAGTGCTGACTATACAGTGAGTGATTTTGTAGGATTCATTTTTTGAGTTAATAATTTACACAAACGAATAATTTTTGTTTTAGAAAGTAAACATTTTTTCATGTTGCTCAACATGAAATTCAAAGAATAAACATAATACCAATTTTAAACTTTTTAAAATTTTTGAACTAAATATAGATCATAGAAATGTTCAACTTTATGAGTAATTAATTCTCTGAATTTGCTCATAATTGTTATTTTTATAAGCACTGATTTATTATTGTTTTCAAATTTAATGTGAACCATTAATACTACACCATCAAAAACAATCACTCACCTAATGCTGTGACCCATTACAATTTACAACCTACTTTTTTCAATATTGATTTTAGAATACTTCTAATTTTATTATTTTTGATAACTACGCCATTCAAAATAAAACCCAAAACTGTGTTGTTTTCTACACTTCTGCCATAACTTTTTTTATTATTAAAAAATAATTTTAAAATCATACAAAATTGTCCAGCAGTACTTACTTTCAAGTTTTAGCCTCTGCAAATTTATGAAGTATAAAATTATGTCTTTGGTATTCAGAGAGATTTTAATCATATAATTGGAGATGTAACTAAATTTTAATAATAATATTTACAATTGAAAATCATTTTAAAGTATAAACATCAAGCATCTAGTTTAAGTAGAACTTTTCTGTAGTTATACATTTTTTTGAGATTGTTACATAAAAACACCAATTTTTTTAACACCATAATATTGAATTAGTATAGTACAAATTTCATTGAAAGTTGAATTATTATGTTGGTAGTTGTAAATTATAAATTTTCGTGAATATAAGTGTAAAATATTAAAATATAAAAGTAATTTTAATATCTGATTCTAAATGATTGTATGATTATTTTTAGGAACCTCAACTAATGTCTTTTCAAAATATGACTTCACCATTAGATATGGAAGTTGGATTATTTGAGCATCCATTTTCTTATCTGGATTTACAATATCCTGACATGAATAGAAATTTATTTCAAGAATTATATAACATTGATGTACCAAGCATGATACCGAATACATCAGGTGCAGACAATTTAGTTACAGTAATAGGACAACCTTCAACTTCTACTGAACAAGTAGAAGTTAATGAAAGTGAAAATAAAGTTGAAAATGAAAATGATGATATAAACTCCCAAACATGGGTTTCTGAATACGAGGAAATGAAAAATGTGCAAAGAAAAAAAGTAAACATATTTTTGTTGATTCTATTAAATTATATATTATAATATGAATACACTAGTATGATTTTGTTATGATTTAGGAATATTGTTTTACACCAAACAATGAAATGGAGTCTATAGAAAATCCATTAGTTGAAGGAAAGCGACGATTAGAGAATGGCGAATTGCCAACTGCTGTGTTGTGTTTTGAAGCAGCTGTTAAACAAGATCCTTCTAATGCGGAAGCTTGGCAGCTTTTAGGTTCAACCCAAGCTGAAAACGAACAAGTTAGTTTTTTTTTTTAAACTGCAAGCCTGCCAATACGGTTTTCAATGCCTACTTATTAAATTATTAATTTAATTTTAATTATAATAAATATTAAATAACAATTTATACCTACCTAGTTTTATTTACTTGTGTAAACCAAAACACTTTTTGAGTTGAGTGCTTTTAAAATAGCATATGAATAATTAATTAAATATCAAAATAGTATAGTATCATAATAGTTAGCTTAATATGACAGCTAATTGTGTGCTACTGGTGCATTCAAACTGTATCTTATATTTTGGTCCATTGTTAGCTATATGTATGGGCTTAGCTGTTTAGGTGAGACTAATGAATATTTGTAAAAAAAAAAAAAAAACATGATAGTATACAAATTTTAAAAATTTTAAACTCAAATTTATAATTAGCTTAAATTATTTCTGTTCATACCATAGACATATTAATATGCCTATGGTTCTATGGTTCAAACCTATCCAAAATGTGGAGTAAATTATGTTTAATTTAATTTGTATGACATAAACTCAATAATTGTATAAAAATATAATCGATCTAATTTAAAATCTTATTCAGCTATATCTTTATTTTTATGTATATTATGTAACATAAATTGCTAGGGTGATTTATACAATTTGTATTACATAGTTATAATAATTATTTTTCTTGTTGATTTGTTGAAAACAATTATTATTAGTAATATTAGTACATCTGTATTTATTAGTTATTACCTATGTTTATTTTTTGCCAATTTATTTGTTTTTACTCTAATATCAGCTTGAGAAAGTCCAAAGAAAATTTCTGAGTTTTGCAAGTTATAAATTAAGAATTGCCTGCCCTCCTCTCAATTATGCCCCAGTGCTTAATATATTGAACCTTGACGTAACCTAACATTTCTTAAAAAACTCATCACCTCTCATATTTCCCTTCCTTACTGTCGCTTGTCAACTTTAAAATCAAAATACACAATTCGATATTCCACATTGTTCTACTAATTATTTATTAGATGAGCCACTCAATCGAATGATGAAGATAGCAAACCTCTCAATAGTAATCTTTTTTTACTTACCTACCTTTATACACACTTATATAAATTAACATTTATGCAATGTACTTGTAAATTGGACAAAGCCCATTACTGTAAATAAAATAAAATAATATTTTGTATTTTACTCTGACTTTTTTTGAATTACATTAAATTGATAATATTCAAAATGCAAATAGTACTTTATTTAAAATTCAGTGTACTTGTATATAAGTTGTTACTACAATACATTATGTAATACTAATTAAAAAATTATTGTTTTGTTTTTTTGTATTTAATGTTTACAAATTAATATTATTTTTAGGATCAGCTTGCAATAAATGCATTAAACAAATGTATAGAATTACAATCAGACAATTTGACTGCTTTGCTTTGTTTAGCAGCGTGTTACACAAATGAAAGTTATAATTTAGAAGCTTGTCAAATGCTCATGGTAAATAACTATTTGTTTTGAGGGTAAAATACATTTTATGATTTCAAAAATGTGTTGGATTAATTAATAAATTTAAAATTAAATATTATGTTTTAAGGAATGGTTAAATAAAAATACCAAATATTCAGATATTGTAAAGGCCAAACCAATACCAGAAGAGCCACGTTTGATGAAATATTTATTTACAACGTACGTGTTATTATTAATATAAATTAACTACAATTAAAGCTATGGTTTTCTAGTCTTAATTGAGCATGACGGAGGTAGAACAGTGTTCAGAGATCAGACACTGTATATTTTCGGTTAGAAGTGTACAGTTTCTAGAGTGTCTAGGAATCAGCAGCCTTACAAGGCTTTTCAGAGATAATATTGGATTATTTTTATGTTAATTAAAAATCGTTCTATTCAATTGAAAAATTTGAAGTGTAAGCTATAAAATTGTAAACTATTTTTAATTATATAGGAAATTGTATGAAATAGTGAAGGACATGTACATTGAAGCAGCTCAAAGGAGTTTAGAAACAGGTTCTGTTGATGCAGATGTTCAAAATGGATTGGGCGTACTGCTTAACCTAAATAATGAGAATGATAAAGCAGTTGATTGTTTTAAAGCTGCATTACAAGTTAGACCAGAGGTAAGTAATAATATTTTTATGTGCTGATTTGTAAAAAAAATTAAGCCTGATTAACTTTTCACAGGATGCTCGACTGTGGAATCGTTTGGGTGCAACTTTGGCCAACGGTGGCCGATGTGAAGAAGCTATAGATGCATATCACAATGCTTTGCAGTTGTGTCCAGGTTTTGTTAGGGCTCGTTATAATCTAGGAATAACTTGTATTCATCTTGATACGTACAGGTAATTTTTCAAGCTACATTTATAAATATTGTATATATTGTATAATATGTGTATAATTTTTAAATTCATAATCTTTATAATTTTACATTAAAGGGAAGCCATTGAACATTTGTTGGTAGCGTTGAACCAACAAGCATCAGCTGTTAGCACAAATTTTAAGAGTCCGGTTTTATCAGATACCATTTGGAGTACATTGCGTTTAGCGATTTCAATGTCCGAACGTTCAGATTTATTAAAAGCTGTTAATGATAGGTAATTATTATTGATTTATATTGATGCAGTAGATTCAGTGGTTCTTTACAGAGACGGTACCGCTAGCAGGGGCATTTAGTTATCTTAGAGGGACAATAATAGTTTAGGTTAGGTTGGCTTAAGAAGGGCAATGACAGTCAGATACCTTGATGATAGAGACACTGGTTTGTCAAAAAAATTTGTGAATTATTGCTCTAGTTATTTTATTATAGTTTGAGCCACTAAAACTGAGTGTTGAAAAGAATGTGCCTGGTTAAGATTTCTCTAAAAGCTAATGTACTTCAAAATTGTGTGCCACCAGCCGCATTTTGGTCTACAGCCAGTTTTTGTGACACAAATTATAAAGATTTCTAAAGCATCTTTATTTTTTCTACCAGTAGTACTTTTTTGAGTTAAAATTTTTTTCAATAAATTAATCCATTTTGATTTATAACTTTCAGTATACTTGAGTACATTGTTTTCTGATCTAGTTATTTATATTCTAGATAAAATCAACTTTAAGAGTGTTCTAAATTAATAGTGTATGGTATTTCTAATTTGGTTATTATGTTTCAGGAATTTGGATATATTAAACGAAGAATTCAGGTACAATGGATTAAACTAGTTGTATAATTAATACAAATTATATTAAAATTGTTGTTTTTTTTTGTTATTTTCATTGTTTTAAAATTAAAATTGGGAGTCTTAACTTTTTAACAAACAAAACATATTAGTTATTCCAAATTTTTTTTTGTTTATTGTTAAAATAAGTTTTATTAAATGTTTTCCTTTATATGATGGTTTGGTTGGGAATGGCTTTCAAAATTATATCATCTGTATTTGTCTTTAGTTTTAATTTCAATATCTATTAATACCTTAAAATATCCTATATTCTTTCTTAATAATGTGCCTCAACACCTCAACTTTTCTGTACTATGAAGACATTTCGTGCTTCCGCATTTTCAACACGTTAATCACGTCCGATTTTAATTTTGAAAACTAATTTCATTTGTTGACATGTGCATTCACCAGATGATTAATTCTAAAACTAACTTGGGTAATTAATTGCGTTTTCATTTCTTACACATTTTACACAACTAATAAAATCATAAATAATTGATCAATGTTTTAAATTTTAATCATCCTGCATAGTTTAACTTCTCTTCTATAATTTTGTTCATAGGTACCCTTAAAAAAAAAAAAAAAAAAATAACTCTAAGAGGTTAAAATTAGTGAACAGCGGAAATTAGCAAAAGTCTAAAAAAATATGACACAAGCACATAAATAACTTTTTTTACAATTTAACTATGCAAGGAACATAATTTTTTCGATAAAATAACTTTGTTCCTATGTAATTGTCTAACTTATTGCCCCTTAATAAAAGCCGGTATAGAGGTCCCTTAAACCTTTATTATATCAGTGCTTGGAAAGTTCATTTTAAAAAAGGATTATTTTTTGTTTACGTTCATCTTGTTAAAAAACAATTATTTCTAGGCTCGTCCAACCTTGAAAAAAGGACCTTTCCTTGATCTTAATAAAGGAACATTTTACGTTCCTCAGAAAAAAAAACTGTAGGTATATCATTATTTTGTGATACATTTTAATATATTCTTGACTCAATGAACACCTACCTAATCAAAAGAATCTCTGATGTTCCAAACATATGATGTCCTTAACAGGGGACGGACTTATTAAGATAAGTTAAAACAAATGTATGAAAGGTATTTGTTGACAAAGTTAGAAACGTTTGTATGGATTACTATTGGTCATGTACTTAATACCTGTCAGTTGTCACTATTTTACTAATACTTAATCTGCGTTATATTTTCAAGTTGAAATTAAAAGTGTATTTAACATTATGAAGAATTAATATATTAGGAAAAAAATATCTCGACCAAAATTATTTAACTAGGTACTAAATTGAAAAGATTAATAATTTTCTTATAAAATAAATTACAATAGTAATGCTTAAGCGCTTTTATAATTGTAGTAACAATAATTCTGTGTCTGACTGACTGACAGTAATAACAAATAACGACTACCACAATTCAGACAGAATAACAAAAAAGCTCACTTTTCTTGAATTACACGGGTTCTTATGGGGGATGGATTTTCTACAACTTTTGGTATATAAGTGTAGCATGTATAGAGATAATAATAATTAATTGCACAACCACATAATATCCTGCAGTACCGTATTACAACTTATTGATACGATAAATATTGTTCATGTAGTTTTATCACAGAATAGACTAAACCAGAATGGACACTCTAGGTTTTTGCTGATAACAAGCTAAATGCCGCTCAGTGTTGCCACGTTAAGAAAAAAAAGTTATTCCCTTTTTTCTTTACATATGGTCATAATGTTCTACAACAATTTTTGTGTCTGATGTATCCACTTCGACATCAGTAGAAATGAGTTCTACTCAGTCTCAAACACCTACTTCGCTAACAGATCGAACTCCCCGAAAAATACTACTTAGGAAACAACTCTTTGCAGAAAGAAAAAGAAGAAAAGAACTGGAGTCAGTAATAAATTCTAATCCACAGCTAGCCGAAGATTATTCTATCATGACTTGTCTGAAAGTCTGTGAGAAATACTGCTCACCAACTTTATGTCTATTGGTAAAATCACAAATTGAAAACAAAAATCGAAAATCTCAAGGATATAGGTATTCAAATGAAATTAAACAATTAGCTCTTAATATATTCTTTATAAGTGCAAAACTATACAAAAATATGCAAAAACCCCTCAAACTTCCTTCATGCCGAACATTAAGAAGAGTCACTAGCAGATATGAAATTACACCAGGACTTAATGATTTTCTTTTTCACTTATTATCATACAAAACTAATAGTTTATTGCCTGAAGCTCGTGATTGTGTCCTTTGTGCTGATGAGATGTCACTTAAAACACATTTATTTTATAAAGTTGCAAGAAAAAAAATAGTTGGATTCCATGAGACTGTAGTTGTAGTTGTAGTAGACTGTAGTTGGAGCCGAATTAAAAAATTATTTTCGTAATGTTCCTTTTAACCACCCCGGTAAATTTTTTGATAAATTATTTTTCATTAATTTGTTTACAAGATTTAGAATATTTACAGCTATAAAATTTTTAAATAAGAATTTAATGTCTGAAAAAAAAAATGAAAAATAGGAAATTGTCTATTTTAACTCATTTATAATTTATTTATTTATGTACATGATATTTGTAAATTTTTTTAAATAAATGTTTGAAATAAATTATATTCTGTTGAAATATTAATTCTTTTTTTTTAATTTGGTCAGAATTAACTATATATAAAATAAAAATAAAAGTACTTACTTTTTCTGATCTCAAAATTTCTTGTTAAAAACAAAAAGGTAGACCACAAAAAATTGTTCATACACAATGTTTATTAAAAAAAAAAAAATTAAATACATTATTTTATAATGTATGTAAAAAAATTGTTTTAAATTGTTGAATCTCCCACTGCCATTTTGCTTCTATTGACAGAAATAAAAAGCAAATAAACTTATGTTGCTTCTCTAAAACTCTGAAAACTGAACTGTGTTCTGTCGACTTTCAAACACATACTGGACTTGTCGAAAATCAATTATGGGAGAGACGTAATTCCCCCGAAAAATTAAGGCTATTTGCGCCTATGTGTTTCACGGAATGTTTTTTAAAAACTATGTTTAAATACATATATTTATATATGTATATATATAAATTAATTATAGAATGAATTCAAATAACTTTTACTATGCGAATATCCCAAATAATTTGCCTGTAAATAATACATTTTGAGTTCAAATCTACCGCCGATGTAGAATTGTTGTAGGGTACAATAGATTTTGTACAATTTTTTTTTTCCTTGTTTTAATGGTCACACTGAGCGGCATTAAGCTCAAAATTACCGTACTCCCATAAGAATACATGTAATTTTCTTATCAGTGTCCATTCTGGTTTAGTCTATTCTGTGGTTTTATTGTACAATAATAATGTCAATTATCACGGTAAAATATGATGATAACATCAAAAATGTGTAGAATCAGTTTAAGCAGCAAAAGAGCAAATTTTTAACTATTTTCGAATCCTGGCTACACTGATATCCCAAACATTTTTCACTTATTTTCGAGTTCTGGTGAGTTCTGGTTATTCTTTCGTTAGTTTAGGTATGTTCAGTATCGTTGTACACGTTAGTTCTCAGTTTACGTCGTGTCGCCGTCCGACTGTCAATTATAGGTTTCCGACTTCCGTTTGTGTAAAATGACTATAAAATGTTTACTTTTTTTTTGGTTAAATTAATTGGTGTGAGCTATTTTTCTCGTGAGACGACATAATGCCACCAACACGGAGTGGTAAACGGTTGTGTAGATTTACGGAAAGATTGCAAAGTGAATTCACGTTTCTGAAAAAAGTTCGTAACGATAACGATTATGATGCGTACTGCACAATTTGTTCGAGTTCATTTTCCGTCAATCATGGAGCCCAACGGCTGATATAACCGATCATTTAAAAAGAAATTAACATAAAACGGCGAAACAAGCGGCTGCATCCAGTTCAGTCAGTAATTATTTTACACCTTCAAAAGCGGATGATCAAAACTTGCAGCAAAAGAGGTAACTTCTGTGTACCATACAATTTCGCATTCTCAGGGTTATAATTCAATGACATGTACATCTACTTAAATTCGTAAGTTATTTGACGGAAAAAATTCAAAAAGAAATTATTATTTATAATTTATATATATATATTTTCTTCTTTATGGCGATATATTATATACATATAATATATATTTGTCCATTCAAAATGTCCCGGGTTCAGGAAAATATAATCTGGTAACTCTAGTCTATAAATGTAGGTTTGGATGCAATAGGTTTTAGGCTATTATCTGTTCGCGGAGCAAAGCGACGGCGCTAACACGCGGATCTATATCACGTGACCGAACGTTTAATAAATCTGTGTGGCGCGAAATTCAAAATAGACCAGTGTAAACGTTGTATTTATATGTGGCGCTGGGGCTATAGAGGGATTGTTAATACGCAACCGGGGTAAGTGCGATTCCAGATGGTGGGAAAAATAAAGTTTATCGCTTATATCAATAATTGATATTCTCAGTGGGAATTTACATGTAACTTATAACACTGTACGTTGTTTATTTTTCGCGCTATCAGAGTTGATATCAAAATCGTTTTTATCACTTCCGTTTCGAATAATTGCAGTCTTGTTTTCAAGTATTTTTTTCCCTCAATAAATTTATCCAGGAGAATTCTAATTGAGGTAAGGTGTGTTATTTTATGTCTAGTTTAAGTTTTTAGTTAGATTTACGTACTTGATTATCAAATAATATTCGTCAATTTAGATTATGCTCTTACCCCGTATAATATGACTAACGGGGTAAGCGCAACAGTCGTTTGCGTTTATATTTATTTATATGTAAATTTAAAATGAAAGAGTCAAGATGAAATAAATAAATGGAAGAAAGTTTAAATCATTTTTTTAAACATGTTTAGTTTGTACCAAAAATGTAATAAACCAATTAAAATTTGAAATAGTCATAATTTTTTAACTATTTGAACAAATACTGCTCTGAAAACGAAGTATTATAGCTATAATTATGTATATTTAGTCACTTACCCCAAAGTGAAATAACAGTGAATTTGATATTTTAAAGCAGTCCATTTCGCACTTACCCCTTGTCAAGGTTTGGTAATACCTTGGATTTATTTTTAAAAAAATTCGTTTCTCACACAAATTTGTTATTTAAGAAATGAAATTAAACTAATGTTATGTAAAACAAAATTTGCTATCTTGTAAAAAATTTCAAAAGGATCTGCCCAATAGATTCCAAACGCGTACAAAAAAAGTTTTGAAAAACAGTGTAGTTTGGTATTACAATGAAATCATGCGCATTATTGTGCAATTGATGCTAAAACTGTATTATATCCTCAAATAATGGTCCAAATGGTTTGAAATCTTCACTCGTTATTTAAATAAATATTTTTTATACGTAGATTTTCCGAAGTTTTGGACCATTTTTATTGTAAAATTTAGTTTTTACTAGGACGTATATTAGACAACTGAGCTTGAAGTCGTATTTTCGAAGGCAATGATTTATCGTTGCTTTCAGTTATTAAATGATGAACTATTCACGCGACCTAGAGTGATCCCAGTTTTTTTTTCTTATTATTAATTAGAACATTTATTATAATCTGTACTTGAAAAAAAAAACACATACAAGTATAAATATAAGAACTTTGCAGTACAAAAAGAGAAAAAAAATATAAAAAAAAATTCAATATAAAATAATCCAAAAAATAAAACCTACTTAAAAAGACAATAAAAAAAAAAAAAAACACTGAAAAGTAAGAAATAATTAAAAAAAAAAAAATTATTACACTTGTTTTGGAGTCTGTGCCGTTCAACGTATACAATTAAAAATAAACTATACCTAATGCGAAAATGTATAACAAAAAGGAGAGAAATTGAGTATTTAACTATAGAAAAACAATACTATAAAATAGTTTCATCACGTATACACAGCTAATGGCACCAATTTCAAAGAGTATTTATATTAATTTTTTTTTAAATTAATTATTTTATACTTTTTATTGTTGAGTTTTTTTTAAATTTTTTTTTCTATTCGTATTTCTATGTGTTGGACGACACCGACTTCAAAAATAAAAAGTGATAACATTTCGTTTTCTATTTTTTATTTTATACTTTTTAGAAGTGCTTTTTTTGTTTGTAAAGTTGGTTTTGTTTTATTGTTAATTTTTTTTTTATTTGATAATTTTTAGTGGAATATGATTACACCCTGTGTTCATATAAATCATAATGCTCGAAATTTTTAGAAAGGATTGCAAAAAAAATGTCAAAACTTTGTAATTAATTACAGAGCTTTGTAATTTGCAGTATAAGTAGACGTGCTTCAACATTTTTAAAAGCACAGTTTTGGTTTACTCATCATGTTAGTACACCATAGGGCGTAGACCATATGCTGATCGATTTGGGAGGGGAAACAGAGTCCTCTTTTTTTCTTTAAAAAAACATTTTAGCTCATTCTCATTTTGGACACTTAATGGTCTAGTATACCTAATTAAATACCCACGTCATATAAATAGAAAATTCATTCAAGCATTGCTATTACAGCAGAACCTAAGTAGCAAAACCTGAAAGCCCTACAGGCTACAACAGCTAATATTACTGCATTAGTATTTAATATGACAGTGGCGTATTATTTACGGGGAGCAACAGCTGCCCTCCAACGTCGTCTTCAAAATAATCTCTTTTTGTCTATTTAAATGAATATTGGTCGTATTTTTTAAGTTTTTATGATTTGTTTGAAGCTTTATTTTTACTTATGATGGTCTTGTATGGCTTAAAATGAAATAAAAATGTGTTCGTTGCAAGTTGAAAGTATATTATACTTCATTGTTTTAAAAAATAAGAAAATAACTGTATAACATAAAAATATATTAAAATAATATAAAATATCAATGGTCAAATTGTTGAAGTGTTATGCTAGAAAAATGTTTCAATTATCAAGTATTAATTCTTAAAGGTTGCCGCCCTAATCCTATGGCTTTGCCATCGTTAGTTTGTGACTATACATCTAACTTCGACTACTGTATAAAATTATAGGTTGGTACCTACATTAAAATATGGTCATAAAATAAATACGTAAGTATTTGGGACGTGATCCGTATTAATACGTAGAATAAATTATTATAATATTCGCGATAAAACCGGTAGGTACACCTCATTATACATGGTTTTAAACTAACCTAATCCAATCAAGTGGCCCGCCGCCTATCCAAAAAAAAAAAAAACTGCAGCCGACTGAACAACTCGAATACAAATCATGGTACAGCCACAGATATATAAAACACTCTGCAAACGATGCAAATTAAATGTTTGTTGTCTGTAACGCCTAACGACAATATTTTGAATACAAAAAGGGTACTGCAGTGAAACATGGGACATTATGGAACAGTCCTATTTAAAAGAGTAAAGGTAGTCATTGTCACTAGATGTTGAAATTAATATTTTTTTTAAAATGTTAGAACATAGAAATTGATTATACATATTATAGTGATTGACTTACTTTTTACTTGAAAAATTAAGTTTTCGTAAAATAAATTGGCACTTAAGGCGCCACACTGAGATGGGATACAGTGAGACAAATACACATTTCACCCCAATACATACAGTTTTAGTTATTTTATTGATCGTACTGTTTTAACACTAGATACCTATATGTTAAATTTTAAACAAATTAGTCATCTAATTGAAGGTTCTAAACTATTTTCTGCACTGTGATTTTAATATTGAATAAAAAATAATTATGTAATCAATAATAATATGTATCTAGGTATGAAATATGAACTTTTTTAAAATATGTACTTTTTGTTCAAATTTGAGTTGTTTAATGTTCTGTGTACCTATTACAAAAAACGCTTGTCGCATTAAGTTTTTATTTATTTAAATTATTGTGTTAATTGTCTCTGAGTGCCCCAATCCATGTCTCAGTGCAGTTTACGAGCGCAGAGCCCACAGTGAGATATTTTGACTTTTTTTTAAAAATAGTTTTACTTAATAAAACTAAAGACGGATTATATGGATATACGATCCATAAATCAATTTTTAAACACTCAAAATTACCACTAAAATTGAATGATTCATCTAAAAAAGAGCTTTAGGCGTCTAAATCTATCTAGTAAGTTTACACGTCATATATACTATGATAAAAATGTACCTACTATACTTATATTGTATTTGTGGTTGTCTAAATTATCTAAATTTATAGGCAAGAAAAAATGTTTAAGCTGCTCAGTTCACACGCGTGTCAGTATAGTTTGTATTATAAATAGTTAACGGAGGTAATCAAGATGTAGGATTCTGATTTTTATGCATAGGACTATAGGTAATAGTATACAATAACTAACATAAAAATTAAAATTACCTATATGCTGCACGACGAGGACTCGTGTGCTTTTAAATGCGGATGTATCTTTTATCTGTCAATATAGTAATATATATTTCCACTTACCAGTGCTTAAATTGAGGGTGGAGTAGGTACCCCTTAATTTTTACAAAATATTTTAGCGTACCCCTTCAAGTTTACTTCCTCTTGTAGTCTGATATTGGGTTATCAGAACGTTTGTAACTATTATTTCTTCAACAGCGTTCCCCTTCTATTATTCTTTCAATTCGAGCACTGCGAGTATTACAGAGTAGGTACAGATAAGGAATTAGGGTAAAAATATTTTTTTAGTTTTATTCTCCTCCTCTTCATTTTCCTTATATGTAATAATAAAATACATATTATCTATAATTCATGAAATCTTGACAAATTTAAGAAGATTTATTAGAAAATCGGCGTACCATATAAATTATAATTTAAAATTAAATATAATCGAAAAAGTCTTTCCGAAATTCCCACAAAATTCAATACTTACCTACTATATAATTTTGCATTATATTAATAAATAATATATAAAAATAAAATGTATCTAAGGAAAAAAAGAGTTAGAAATGATTTAATACATTTTTAAATTTATGATTATAGTGACCGGCACAGGAGGCGCATAAAACATTCTATAATATTTTTCCCTGCAGGCACATAATTTATACTAAACACTAAATATTTATAGTAGTAATTAAAATAAATTCTTGAAGGTTATTAATATTGACGTTTATTACGATAGTAAGGAAAAACCAGATTTTTTAATTCTGATTACCAAATAACGTTAATCACATTAAATAGGTACTTGCCTGATAAAAATTTGTTTAAATTAACCTTCTTCGATGTATACTATTACGGATAAGTTTGTTTATTATTTCTGATTCATTATTTGTTGTAGGTAATAGAACTTTCTACTTTTTAAGTTTCTACTTTTTAAAAATATTTTCTATACATCGATAAATTGTTATTGGAACATGAATTGATAAAAGTGGTCGAATTTTGAGAAACCCTTTTTTAACGAGTCCCTACACCATATTGCGAAAGTAGGTACTTACTGTTCAAATTTCATATTTATAGGTTCAGCGGTTCCGGTTGGGCGATGACGAATCAGTCGGTCAGTCAGGAAAATGTTATTTTATATAACTGATAGGCGATTTAATATTTTTATTCCATTTATTTAAATAATAATTATTAGTGCTTTGATTTGTCTATTGAATACAGATTAACTGAAATCTACAAATCAATTTTTTGTAGGTAAGTAGCATGGCACCAAACAACGAAAATGTTAAAATTCTTAGCTCCTCAAATAGGTAGGTATTATATGGAATGTTTATCACAAAAAAAAAAAAAAAATTCACTTTTTATAATTTTTTAGTTTTTAAAAGATCTACGTGTATAATATAATCCGAATTAATAATACATTTTTAAAATGTACTTACATGTGTTATTTATACTGACCGCAACAGTACGGATGTTCGTAAAAAAAAAAAACTAGCTGTAGGATGAATATTATAATAAAATTTAAATTCATGTTACTATGCGTGTTATATTTTCGTTGAATTTTTTTTTTTTTTTTCGTAACTTTCACGAAAGTCGAAATTATAGTATAGGTACCTACTTATAACAATACATCGTTTGATTTGGTAAAAATCAAAAAAACATATTTTAAACTTGTTCTATTTTATATTCATACCTGGGTATCCATATAATATAGCTACTGTATACGATTATAATAATTTCACGAGATTTAAAAGTTTTTTTATACCGAAATTATCATAATTTTATACGTACAGTCGTTATACCCGCACAAACGCGTGCCGCACGCGCGTCAGTAGTGAAAAATAACGAATTAACCACGTTATAGTGTATATAAATTATTATAAATCGATGGAAATTTCACCGAAAAATGTCGTGTTTTTGTTTCGTCTACAATCATTATACCTAATGGTAACCGTAGTCGCCCATAACTTAATAATAATAGTGGACCAATAAAAAAAACCTGTACCCGCCGCTCGCGTAGCGTGTTTAATATAGTGAACGCGTGAGATGACGGCTGAGAAATATAATGACGGATTAGTTGCATATTCGTCGTGGTCCTCGTTGTACGCACGGTCGGTCTGGACTGGACCTGTGAATATATATATATATATATATAATGTTATAACAACACTTGTAGCCGGAGAACCTGTTCTGATCCGGGAACAAATTCTTCGGTAATCGTATTTTATAATGATAAAAAAAGAAAAAGAAAAAAAAAACAGAAAGAAAAAAGTAACAATAAAATACTTATACCTGTAGTACCGTCGTCGTACTACGTGAATATATGGATAATGGGTATTACACATGCATAATATTATATTGGATATAATATTGTAGCTCATAAGACCTACTGGCGCGTGGTTCAGTCGAAAACAGTCTGCTGTCCTTGGACTCGGCTTTTCATAAAGCCTGTGTAAATGTTTTCAAATATTCCTAAGCCTGGTCGATCAAAAAAATGAATATTCTTTTAAATAGGCGTATTATGTGTTGATGTAATTCAATAACACTTTTACAACACGAACGCAAACTCGCATAGGTATATTTTTTTTCCGACGTTTTAGAGGACTATATTATATATAATACACACGTCGATTAGTTTTATATTTTTTGAAAATTCGCACGAGATTTTGAACGGATTTTCGGTACAGTATTTTCTATTCCATTATTTATTAGTCACAAGTTCGTAGCTATGATTGGGACTGCCTATAGTTATTTTAAGACAACAATTATTAATGAGTAGGTACCCACGTAACGACTGCGATTGTTTTAAAAGACCTTAGGTGTGTTATATATAATGATTATGTTCCTACTGTGAAACGTTTTAAAATAGTTAACGGGAACATGAATAATGCGGTAAACGAAATATTCTTTTTCAAAATTACGTTCGACTCGTCAGATTTAAAACGTTTGAAACAAACAATATACAATGGTGGGTGGTCATATAGTTGTAATATAGAATATATTATGTGATTTTAACATTGTAAAAAAAAAAACGGGAAAAACGTTTTTTACTCATCACTTTGTACATTTTAATAATGCAATTCAAACAATCGATGCGAGGTTCTATATATATTTTGAATGTGATATTTCTAATGATAATATTATCGTGACAGACATCGTGTGAACAAATTATTATTATGTTATCGATGCACAAGCGGCGACGCGTTGCACCTTAAATCAAAATAACGATAGGGATCGTGCGCAACTGTGAATGAACTATAGTACGTAAGTAGGCAGTACTTAAAGAAAAACGTTTAAAAATATCTGAACGTTACAGAAGCCAAGAATCGTGCGGAATCTAATTTACACGTGTCGGGGTGTTTTTTAAATTTTCATCGAAGGTAATTAAATAAAGCCTGATAAAATTATGGCAAGATATAATACACTCGATTGGACATTGTAGGCGTGCGTTTGACGTCGGATTACAAAAATATAGAGATATGTACGTATTGTGTGTCATACCTATACGTGTTTTGATGCAGCAATGACGAATACAAACGGTAGGTAGTGTATACGAACACAATAATAATATATAAAGGGTCGAAAACCCGCATGCGACGATTTATCAGGCAGCCCACAAAAAAAAATAAAACCGCGTTTATCTCACACCTGTTACATTGTCGTAAAAAGAAAACCATCAATTTACTATACGTTTATATTATACGCCACCGGGTAAATACGCGCGTTACACCCCCTCAGAACGTAAATAATCCAATCTTTTGTTCTTTACACACGACCGTCGTAAAATTCGTTTTTAATTACACACATCGTAAAATTATGCATAGATAACACAACTATATAGATATGACATAAACTTAGCGACGAGTGAGTACATGGAACATAATATACCTAGTCCAGGTTTGCAAAAATTTAGAATTTCAAAAAATAAAAATACGCGTGTATTAAATTAATTATCTACAGTAAATTGTAGGATAGGTAAACCGTACAATGAGGATACTTCAAAACAATTTTCATGTTCTTTTAAACTATTAATTTTGAAAATTGTTTTAATTCATGTATAACGATAGCAAAATATACCTACCTACAGCGCCATTTAAATTTTTAAGTAATTATAGGTAGTTAAAATGCGATTCGTTTATGCTAATAAAATTAGTGCTGTTCTTAATGTGCGTAGTGCAGTTATATATACACAGTTTTTAAATAATACTGAACACACAACTTTTCTCGACATAAAATCTGCTTGTGCGATGCATACTTAGTATGCCTATAGTGTCTACATAATATAGATACGATACATTGTGTACTGGTTATACCTCTATATGAATATGCAAACGGTCGCGGGTTCGATTTTAAAAAAGAACAGCGCGACGAGCCAGAATTTAAATGTGCGGTGCGGCATTGTGTTTATTTAACTGAATACGCAAAATTCCATGTATTCAGTAGCACATGACGGCAATATATTATTACAAACGAAAAGTCTAGGAAATTAATTATTACGGACAGAGCAATGACCTGTCTCATTAATATAAATCATAAGAACTCTTAGAATTCAGTTGCAAGTCGAAGTCAGAACCGCTCTAGGGACTATTATACGTACACGCCTATACAGGAGATGGTTAAAATAGAAATATAATATTGCCGGCTATGTATTGTGTTGGAATATGTTTTTCATCATCGCGCGATCACTTTGTTTCAGCGAGTTCTCGAGGTGCCGCCAAAGGCCCGCAACCAGTCCCCGTATAAAGGGATCTATTATGTTCCATTGAAACGTATCGCGTATAAGAGTAATTGAAATGGTCTAAAAAAATGTTATCTATAGCCAAACAATGCCTATAAATACAAATTATACGCAAGAGCGTAGTATTGATCAGAGAATAATCTCTGAGAATTTTTGTGTAGAATTTAATTATTAGATGCGAGTATTTATAATTATGTTCTGCGCGGTTTAAGATTTGAAAATATTTGACGTTAGTAGTATACACGTATATTTTGTATCTATGTATACGAGAAACACGCGTATCTAATATTGTTTTTAAAATAGATACGTGGAAGACGATTGGGAAAACAACAAAAGATTGAACCGATTACTTTTCGATTTCTTTTAGCACGTACTTAAAAATCGTCGATTTTCGCGCTGACTTATTACGTCGAACTAAAACAATTTGTCGTGGTTTCTTGTATTTTTTTCACGTATATTTTTATTTGTCTAATTTTTTTTCGACCCAAGTCACTTTCTGTAAAAAAAAAAATTTATTAAAACTATAATTATGTAATAATTATTACAAGATTCTTATTTAAAAATAGTATTTTTACTTATTGAACCCTCACGAAACGGTATTAATAATAGATTGACGTACGTACCTATATTTTTCGTAATTAGAAATTAAAACGCGTCAGAGGGCGTAGGAAGTGTAGTAGATATTACTTTTGAACCAGTTATTGTGATTAATTTTTATGACTTTTGCATTAAGTTTTTAAATATATATATATATTATTATATATTTAGGTAAAAAAAGACATCGTTAAGTTAGAACTAACATTTTTAAATTTAAGTTGCCACTCGTTCAATTCATTTATGGCCTATATGCTTATATCGATTCCTTTCTTTAATTTTAAGTTTGTTAGTGTTGCAATGACCAATTATTATTTTATAATTAGCTTAAGACCTACGCACTATTCAAACACTCCTTTACATTTCATTCGAGCAATAATATGTACAAAATCGGTCAAGATAAAAATGGATAGTTTTTCATTTAAACTTTTGTACTTTGCTCGATTTTGAATTTTCTACAAATATTTCGCGCGGGACGTCGTTTTACAAATTTACCATAATACGTTTCGGTTCAAAATTTAAATCACGTTTAAAATTTAACCACCTCGTATCTAAATAACACAAATGCAAAGAAATGATGTTCTGATTGTTATGTATCCATACATACCACCATCGCCATTAAACTGCAAACTGCAAACAATGCAATTTTTATTTCATTTATACGCCACGTATGAGTTTTATACCGTTTGATTTGTATGCATCAAATAAATGGCATACTATTTGCAATTTGTGTATTATCGCCGTATAAATTCATCCACGTGAAGTATACCATAATTATTATGGTAGTGTTTGAGCTACTAAATCCGAACAATGCGGTTGTTATGGTTTGTGATGTAATATAATTTTTAAAATGTTGTTTGTTTTAATTTTTAGTGTTAACTTCTTTTGTTCCTCCGACGGCCGACCGACGACCACCCCGTCCGTTCAGCAGCCGCCCCGGGGATGAGTGTACGCCCCTCGAAATGTTGTACAGCGTCGTCGTACAGGCTATATTATATAAGTAGGCGTATTCCTAATTAGTGATTTGTTCACGTACCGTGGTCGTCGTGTTAAGTGCACATTGTACGTTGTGCACAGTAAAATATCATATTTTTATAATATTATCATATACGTAGGAAGTTGATTTTTTGCTTTTTTTGCATATAAAACAGCAAATGAAAAAGTTTGTAATGGCCCATAATTTCACTTAGCGAAAAATTCGTAGGTTAGCTCATAAATTTTGTAGGTAGTCAAAATAGCAGTAAAATTTTGAAAATTGTTTTGAACTGTTGTTATAATTATTGTAAATTACAAATTGTTTTAACGTGGTTGTCGGGTGTTTTAAGTGTGAGAAGTTTTTTAGAGGATTTATCGTAAAAAACAAAACAAAATGAATTTTTAACGGTTTTAATATTTTCTTTTGTTTTTAAATAACCTTGTTGTCCAGAACTTAATGGCTAACTAAAATTTCGAAAAGAAAAGTATCTATCTAAGCACACTGTTTGATTTTGGCACCGCTTTTGTAAAAATTGAAGCGTTTTTACCAACCTTCGGGCAGATCAGAGAAAAAAATTTTCAATTTATTAAATCTCAAAATCCAAAAACACAGACCGTTGATTCGACGGCATTTTATAAATATTTTAACGGATCGAAGGGGGATCCGGGCCGGGAAGGAGAAAGACTCCCGTAATAACTTAATTTCAACATTAAGTGTGTAACACGAAAATATGAATATTTTAGTATCTGGATACAAAGGTATGGTTTGAAATCGACAATTACTATTGATATTCATTACATATACGTAAATATAGTTAGTAAAGACAAACACTTTTAGCTCACCAGCTTTAAGAGCGAGTTTTAATTTTTAATGTATGGTAAATAAGCGAGTGAGTGTATTCCATGTTCTGGAGGCTGTTCTGTACGTATATATATATTATGTATGTTGTTCGTTTTTTATTTGAAGGAAAGTTGTACCTACGTTTAACGACTAAAATATTTTAATATTTTTTTCCCGAAGTGTTTGACAGCCGATAATACTATGCTCCCAGCTCCACTGAAACACAAAAGTGGGAGTGATTTGATTTTCACCTTCGTTCCTCTGCAATATACGAGTAAAATCCCGTCGAACAAAGAATATTATATTATTATTGTATAAAATATTATAAATATATATATATACCTATTCGTGTACTTAATAGGTTTGTCTAATATACAGTTATAGTGGTAGACAACATATAGCTGAGAATAAATACGCTAGCAACGGTTGGATCGGGTAATTACACGCGCGTTTGACGGTTAGATCACATCCATCCATCAATAATATTTAATTTATGTACAAATTGATGTGAGCTGCACGCACATCCGATACACACTCACAAATAACATAATTCATAGTCACACCACACACGAACTCACACAAACCTAACTGCACGGGCTTAGGTGAGAGGGGGGACGTGGGAGGACTCAGTCTCCCTACTTCTGACAACTGTACGAAAGCGTCTCCTTTAACCACTTTTTTTTTTTTTAAATGGAACGCTAGAACGCTGAAAGATAAGCAAAAACAATCGTTATTTTTTTTACCTCCATTTGGGAACAAAAAGTTTGTTTTTCAAAATCTAGATTTATTTATTTTTTTCAAATTATATATTGGACCGTGACAGACTTTTATCGTGTATGACTACAAATATTATTATTGGATTTAAAATTAATCAAAATAAACGTTAATAAAAGAATAAAGTGAGTACGTTTAAACAACTTTTAGTTTGTGACCAAAATCACATAATGACTAAAACGAAAAAATAATACTGCAATGTAACGAATTTTACCAATTTCCAAAATTTTTTAACCATGTATATAGCTATAGTACATAGATATTTATGTTATACTGTTCAGAACTATACATAATGATATACACGATAAGAATAAGTAATAACCATTTGTGAATAAGTTTTTAGCATTAACATTTTTATTTACATAAATATTTGTTTTTAAAGGCATATAACATTATAATAGGTCGGTGCACAAATTTTTTACCGAAACATTTCTTAAAATAAGTATCTTTAGCATTAAACACTAGTTGTTTTTTATTTTATCAACATTAATAATTACTCAATCATTTAAATTTTGTATTAGCCTCATTAAGTTTATCTCCCTTAACATTTCTTTATTTATCGTTCTTTAAATTACGGCTTCAGTCAAAAACATTCAACAATATATTTGAAAAATTGTCATAATTTTTTTTGGGATAAATATAGGTTTCCTTGTAGGTTTCCTATGCCTAATGTTAGATAGCTTTTGTACCAAAAATTTATAAAACCTGTATACATAGTTGCAATGCCTAGACAATTTACCTAGGAATTTTTACCTCAGTAAAATATACATCATGAACACATCCAACGACTAAATACTAATAGATGGTAGGAAATAATACCACGTACATGCAGGAAATACTTAGGTATAAAACCATTGTAAAATATTCGGCGTAGTGTAGCGTACTCGCGAGAATATCGAGAGTGTAATTAATAAAACGAAACTATTTTAATAGAAAAACATTAACGTGATCCAACGTGCAGTATAAAGATAACATCAGGCCAGACGTATAATATTAAATACCGACTGTTAAATTAAAAAGTACAAGCAGTAAAAATACGCGTGTGATAAATCAACTTTTGGGATGAAAGTATATTGAGATACCTACATAAAAAAATAAGATCATTGTGAACGTGTTTCAAATGGATTATGTTCTTTAATCAACAAATAGGGACTACAAACAAACCAAATTTACTCGGACTTAAGAAGGAAATTCTAATTTTGAAAATATCGCCCAATAATTAATATATTATGTAGATAACTTGATAGTAATAATAGCAACAATGGTTATTATTATTGATGAACACATTGTAAGCTATGGTGTTACAATATAGTTTTAAATTTTCTGAAAGCTCGATCAAGTCCAAAAATAAGTCAATTCATTTTTGCATTATTGACAAACATCGAAAAATTTATTGTGTTTTGTCAATTCTACTACAACAAGTTGGTTGATTAAAAAAATGATTCGTTTATTAAATCAGTACATAAATGCCAAATGGCGTAACGAGTTAATCAAAACTAACGAATAAAGAATTTTTAAATAATATAGGTATATATTAAAAATTCTCATTTGTATAAACAAAAAAAAAAAAAAAAATTATTGGCTCATTCACACAATATTTTTGTTTGATTTTAATCATTTTGTAAATAATTATGATTAAAATTTTTTGATTCTAAGCGTTGCGAGTTGATGTCTGTTTTTTTCAGTTACCTAATAAAATAGTTTCAATCTGTACTTACGATACATTTAAAAATGAGTAATTGACCAGAATATGACAGGATAAGATCCAAGTATCTTTTAAAATTATTTGATTAATTTTTTAATCAAGATCCAAAAACAAGAAAGTCAACATTTTCAAAAATGATACAAATTATTTGATATTTTCACTCGTCATAAAAATAAGGTATACAGCATTCGTATAGGATTTTAGAACCGACTTTGACATATTTGTTTTTATCGATTTAGTAAACTTTTGAGTTTGATAATTTATCAATAATCGTTGTTAATATTTCATAAAACTTTTAGATTTCAGTATAAAGCCTTGAAACTTTAATAAAATCTAATTGACTTATTTTCTTGTATTATGTGTTTATAAATAATTTCAAAAACCAGTTAATTTTATATTTTGTGTGTTTACTTTGAAATATATTAAGTTTAAATGTCATAAATATTTAAAATAATGTTGACAACTTTTTTAGCCAAACAGAGTTTTAAAATTTAAATTTTATCGAGTTCACCCTGAATCGTGATTTTCGGAATCAATTGTTGATAGCAAGTTTAATACAAAACGTCAAATTACACTTTATAAACCCAAAACAGTAACCTACTCCACTAGTGGGCAGCCATCGTTAGGTGTGCGTGATATATTTTTGTAAAGATGAGCTTTAATCATTATTTATTTAATTAATAATTTAAATAATTTTAAAAAGATATTGCATAATAAAAAAAAAAATAAATATTTTTTAGAAAGCAAAATTAGATATTTGTTGTGTACTACTGACTTGAGTGTTTTAAAAAAGTTTTGCAAAAATAACAACTTAAACGTGTGAGTGCATAAGTGCATTACATTTTCAATAGGTAGCGAATATTATCGAAATTTTTGATTAGCGACAGAGAATAGATCTTTTAGTAATTTATTAAATAATAAATGTATTATGATTTAGCAACCATTGATGATATTATAAAGATTGCTGTATCATTAGTTTTTAAAACAATTTTTTTTTCAAACCTCTATAGATGTTTTTTATTTTTTTTCTGATGACTCGAGATCCGTCCTACCGGTACAGGACACGCCGTGTAAAACAGTTGTCGTAAAAATTGAGAAGACTAAACGTTAGCACCTAATCAACTAATCGCGTCCATTATTATTACTTCTGAAACATTTCGGTGTTTTCTGTAATGGATTAAAAACAAAATTTTTTTCCAATAGGAAATGTTTAGATTTATGACTCGTATACGCAACACACCACCGACTACATTTAAGCAGATTTATAATACGATAATAATAACTACATTCATGATTGTTTTAAAAACGAAGTTGAATAATAGTACGATGTATAATATAGCTTATAAGCAAATTATCATTTTTAGACAGCTCACGGTATAGCCATAAAGGGGTTCAGAAGTCATCTGAGATAGGTACCTATGCGGGGCGATACAGTTTGATAGGTAAACGCGCTTTTTGTTTTTAAATATATACAAGCATATGCCCTATACGAGTAGGCAATAAAATGATGTTATTGATAAACGTTAGTTCCTACAAACGTAAATATGTGTCAATTCCTGTACAAGCACGAGTTAAATATACGTAAGTTCCTACAAACGTAAAAAATAGATACATGCGTAGTATAGTATGTCTTTATATTAGATACGTAGTCTGCGTTGTATACAATATATTCTATGATTATACTGGCGGATGCAAATTAATTCTCATCGACACATAATATGGATAGTATATAAAAATAGACACGCATAAACAGGTATTCTTAGCCACATGCTGATATCCTATCAAATATATAAATAAATATTAAGAGTTTTATGATATTATATTATGTTTGAGTGCTGTAACTCCTTATACGCCAGCTAGTTTTGTTGTGTTATTTTTTGGAATTTATTATAATGTTAAATTTTTAACAAATTGTTTTCTCTCAAATGATTTATTCTTAAAAGTCAAAATTAAAAAAAAAAAAAACGTGCATTTAATTCAATTTAAATTTGGCATCGATGTTCATTATTATTATTGGTGATTTATGACCCCAGTAAATTAAGTTGGTAACATGAAATGTCCATTTAATCATATGCAACTTTAATCGAATCATAATGATAATTTATAAAATAATGATTTAAATATAACTATCTACTTATGGTAAGGTTTTTAATTTACTGATCAAGTGAGAGTAAAATATAGTTACAACATCGCTAGCACGATGCCAGAATCTGTACTCGTATATACTTTTCATAAATCATTGCTTAAGGTGCATTCTAGTTTTATATTTTAAGCACAATGTGTCATATTTTGTCTCTATATTTTTGTTTGAAAAACGCTATACGCGCTCTCCGAGGTCATTCGTGAGAAATTTTATAGATTTGTTAAAATATTTTTAATAACTATAGTTTCATTTAAATTAAAACCAAAAAAACCATCTATAAGAAATTAATAAGAAGAAAAAAAAAAAAACAATAACAATAATTGAAATTAACAATTTTCCAGAAATTTGAAAATGTACTTGTATATTTCTTATAATAATTTTTATAATGACCACGCTGAAAAGTATAGATATATTATTCGAAGTGTGTGAGAAATTTTTCTACTGCAATTCAGAATGTGAGAGGTCGGTCGCTCTACTTCTCTCGAGATTTAAATACTTTACTCTTGAGTTTAATTATATATTATGCGCAGTCTTTAACGTTAAATATGACTACAAAAAATTAAGAACTACTTTTTCGTAGGAAACAAGTTAAAATCTCCTGCTGCAGGGCCGGTATTATGAAAAAATATTTTTGTTTTTCGATTGGGTCGCACGTTTTTTGTGATTTTAATTAACTTTTTTTTTTTAACGTTTTGCACCACAAATTTTATATACTGCCCGTGTAGGTGTGACATTTACTGCACGAATATAAAAGCCTGGTATATCTGTTATAATATGTACGTACATCGTATACTCGATCAAACCATTTTTAATATAAAAAAAAAATAACGATGAGATATTCTCCTTTTAATCATGCGGTGATTAGGTATTTAAGAGAATTTAATTTTTCTACAGTTGTTGTGTTATTCTTCTTGAATAAACCTTAAATATTTATTTTGTCATATTTTCTGAAATCCGAGAGCCTAAAAGTTTAAAAACGTACACATTTACGTGTTTACGGACGCTATTAAAATCGTATTTTAACCACGCGACGTAATATTTTACACTTTTTCAATATTATAATGTTGGATACTTGTGCAATATGCCTGCTGAATAAACGGACGTAGGCACGGTTTTCTCACGGTAAAAAGCAAAACGTTTCGACGACACGAAAATCGAGTATCGGTCTCACGTTCTTCGACGCGTCCGCGGGACGGTCGTTGAGGTGCGTTCCCGGGGCGGCCCTCGGGCGACCGACGGAGGGCGGCAACCGACTGCGTTCCCGTCGACATAAATCACCGATTTTCCGGCGTATACGCAGTATACGGTTTGTCGATTATCTAAAATACATGTGCTCTTTTACTCGGAAAAAATAAAAAATGTACTTATAAAAACAAAATACCGTATAACACTAAACGTTCCCTGCAGCGGTGCGCTCGGCGTGTGCGGCGAGTGCGTGCAAACTTTGGTTGTAAAGGGGTTGTAAAGATCCCATCATTTTTTTTTCCTGTAGCCTGTACGCTGGGTTTACGACGACCCTAAAAATTATTTTCAACAAATTTCGTTTCTTTTTTTTAGTCGGTCACAGTTTTAGTAGGTAGTTTAAAAAAAATGACGTGACGACGTTTTCGCGTGGTGCTCCGATCTCGACTTTGTACAGCCCTAAAGAGTTGACATTTTGGCTTTAAAATATTATATCTTATTCTAAAGAAATCTTTTAACTGTACACATTTTGCGTCTAAAACACACATACTAAAAAGCCCGCTGGAGTATTTGGCGCGTATTTGTCCGATCGGATTGAGACACCATCATCATAATCGGTAGGCGTATTGAAATTTTCACAATAGTTTGAACGACGATTTCCAAACCGGTGACCAAAGCGTGTTAGGACAGCTACTATTCCGTCGCACTACCCGAGCGATCTAACGTCAGTAGACCGACTCTGCAGGTATTCCGAATCGTTAAGAATTATACGCCTGTATTGTTCCAATCGTACAGAACCCCTAAGATTCCCTATAGGCGCTATGAGGCGCTAGGCCCTACTGATGTGCAGAACAAGCTCTGTCGGAATTCGATGTAGTAACTCTGTCGGGCACTAAAAACCCCGCATCTCGTGTTTACAAAATAATGTTTTCTCGACCATTTTAAACCGCCCCGTTCACGGTCCGTACGATGTTACACGTATTATCCTTCCGTTTTTCACCTCGTATGTGCTCCGAGTGATAGCTGCATCGTCCTCAAGTCGTCCTCCTCCACCTCTCGAGCGCGTACCGCGTATTAAATAATAATAATAAAACTATTACCGCCAAATTAGAACGTTAGATTACACCGCGACGTGTACGTACAATATATATTATAGCCCGCGGCCCAGAATATACGTGTACGTTTTATTGTCCAATAAACTGGATTAAAAAACATAAAAGGATACGGCGATGCGCCTCGAGATTCGATTATTACTACTATTATTATTATACGCGTACATTTTTCTTACGTATACAATAATAATGATAATACGTACGTATATCGCGTACGGTCTATACCCGACTGACTCTCTCGGTAGGTGTACGATACAAACGGCGAGCGCGTACACATACAAATAATAATAATCACGGGCACTTGCTGTTCTCTCTGTGTGCACAGGTACGTGCGCAGGAGTAGAAAAGAAAAAACCAAAAAAAAACACTTTTTTTTGTACCTATTTTTTTTTTACGACTCCCGCCCGCCCGACTGGATGGAACGCGGCGGCCAAGAAACTGGTTCGTATGGCTGTGCTCGCCGCTCCCGCGAACGACGACGACGACGACGACGGAGAATTAATACAATTTTTTTATTTTTTTCACTCCACAGACTACTTAACTCCACGACGTATTATATTTTTTTCATACAAACGTTTTAATGTAATAATAATATCGTTACGACGATAATAGTGCTCAACACGGCGCGTGACCTCTGCAGCAGTGCGTACTATTGCGGGATAAGATTAATTATTTTTTCGACACATTCCCGCGGTACGCTTTGCATAACTTAACGTCAAAAATGCCGGTGCGCGAGATTCACGCGACGTTAATGACCCGTTTAATTTCCGCGTATTATTATTGTGTACGTGTTCAGATGTTTTAGGCATTTTTTCTGCAGGGAAACTCTCCAAATCTCCATTTTATAGAAAAGCCGGTGTCTAGGTCGCGTGGGGGCGTAGCTTTGGGTGGGTCACTGGCTTAGAAGTTGTGGTTTAAGTGCATCATTTTGATGTATGAAAGCAACGATGAATCACACATTGCCTTCGAAAATACGATTCTGAACGTGCTTAGTTGCTTAGTGTGCGTCTTGGTAAAAACAAATTTATCAAATTTAAAAAACACACATCTTTGTAAAATCAATAGCTACTCGCTTCGAATCTAAAACACAAACGGTTTCATAATGTTGATAAATATTGCAACCGTTACCGTCGTCAAAGCGACGGTTACCCACGGAAAACGCGCCATATTTTTTTGAATAAAATTACGAAATTTTCGGTAGTTTTTCGCGTCGCGTTAAAAAACTGTATTGAAAATATCGAAAAATGACCTCTCTAAAGTACCGTCTTGGTGCAATTTTCTAAAAGAAAAACTATCGTTCGTAGAAATCGGAGTACTATTTCTGGTCGAAAATATGTTTACAGTAAAGATAAAATAAACGTCATTGTAAAACCACAAGCGTCCTCGCTAACGCTCTGAATCTAAAAGCCGGGATCAGTGTCTAGGTCGCGCGGGTAGTAGTTTGTCGGAGCTTTGGGCGCATGGTCGCTGTTTTGGAAATTGTCGTTTAAACGTACTATTTAACATCTGAAAGCAATGAAAATTGCCTCCGAATAAACGATTCCGGGAGAGCTCGGTTATCCAGTATAATACGTCCTGGTCAAACTAAATTTAACAATAAAAACGGCCAGAAAAGTCGCATGCGCGTTTAAAAATAAATATTGATTTGGATAACGAGTGAAAATTTTAATACGTGATGGCCACTCCAGCGGACTTTTTATTATAAATTCGTGTTTTTTTTTGAACTCGCAAAATGGGTAAAATTCGAAAACTTGTTTGAAATAAGATATGATTTAAAGCCAAAATGTCCAAAAATGTTTTGTGTTATTCAATGTTAAGACCGGAGCACTCTTTTTACACGTAAACATCATCGCAAACCTGAAAATTTCAAATGTTTGCAGTAAAATTTTTAATTTGTTTTTTTGTTTTTGGGGTGTTACTCCAAAAGTAAGTAAAATCAAAAAAAATTTCTCGGATCAAAATATCACCGCAGTCAACAAACCTATCGGAAAAGTGTTGCTCATTTTAAAAACTGGACCCATTCCTTCCAAGTGAAAACATAAATCACAAATCTTAAAATTTCAAAGTTTTCGCCGTAAAATTATCCAAAGTTTTCCGATTTTTCTTTGTTTTTTGATGGGTAAAACTCAAAAAGTAAGCAAAATTAAAAAAAAAAAAAAATGCTTTAACCACCGGAGTCCATTAACCTATTTTAAAAGTTACTGACTTTGAAAATTGGATCATTCTCCAATTTTTATACGAAAAGTGGTTGACAGAAAAAAAAAAAATTCGCTCGTCGCTCAGAATCTAAAAACACGGATCGAGTAGATTTAAAACTGTTTGTGAAATTTTGGGGATTTTTGATTTTTTTTAAAAACTGCAAAACTTTATATCACACATAAAAACGAGCTCTTGACGAAAAGCTAGAAAAAACGTGTTCAAAATATGAGTATTTTTTGAATTTTCGCGTGCGCGTTTTAAAAAATGTATACATTTCGAATGGTTTTCGACAAAACGTTAAATGTATGATAAATCAATGTTAATTCTTAGAAGGAGAACGTCGCGTTAGTTCGAATACACCTGAAAGTGTTTCACATTTTTCTTAAAATGACTTGGACGCAGTCGGCGAGGACCTGCCTATATTATGCACGGAATAGAAACACGATAGTAGGCGGCGGAGGAGAAAACTGCGATTCGTATGAAAAAAAACTTTCGTGGATAATATAAATGTATATAGTTTATTATAAATATCTTTTCAAACATTACTACTGTATAGTCATGAACAAATTTTATTATTAATCTAAATAATTAATATTGTCTAAGTATTATAAAATAATATCATAATAATAATAATAATAATGATAAAGAAAAAAAAAAAAACAAATCGACGATAATACCGTTTAATTTTAACGTGGAACTTTCAATCGAATACTCTGAAAACAACATGTTATTATATTTCGTACGTATAATAATTATGTATACGTGAAAAACACATAATTTAAATATTAAAAAATAAAAAACATAATAATACACGAAATTATTTTAAACGTAGCAAAATTATAACTTAAATTTTAGCAGTCTATATAGTATAAAAGTTGATCAAAAAGTATCGTTAAAATTAAAAGTAATAGTAATACAATAATAAAAATAAAAAATACACTCGTGTTACATACGTGTTCGTTTTTAATTAATTTTAGAGTTGAAATTTTTTTCAAATAAATTCACTACTTATACACAAAACGCGTTTATTTATAAATACGCTCTAATCAAAATATAATATGCATACGAATTGAGATCTAAAACAAATATTGCTATAAAAAACTGTTTAAAAATAATTGCCGTTCAATTTTAATAAAAAATAAAAAAAATACAACAAGGTAAAAAATTGTACACAAACGTAAAGGGATGAAAAAAAAAAAAATTATCAACAATTTTGCACAAACATTATGTCACTCGTGTATTGTGAATTCAGTTCGATGGCTGATCGGCCAACAATTTATTCTGTACATGTCCTACTTAAATTATGATATTTTAAAATCGAAAAATACTTAAACGTACAAAATGTGTATAATTATTATAGGGGTACGACATCATGATAACTGCGTGTTGGGTACGTAACACGACGGTTATAGACCGAAATTGGAAAAAAATCTAAAATATTTCTTAAACACTGTATTTACACTGTTGCCTTTATCTCGTGTACTTTATGATGGAGATTGTACGGTCCCCGGCAAGCGGTGGACGCCCCTAAATGCTTTCACTGGTACTATATATTACATATGTTACATAATCAGTGGCGCCGATCCCTCAATTGAGACCAGGCGCCGTTAAATTTTATTCGGTTAAAACGTCATCTTATTTGATGTAATTTTTTAATTCGACCACGGGTGTTAACTCATCAGCTCGTCGATACTGAACCCTTTCCTTTTTGGCGGCGGTGGCTGACCACCGTTGTTGTTCTGCTGCTGCTGCTGCTGCATCAGGTGAGGCGGGACGACCGCCGCGGGCTGCAGCGGCGGCACAGCGACGACGGGGACCGCTGCGGTGGACGCGGTCGGCTGAAACCGGAGCGGTTGGTACGCGGCCGGCGCCGGTGCGGGCGGCAACGGCACCGCCGCCGCCGCCGCCGCCGCCGCGGCCATCCTCGCCGACGACCGTTCGTGCAGGTCCCTCCGGACGTGCAACATGGCGTGATGCTGCTGCTGCTGCTGGTGGTGGTGGTGCAGCTGGTGGTGCGGGTGCAGGAAGAGATGGTGTTGCGGCGGCAGCGCGTGCGACGGCAGCGGCGGCAGTGGTGGCGGGTACGGGTGGTGCAAGAGGTAGCTGGACGACGGACGCATCGTGTACGCGGACGACTCCTCGTGACACTTGGTTTTGCCGCCGCTCGACACGGCCCCCCGCCGGAAAAGCGATATGCCACCGGCACCGTCGTCGTCGTCGTCGTCGTCGTCGTCGTCCTCCTCCTCTTCCTGCTCTTCCTGCTCCTCGCCGGCCGCCGCGGTGTCGGACGACGTCGAGGGTTCCGGCTGTCCGCAGGCGAGACCCGCGCGGGAAGCCGCCGCGCCGTTTGCCGGCGTCGGATCGGCGGCGGTCGAGTCCTTCGTCACGGCCGCGGTCTCGCCGTCTTCACCCACTTCCAGCAGTTCTTCCTCGTTGTCGTCGTCGTCGTCGCCGCCGACGTCTTCGTTGTCGTCGTCGTCGTCGCCGCCGTTCAGTCGGCGGCCGTGGCGACTGCCGGACGGCGGTCGCAGCAACGACCGGCACTGCAGCTCTTCGTCGTCGTCCTCCTCGTCGTCGTCGTCGTCGTCGTCGTCGTCGACGACGTCTTCGTCATCGTCGTCCGCCGACCGCGGGACGGCGCCGTCGCCGCCGGGCGTCGACGAGGACGATCCGGTCGCCGCGCCCGTCGCTCCGCCGGCGGCCGGCGCGTCACCGACGGCGTGCGTGAGCGTGTGCCGGCGCAGATCGCAGTTCCGCCGGAACACCTTGTTGCACGAGTAACACTCGTAAGGCTTGTGGTCGGTGTGCGTGAGCAGGTGCGTCTTGAGGTTGCTGCGCTGGTTGAAGCTCCGCTTGCACACCGGACACTTGTGCGGCGACTCTTCCAAGTGCAGTATCTTGTGCACGGCCAACGTGCGCGACTGGCAGAACCCTTTGCCGCATTCCGTGCACTTGAACGGTTTCTCCTTGGAATGAATGTACCTGAAACAACGACCGCGCGGTTTAGCACGTACAATCAACAGTGTTACGCGCCGTTAATGAATTAAATCGAGTACCTATATTGTGTAAAATTGTGACTTGCTTTAAGGTGTACCTAAAATTTCAGTATTTCTGTATAGGTATTTTACGTAGAACGTTATACCGCGGGCAAATTATGTAATTTTTGATAGTGTAGTCTATACAGGATCTGGCCGGGCGGACAGATTAAGAAGTTGGATTCGGTCGAGTAGGTTAGATCGTAGTTCTATCTTCCATAATCGAACGTATAACCAAACTATAGCCCCGTCACTGTATATCCGGCCAAACCGATCAGCTAAACTCGCGCGTTTTATTCGAAAGTCCCAAAAAAGCAACTTGTAGACGTTTCGCAATGTTGTCCATAAAACGCCAAAGTGTTACGCGTACAGAATTTCAGTTTTTTATACAAAGTTATTTAACTATGTATAAAAAACTGAAATTCTATACTTTGCCTGACATTCCGTACACGCGTTGCCGTAGAATATACGATTATTTTTATTTCCACACAATGCATCGTTATACCACTCTCTGTACGGTGTTATTGAAACACGTCGTCGACAATGCGAAGGGGAAGAAAAAAAAAAGTCGCTCTTACGCGCCAACAACACCGCCGACGCCACCGAGGTAATAATAATAATAATAACGTGTAATGTTATGCTTCTGTTCGTAAAACGAGTACAAAAGGCCTAACGAACCGTGACGAAATCTCTTATGATGAGCTTATGTTCTCGCGGCCGCCGTCGTCGTCGTCGTTCGGGAGTATCACATTTCGCCGTCCGTCAATAATTATGGCGTCGTCGTCGTCAGCTCTACACACAATATGACAATACCGCGTTCTCTCGTTACGCGCGTTTAGTTCTCCTTCGCACGTACCGAAAAATAATGTTTGAAAAATATCAAAAACGACCATAGTAGTACCCCTAGAAAGAGAGAGATGCGCGTTCCGCACGTTTCGGCGTGACTCGGGCATTTTTCTCGGCCCGTACCATATCTAATAACACCGGATATCTTCTGTAACCCGGGTCATTTTCCGACGCAAACCGGCCGCGCGCCGATCTCGACGGGAACGGGTCTCGTCCGTTTTCAGTTTCGAATATTTCGCTGTTCGCAGAGAAAAAGAGCTACGCTTCGACAACGGTTATATAAACGAAGAACTTGAGAGCATTATAACGCCATAAGTGTTAACGGGGGCATTGCCCTTTTAAATATTTTCCGCGGGGGTTCGCCTCTCCTCGGTTGACGACGCCCCGGCCGTATCGGGCGCGGAGCGATTCCCGCGAAGAAATTAGCGTCTCGTTCGGTCGGTCACGACTCTCGCTCGTGGGCCGCTACCGCCCGTCGAAGGGGCGGGGAACTGGGGGGGGGCTCGAGCTGCACCACGACAATAGACAGTGTAATAATCACGACGGAGGCGGGCCGAGCGTCGGTAGCCGCGCAACGCCGGGGCGGTATAGTGGGTGTAAAAGTAGCTTCGTATATGCACCTGCAGAGAGACTCTGTCCGTACGCGGGGCCGCGCCAGGGTCGCTCAGAAGCTGCTCGTGTGCGCGAGGGGGAAGATACGGGAATGACGTGATAAAAAACAAAAAACGTATTCCACCCCCGCGTTACGGGTTCAACCCCTTGTTGTGTTATTACGCTGCTGCACCGCACCGCGGTTTATCGCGGAGGGTCACCCGACCGCCACCGGAGCTGGGAATCACGAGGAAAATCTGGACGTATACACGACCGTTCATAAACTTTTCCATCATATCTCGTTTCCGTCGAACTGTGTTAAAAAAAAAAAAAATAGGTCGATTCCTTTTTCCCGCCGAACCGGTGAGATCTATATACCTGCAGAGCTCAAGTGTTAGAGGGTAGTTGCAGGTTGAGCAAGCGGGAGGATCTTCTTTTTTCATCAGGAAAGAGTGTGTTAATTTGGTGTGTCCTATTCTGAGCCTATTTATGGTCACTTGTTCTTTTCTGGCGAGTGTATTGTTAGGCCACGGGAGGATATGATTTTTAATTTCGTTCAATTCGGTGTTTGATATTTCCCATTCGTTTTGCCATGTATTTTTTGTTTCGTTATAAGTTTCTAAGATTTAGAGTTATAAGATCTGATATCGAGTATATTTGGCACTGAATTGCGTTTGCGAAAGCTTAATCGGTCCGTAACTTACTGACCACGCACATACCTAACAGAAGTTTTGCGTCTTGCGGCCAAAAAGTATTGTACGGACCAACAATCGAAGACGGTCGACAAAGAACTCGAAATTTTACACGGGTTCCCATTTTTTTTTTGTTTTTATTCCCGTTAGATTTGAACGCGCAGAATATTCGACGATATATCGATGGGGGAGATTATGGTTTTTTTTTTGGGGCGGTTTACGGTCGATCGGAGCTGATTCTACCGGGCAGCGCGCACAGTTTATTATAATATTGTTCTTACGACGAGACGCGTCGTATTATTATATCGTTATTACGGGCTGGAATTCAATATTTTTAATAATGACGACGAACGTTTCACGGTCACACACACACACACACACAAGCCTTTTTATATTCCGAACAGTCTCTCTGGGGCCTGCTGCTGCTGCAGACTTCTCTCGCTCTTTCGGGGCCTACGTTCGGAAAATCAATTTATCTTCTCCGTGCCGCGTCGGTAGTTGGATTACAGTATAATATATTATACACGTATTATGGGTAGGTACACACACACGGGCCGGCGGTACACACATGTTGTTTCTTCTCCTCTATACATCGGCATAATGTGTTATTTTTTTTTTTTCTGTACACAACCTCATTCTGTCCGAGACGGAGGCCAGGACGCCCCGAAAGCATAATAATAATAATAATATTATTATTGTATATTAATATTAACATTATTATAGCCGATACGAGCCACGTTGCCACGTCGTTGTAGCCTCCGGACGGACCGGTTCTGGCAACGTAGTCAAGTCACTCGGCCCTCTCCTCCTCCACCTCCTCCACCTCCTTCTGGTGCATAATATAATATTATTATTATAACATGTTGCATTTATACTGTATTATTATTATGATAGGATAACAATAACGTCTTTACGCCGGAGGAAACGTTAGAATACGGAATTTGGCGTTTTTTTTTTTCGTCTTCTTTTAACCCGCGCACAGTGCACACAAACCCTCGGCGGTGTTCATTTTCAAAGCCCCACGCTGAGCCGAGCACACTTAACGTGTGGCGTTTGGCCGTTACATACGTGTTATTATTATTATATTCTAGGTGTGGGTTAATTTTTTTTTATATTTTATTTTTTATAATCCCATAAAATTACCGTGTACTCAAAGAATAATAACATTATTGTTTATAAATTTGACGGTGTCTATTGGGCAGGTGGTGCTGTTTTTTATACGCGTTTTATTTTTATGCGCGTCACCTTCACTTATCACGATAATCAGCGCTGGGATTTTATAGCACTTGAAATCGCACGGATATGCACTGTGATACCATCTAAAATATAGCTGAATAAAAAAAATATGATCGATTTTAAAAATCGGGTAGGTCAGGTGCAAAAATATTTTTAAAAATCCAAAAATACCATTTAAACCGAAAACGAGCGAACCGTGAAACAAATTTTAAGCTTACGCTGACATTTTTAAAGATGTTCGTGAAAAGCGCCGTAAAATCCAAGCTCCGACGGGAAAATATCATCGATTTTAGACACGGGCAATCAAAGTGCAAGAACGTCATTGAAAATCCAAAAACAGCATTAGAATCCGGAGAAATCGCGACACGTACAAGCGTACGTTCGTAAATTGTCGAGTTTATACTCGAGCAGTTTTTTAAGGGTTTCGTAGAAAATATCCGAACGCCATCAAATCCTGGCCCCGATTATATTAACATAATACACCGAACGCGGTTTATATTGTATCGCGCGCGCAGAACAAATTTTTAATTAAAGTTGTACGCATATAGTACGTAGAAGAAGGTACACGTTAAAAACTCAGATTGGCAATTACATTCATGTATACATACTTAAACATACCGGTATATACCGCGTGTATATATATATGTATACACAAGTATTTTATAGGTACTTATATACGGATGTATACGTATTCTTGCTGCAGTTTGATAAACCGCGTGAAATCGTGTGTTCTTTATTAGGTTGTAAAGTGCTTGGCACCGGATGCGGATTCATTAATAAAATCCGAAGAAGATTTACATAATAAAAGTGTACAGAAAACCCGTCACACGTCGTGTGTTTTGCGCACGCGGCGCGACGTATAATATAAAAATGTACTATCCGACGAATGGAAACCAGTCGTTGAGTAATAAATCTATTTGATCTTGTACGTATACGATGTTTGAAAATCCGTTGATTACAATTTATGGAGGTCACGAGTAAAAAAACGGCGTTAAAGAACGGCGTATTTTTCCAGTCAGAAGACGACGGTATAATATTTAGACGCTATAATATACGATACTACCGCGGACGTATTATTATAAAACCTATGTTACACGGATCGCGCTTATTAGATAATGATGAATCGAGAGTCGCGAAAATAAACGTAGGGATGAAAAATGATTTAGTCTGATTGTCCCATACTTCCGCGAAAAGTAGATACGTAATGATAAAATAAAATCATTATTTTTCACGGGGGAAAAAAAAAAAAGGTTAAAACTTGTTTGAATATTGGCGACAAATACTTACTTCATGCTCGTGTGTTAAAAGTGAGATAGATACTCGCGCAGTCCATAGGTTTATAATATGTACGTACTACTATTACAACTACGAATTGGTACAATATTGAAAGTTTTTGTCGACGTAACGACTTTGACGTTATACTGTACTACACTCAAATTTGACTGGGAAAAGTATAAAAAGAGCTTGGACGCATTTTTTCCAGAGAGTTTTCGGAGTGTACAGCTTAAGAAATGGTACGCGGGCCAGGGACGGTCCAGTACGCTGGAAACCGGTTCCCACCGGCTAAATATGCGTACGTATTATGTATGCTCTCAGGCACACTTGTTCGTGTACAATGAAGCCCAGACAAAAAATAAAAGTATATAAAAACCATTAGTGAACACACACACAAGGTATAAAGTGTATACGTTATTATACGCGTACATACGGTAGGTACGTATTATGCATAATGGTGTATAATATTGTGACGAAAACGCATTATAGCGCATAACGTCGAATATAACGTACCTTTAGGCTCTATTTGAACAGCTTAAAAGCATATCGTAAAAAAAAACCTTTTCTCTCTCAATTTTCGACAAACATTACCGCGGGTTTTAGTTATATATAGGTACTCGGCGAGTCGTCTTGACGAGTTGTCACGGAATACAATAATGTTCATCATATCGTGGTCACAGATAATAAAATAATTAATAATATAATAACAACAGACGACGTTATATTATGATTCGTCAACGCGCCCACAAATATGGTCCACAATTTTCAGGGGGTAGACGCGACTTCCGTCGTAATACTACTGTTTAACAATATAACTTATCACAATATCGTACTGCGTAAGAACAGAAAAATCATGAATGAGACGGGAAGAACGGAAATGTTTTTCCTTTAATAATAATGTTATGCATATTCTACGCGCTCGCTGCAGGCGTTTTGAAAGAAAGTCCGATTGTAACGTTATAATATTATACGAGCGTTGCCGTGTCGTCGTAGGCGGATATCCAACGTATTTTGGCGGAAGCTGTTTGACCAAAAACAAGCAGAGTTTCTCAAGAATCATGTTGGAAAAAAATTGAAAAAATACAGTTTAAGGAAGCGCGTTACACGCCGAATCGCACGTGTCCTGTTCCGCGGGATATACCGGCTAAAATAATTGATACGTAGGTACACCGCGATGTTGTGCTCATCGTACTAATAAGTCCTCGGAAATGTATACAAACCATAATGTACTGTCTATCTACAATCATTGAGGTGCGTTCGGAAAAGCTAACGTCCAAGTCAAGTCGTGGTCGCCGGCCGTAATGGCTGTTATCCAACAAGTGTTAGACGTTAAAACACAACAGTAAAACTTTAGAAGATCCTATTTACTTGTTCTCATAAAACTGTAGATTATAAAACGCGTACAAAACCCCGGCTGTAATTGCGCTTTAATCAAATCGATTGTACACGAACCAAGCCGTATTTATGTTTCGGGACTCGATGGGCTGCAATTTTCGGACAGACTTTTGGCAGGTTTACGGGGGCCTTGTACGTTGTATGTCTTTAAGGGCCGCCAAAATTAATTCGTCAGTCCGCCCCTGATACATACATACACGCTAAATGCCCACATCCCACTGCACAAAAGTTCCTATACACACAACCCTGCAGGGTATACATAATTAGCGGTATAAGTAGGCATGTGAATGCTGCTAGAATATCACGTTTTCGGGTGATTTTCGGGTCGGACAACGTTTCGCGTCAATAGGATCAGTCTTTTACAGCGCACATGTACAAACGTAGGTGTACGTCGTTTACAAATATCGTTAGGTACAATACACACGGTCATTTTTCATACGAACGCGGAGTGGCCGTCCACCGTCGCCACCACATGCTGGCAGTGTGCGAGTATTTTTGGAGAAAAAAAGACAAAAAAAAATGAAGAAGAAGGGTACTGCGCACACGCTGCGAGGCGAATACCCTGCGCATGCTCACGTACACACTGCACGCCCTGCTGTTACTCGGGAGTATAATAATAATAATAATAACGTACAGTGGGCCATTGTAAACATCCGTACAAACACTGAACGCAGTGTATGCACATAATATTATATAGGTGTACCCCGGGTCCGGTCTGCAAATGCTTCTGTCAAACATATTATTACGTTATATTTCGTATGCCCGTGCGTTTGGGACGGTCATCGTAGAAAATTCGTTCAAGTCTTCGGCGATGGGAAAAAAATAATAACAATAAATAAATGTCATATTATGGGGCCGCGTCCTACCGCTGGAAACACGACGTGTCCGAGCAACACACACAATTCGTCACGTGCATAATGATTTCCGACCCGAGACGAAATCGTGTATAGGTAGGTACTACTACACCTCCTACATACGTGCATAATGATATATTGTGCCTACACTCGTGTAAGGGTTTCACACCATCGTTTTTTTTATCCTTACAGAACGGCTGTAAAAAGAAGCTGAGGTAAAAAAAAAATCCGAAAAACAAATTCGCGGGTAAAAAACTAACGAAAAGGGGCGAAAAATAGTTTAACTTTTGTAGTATATACTATTTATCTCTGTGTATATTTAAAACAATTTCGCGATTATTTTTCCAGATGTAAAAAAAACCACCACTTTTTTATAAAACAAATATATTTTCGAGTCCAATAAAATAACTGGCGGCGTTTACGTGATTACGTTACGTTAGTAGTTTACAGTAAATTGTTATTGTTATTATTACATTAAAATTGCGAGGTCCGCTAGATTTTTTTTTAAAGCCGTCCGTATTACTATGTATAGGCGAATACGTTTTGTTGACGCTAAACTTTTCAAGTTTTGAAAGTTTCTTTACTCCGCGGACACGTTTATCGACGCACGTGTCGCGCCGCAGTAACCGCGAAAAGAGAAGAGTTTTTTGCCTGCAGACTTCTCGGGCTCCAATGTATCTCTCGCTCGCCCGGTAAACGCAAACCGACTCGCAAGACCGTAGTAATACGATATAATAACGTATTACGCGTAATTGCGCAGAATCGCGAATTGTTTCAGAAGAGGATTTTGGTTCTCGTGCGCGGTCTCGGAGCGAACAAAACGAGGTATGACGCGCCCCGAGACGAAACGAGTCACGCAGAAACGAATATGCGCCGGGCGTGCACCGCAAACCCGGCGGTATCGGGTTCGGATTTTCCTCTCGTCCGTCGCGCGCGCGTTTTTTTTTTTTACATTTTTACCGCACGCACACACACATGGCGTGTCACCGCATCGCGAACGCGTCTGGACCGACGACGTTAAAAATGTGTATGCCGTGTTTCAGCAGCAGCATGCAGAAGCAAAGGGGGGAAAAAAAAAAAAGAGAGAAAAAAACGTGAGCCGCCGTTTGAAAATCCACGTTCCGCGTGTTTCAAACGATATTCGTGCGAGCGAGTTTTCACCGGGTCGAACAGTATACGTATGTGACGTACCGCGAGAGGAGCGTGAGGCACGCGAACCATCGCGCACGAAGCCGCACGGGCCGCCGCCGTTTTTGCGCAGTGTTACTACACAAAACCCACAATCATCGCTAGGCGGCATCACGTTCTCCGATTCCACGATAGCGTAAATATACTGTGTACAGCACAGCAGCAGCCGATAAAAAATACTGCAGCACTTCACGCGCGTGTGTACGAAAATAATACGTGTATCGCAAGTGTTGCAAACGATGGACACGACAAACGATACTGAGAATAACGTGTTCAACCCGTCGACAAAGTCTCCGATGGGTGTGCGTACGTGTTTAGGTGTAAAAAATGTATCAGGATCCGCAGATGAGCGGTGCAGGTCTGCGGGGGGCGCTAAAACCGTTACAAGTATCTTACTGCGGGCACGCTCAAACATAGTCGATAAAAACTCTACAATTCAGAACTTCGCCAATCCCTATCTATAAACTGCCCGCTGTATTATAACAGTATATATTTCCAGTTGCACACGGCGTACATAAGCTAATACGTACTTGGAATCTATGTAGTGTAAACCGATCAAGGCAAAGCGAACGAATAATGTTTTATTACGATAGAAATTTTCCCGACCCTTATGAAAAAGCGTGATTGGAAATTTTTTACTTCTCCAGCGCCATATTTTTTTTTTTAAATGCAATTTATAAACTAATACTTTTTTTCTCTAGATTTGTTTAGATTTAGCGTTGGATTTAAACACTCAAATTCGTGTAAACAGTGGTGTCACAACTATACAGGGTGTGTTCGCATCGTGCCGAGTCGTGTTTTGTTTGAACTGGACGCTACCACGAATTCGACGTGTTATGTATTAGGTAGCGTGATGGTCACAATATATTATGTGTTACCACACGGTGTAACCCAATCGTTGAATATATTATACTTCAAAATTTTCAATAGTACACGCGTATGGCCGATACGAGTTCTAAGCGTCTTTATGCACGGGAAAATATCGTGTTTTATACGATTGTATTTATATTCTCGATAAAAAAAATTGAATCAGCAATTACTGCAGTACGCGCGACAGTACTGAAATTCAATACATATAAATACTTCGATAAAATAGAAAAACAAATCGAGTCGATAATATTTGTACGTGTCTATAGTATTGACGATTGTACGTGCATATAACCATACAATCGTGGGTCATGGAAACACGAGAGGGGGTACGGTTCAACAAAACATATCAAAAACTGCGATGACAAAATACAATATGAGGTGTTTGATAATCACTCTGAGGCACAGAATGGATGTTTGAAAATTGAAAGAATAGAAAAAAAAAAGAAGAAGAAGATAAAGAAGAAAAAAACCGCAATAAAATAACGCGCGTACTTTATTATAAGCGGGCGCAGAGACTTAAACGCGCTGTTCATCGGTACACACTGTTTGCGTTTTATGGATATTTTCGAGGTCAGCGACGATAAATATCCGCTTAAAATTTCAATATTTACATCGACGGCAAAACTCCCAACAACAAAATACCTATTATGAGTAGACATACTACTAAAAGAGACCGCGTGCAGGTGTGAGACCGTGTTAGAACGTGTATAATAGTATTTATCGCTGGATTTTACGATATTTATGTGTGAGTATTATGTTGTGTTCGCAACATATTATAATTCCCCCGAAAAACCGCTCTTTTGTTCGTATAGTTTTTTGTACTCATCGACGAATGCAAATTGTTTTGCGAACGTTTTTACGGCCACCGCAACCCCGCAATTGTTATCATTGATATTTAATGGAAAAACTCGATATCGTGTCGACACAAAAGTTCAATCCTATAACAACAATACAATATGTCATATAAAGCGAAAGAAACTTGCATTGAGAACTAAACAAGCGCGCGTCAAAATTACAGCGGTATTTTTCACAACGGGTCTTTTGACGCAGATTTATTGATAAACGATCGGGGGAATAAATAGCTGGGAATCAAACTGAAGAACTGACCGTTAGGATGCGTAGGACGACGGAGGAGTCGACAATTAATAACGAAAAGCAGTATAATACGAATATTGATTAGACGAGGGGAAGGAATTTACAATATGTTGTACGCGACCCATTAGCGGTTATTTGCGAGGAGAGCCACATATGACGTAGGTCTTTCGTGAAATATCAACATACATGTTATTGTTGTTTTGTGTATACTTACACTGCGCTAGGTGTATAATTTTCATAATTATGTTATGTAGACGAAAATAGTCTGTAATTAAATCGAAACGAAGTGCAATCGCGCATTAATCACGATTCAGGATCTCGAGGCGCGCGTGTATGGCCGGAATAACGTATGCGCGTCTCGTGTAAAAATGTATAAATACCGACTGCTGATGATTAAACATCATTTTATAACTAGAGTTCTAGATGAAAATCTGATACGTCACGTAATCGAGAAAGACGGTAAAAAAATATTTACAAAATATACCAATAAGAAGTCATAACATACCAATATATATATATTATATATGTATAGGCAATACGAGGTGGGAATAAATCTATAAATATTAAACAGGCGTGCACATATTATATTTTATACTAATAGAAACTGCAGATGCCTGAATATGCATGCAATAATAATATTTTTAAGGAGATTGAAGGATTAATAATTGAAGAGGGCCTTTTTAACTTTCAATAACTAATTTAATTTAACCGGGGGACGATAAGCCCTTTTTACCCGCTCCCCGAATTGCGCCCGTGATATACGTTATATTCAGTGCCCGGAACTTTACAAAGGTAGGCGATACAACTAATATGGGAAAAACAATTCGTTTTAGGTACCTAATATCATACCACATTTGGACTCGGTAAACAGGTAGAAGGACTGCTCCTAAAACCACGAATAGTCCCAAAACGTCGTTTTCAGTGTGCTCGTCTTTCCCAAAAATAGCTTTTTGTCGTACGATTTTTCGGCTTTCATCCCTCCCCCGCCTTAAATGTTCTACTCACGAAGTCGCAGTGCCAACAGCCTTCAGACGTATTTTTAAACGAAGTATCAAGACCAAAAAAACACTGGTAATATTAAAATAAAATTTGTGATTTTACACCCGTTACGTGTACCCGTGCGATCTGGAATCCATTATTTACGGTTTTTCTTTTATGATCGGTATTTTTATTAGACAGTTATAGAGTCTACAGGTTTGCTAAAAAAAATAAACCGCAACCTCCTCCAGCCACTGTATATTGTATTTTATTCAGTTCAATCGGTTTCAAATTTAAAAATCCAAACTTTGGTCTCGAAACGGACGAAATTCGTACGCCCCGTGCTGTTGGTATACACCCAAAACAGTCAATTACTACACGTTTAAACTCTGAGAACTTATACGTACACAGATAGGAGTGTCGGACCAGCATGGGGCCTCGCGCACATCACGCGTACAGCAAACGGCGTTAACGTAATAAAATATTATTACATTACACGTTGATTGTCGTCGTAAATAAATATCACCGTTTAGTAATTACAATATATTTGATCGTTATAAGCACGAGACGTGTAAAAAAAAACACACGGCAGCGACGGATGCGTCACTTAAAAAAAAATTATACGTATGCTTACGATTATTATGTGACCTACGACTGGCCAATGTGCAGCGAGCGGACTTTTTTAGAAATCAAAGTATTACTAAAACAAACGATGTGTAAATGGATACACGTGGACGCAGACGCAGCTGGCTGGAGAAAATCACTGGAGATTGAATTTCAACAATCGACAAAAAACGGATATTAAAAATTTCAAAATCTCATTCGTTTTAGAAGATAATTTTTGAATCAAAATTAAAAATCGTTAAAACGAAAACTCATCATAACCTGCAGCGATGTTCTTCGCGTAGGTGCCCAGTATAATATGTATATGTATAACAGAAACAAGAGAGGATTAATGGGAAATAAATACACTCCATTCGTTTTGCAGACGACATCGGCCTAGTCGCAAATACAGAAGAAGAACTCGATAAAATGCTAAACAGCGTAGACTCCAAACTAACCAAATACAAGCTGAAAATTAACGCTAATTAAACCAAAACAATGGCGGTCAGTAAAATTGACAGTGATAGAACAGCGAACATAATAAAGGTTGGAAACGAAGCCATCAGCTTGGTGAACGAGTTTCGCCATCTGGGTAGTCTTATAGCCCGTGACAATAAATCGACCAAGGAAACAAAAAGACGTGTAACACTAGCGAAACAGGCCTTCGAAATGAAGAGAAATCTCCTTACGAACAAGCAGCTCAGAATCAAAAATAGAATTTCATCGAAACATACGTCTTGCTGCGTGGATGCGAGACTTGGACGCTGCAGAGGAAGTGCGGACGAGGACGATTGGAAGCAATGAAAATAATAGATAGAAATAATGGATAGAATGAAAAACTAACGAAGCAATATGCTAGAACAAATAAATGAAAAAAAGAACCCTCCTGAAGACTGTCGCGAGAAGAAAAATCAATTAGTTCATTAGGCCACTCTTGATCAGGCACAACGACTTCCAAACAAATATACTAGAAGGAAAAAGACCGAGAGGAAGACTTCCAAGACGTACGAGAACAGGTGACATGCGAATCCTATATACAGTCGACTCAAAAAACTTGCCCAGATTTTAGAGAGTGGTATATTATAGAAGAGAAAAATATTTGTTTTGTAATAATGACGGCTTACTGTCAAAAAAAAAATGAACGGAAACGCCGCTGGAAACAAATACAGCAAAACAATGACACGTGGAAATATTTCAAAGTAGTTTTGCTCATAAGGAGCAAACTCGTTTCGTTTCGAAAGAGCGCGAAAAGGTGCCGCAAAACGTTTCGAACGTCTGTGTTTTAATCGTTTCGCGAAAACCTGCTGCTGCGTGCAGAAAAAATAATAATTTTTTTTTACAACCGAGAAAGAAAAAAACGAACGAGATAAAACAATATCGCCTGTTCGCTGCAGAGACGGATAGAGAAGTGCGCAGGAATACAATACAGTACATTGTACGTAATACATATTAATAATATGTAGGTATAGAGCCGTGTATTGCAGCACGACGCATTCCGTCGCGTACAAAACGAGATCATCATCCTCTCTCTCGCCGCTCCTCTCGGCGTTATAATGGCGAGTAACGCACGCAACTGCAGCACGATACACGGAATACTAAACATAAGCACGTTATACCTTTGTATAAGTATAAATTATACACCCACCACGTGCACAATCACATCTCGCATGCGCGGTTTTGTGGCGCGCGAGACAAGTGCGTTTTTGTGCTTTATAACACTGCATACAGGACGTTCGAGATTTAATAAGTTTTTTTAAAAAAACACGTACGTAAACGCAATCCGTTTGCAATCGGAAAGTGGCTTTAAAAAATCTCTCCGGTCCCGAACCCGGCCGTCTCACACGCCGCCGGCTGCACGGGGGCGCTGTCCCGTTGAGCTGCCCGACGGACATCTCTCATCGCCGATTTCCAACGTTCCTGAATTATACAGGACCGTATACTACGGCTGCCGACAGCTGCTACGTTATGCCGAAATATTAAGCGGGTTTGAACGATATCATTCTGTTCTGCACGAGCGAGTCGGCGGGTATAAATCGCAGTTGATAATACGTTCAGCCGCACTTTTCGGCGCCGCAGTTTCGTCTCGCGGGAACTTGACGCGATGAAAAGATGTCCATCGACAGATTTTCAAAACGCGTTCTTTTGTGAACGCCCTGTATGCCCGAGCGCCGGGGCACACGCACCTGGCGTATTATGCTCCGTACGACGCGATCGGTATACCACTTGTGAACCCGACTGCGGCCGTCGCTGTACACCGCGGCGATCAGAACAATGTTATTTGATAAACCCTTCCGAAGACGTTTTTGAGTCGGTCGTCTCCGTAACGTACACATTTTAAAATCCGTGAAAAATTCGATTTCGGTAACACTGCAGTGTTTGAACGGTACTTTTACGATCGAGGGGATCGAAGCTGCTGTGTAGCATAAAATGCGATTTGGCTTATTTACGCGCTCTGAGGTCATCATCCTCGACATCAAAAGACGTACACGCGCGCGTCGCCAACCGGTATTGTGTTCTTCGCTGTAATTTATTATGACGCGCGCAGCGGTTGTGCATCGGTGTGATATTGTCTAGTGTTTTGGCGCGGATCATCAAAATATATAATATAATCGTAATATAGCGCGACCCGTGTGTAACCTGTGCGTTACGATGAATGCGAGAAACACGGTGTTTCGGACGCCTTGAAAAATTTCCGCGAAATTACCTTGTTCTACGGACAAATACGAATGGACAGAGTGAAATATCTGCGAGAAGAAGTTATGACAAATAGCGGAAATATACGCGTTGAAAGTTTACCAGCAACTGACGTCGAGTCATTCACATCCGCACAAGACGTACGCGCGTATCGGACGGGTTTTGTTTTAACTGCACGAGCGGCAAAAACGTCCGACAACTTACTTGGAGGAACACACTGGAAGCGAGCCCGATCAACTCGGACTATATAAGCAACAAAAGACCTAACCGTTACTGCACATAAACTTATCGAAATCCGAACGGTCAACAGGCACGCCGTTACTATAAAAAATACTCTGCGAGAAACTGCAGCGTGTATTGTTCGTTGAGCAGACGTAAAACGACGAATTCGGAAAGTTGATGAAAACGTTGATCAGTTGACCGAACACACACTGTAGGCCTACTAAATATAGGTATAAACGATTCGTTATTATTTGCCCATATCGTACGGGCAAAGTCTGGCAATATAATGGATTGTGCATAGGTAGCGCGATGAAATGTAATTTTAATAGTATTTACTTGTGGTCGCGCAAGTGGTCTTGTCTCCGGAACGCTTTTTTGCATATGTCACACGAATACGGCCTCTCGTCCGTGTGGGTCCGCTCGTGTATCAACAGGTTGTAGCTCTTGGTGAACTGCCGGTTGCAGAACCGACATATGAACTGTTTTTTGGGCCGGGACGCCCGGCCGATACTCGCGCCCACGGCCGACGTCCGCGGCCTGGCGCCCGCCGCGGGCCCGTACGCGGCCGGTCCCGCGACAGGCCCGCCGAACAGCGACGACGGCGGCGGTGGCGCCGACGGCTGCTGCTGTTGCTGCTGCGCGCCGTATTGGCCACCCGGGTTCAGCAGGAACGGGTGCGGGTAGCCGCGCTGGTGCATGACCGCCTGCAGCACTTTGTTCTTGTCCAGCGCCATGGCCATCAGCTCGTTTTGCTGCTGTTGATGGAGCAGCGAGACGGCCGCGGCCGCCGCGCTCGCCGACGACGACGAGGACGCCGCAGACTGTTGCTGCTGCGATTTGTGCTTTGGCACGTACATGCCCGGTGACGGCTGCTGCTGCTGCTGCTGTTGAAGCGACTGCAGGTGGTGGTGCTGGTGGAGCGCCTTGTGTTTGTCGGCCATCATGGAGGCGGCGAAAAAGTCGGCGGACGACGGCGACGGGAGCGACGCGATCGACGGGTGCCCGTAGAAAGATCCGCTGGACGGCATGACCGGCACGAAAGCCGAGCCCACGCCCGGCTTTACGCCCTCGCCGCCGACGGAAGCCGACTTTCCGCCGCCGCTGTTTCCGCTCGACATTATGTTTTTATGCTAATCGCCTGAAAGAAAGAAAGAAAAC
>CM029357.1:16248564-16260021 GCA_017140985.1 Hormaphis cornu
GAGCATAATACAGATTAACCACTTACAATATTTACGTCAGCGTCGCCAAAGTATAAAAAAAGTATGTGTAGGGCCAACAGTATTTTTTACACTCCCCAAAATGTTCGTAACAACCGAAATATTGTATAAACAAGGTGTTAATAAGTACTCGAAGCACCCCCTATCGTTATTAAATGCAGGTAGGGCAACTATACACGTTTGAGCATCGTTCGATCGCGCTTATTTTTCATACGAATTCGAATCATTATGTGCTGGGAGACTTAACGCGGTTTGATTTTAATCTTGAAAATACGCACGAATTTGTTTACATTTTGACTAGACGTTTCCGATTGACGCACGATTTTCGCACTCACCTATGGCGCCTTAAAACTGCAAAAAAACTGCGTTTTAGACGATCTCGTCGAGCCGTTAACAGATAACACGCGTTTTTACTGACCGCGGACCACATTCAGATACTCGAGATGTTTTTGTATTTAGTAAAAAAAGCGACTAAAAATGTTTTTCAGAACGCTACAGGTAAATTAATATTCTTTACTGAAATGGGTGAAAACCTATTGTTTAAATTAGAACAATAAATACGTAAAAATTTGTATAGAAAATTATGCATTTGAATAAATCATTGTCGTTGCACGAGTGCGCTGCAAGGAAGTCTGCTAAATTTTACGAAAATTATTTGTCTCTTGTGAGTGGAGGGAAATTGTTCGGAACAATTTCTTCTTTTCTACACTTACTTTTGAGACTAACTAAAATACATTATCTACTCTCACACCAAATTCTAGTTCCACTCAAAAGAGTCTTGGATTGTTTGAGAAAAGGTGCCATTTTTAATATAATGCTACCAAAGAACTACTTGTCTTTTCAACAACAAATTATATCAATGACAATAACTACGTAATCGCAATAATGGTTATTGTGCGTTTACACGGTGCAGTATAATAAAATGTAGTTTTATTGTCGTTCTCACCCAAAAGCAATGACAAATTACTATTAAATACATCAGTGGCGCAACCAGGATTCATTTTCGGGGGGGGTTGTGAATTTGGAAAAAAAAAAATCATTTTCAACAGGTAATTAGTTAGTAGTATTTAGAAAATTTTCGGGGGGGGTTACAACCCCCAAACCCCACCCCTAGTTGCGCCACTGAAATACATAATCAAACGGTCGCCACTTGCCGGTCGACGGTAACCGGACACGTTTTCTATCGATAGAATATTTTATTTACGCGGCACAGATCGTTCGCGGCACGGAGGCGGGGAAGTATACGTTCTGCGCATTTTAAATTTAATTATTGTTATATTTGAAATCATAGAGTAGATGTAGACGGAATAATTTAGATAACCAATGGCACCTCTTAGCTAGACGGCAAAAAAGAGTCGATTCACGCCGCTTGCAGGCACTACGATAGAGTAACTTCAAGGACGACCCCCACAGAATTTTCCCTCGATGGTGAACGGTTCGCCGTAAACTAGAGGCGGTACTACGGTTGCGGACAAGTAAAAAAATTCACCGAGACGTCGTGTGAATAAAGACAATGGGAAAGGAACAATATATATATATATAGGTAGGTAACAAAAAGAATGTTAAAACTTTATACGAGCGAGTTCGACAAAAAATCATATATACGTACTCAGTGTCTGCTAAAAATAAAAATCTTAAACGAGTTTTGAAAATTTCTACGTGAGCCTACAACTTCAAAAATCAAATGTTTGACCAAAGTTAGTCAGAATCAAAATTCTTAATTTAAATATTTCGTTTATAAGTTTATTAAAAATATAACACTGAACACCACAGTGGCGTGGGTGTTGTGGTGAGCAGTGATATTTTTTCGAATGTCAAAAAAAAGAAGTTGATTAGTATACGATCGCCGGTCAGTGCTGATTGCCGGTCGTGTGATTCAAATGTGCTTACAAAGAAAGCTTAATAAGCGACCCATAACACTAGGCCGTACGGCAACAACAATCGCGTGGAAGAAACTTCAGTTACACGGCGCACTTGGACGCGATATGCTGATGTGTAACAATAGATCAAAAGTAGACCGTAACTCGATGGAAAATCATCGTAGACATGTAAACGGCGTAACACAAATATAACGAAAACCACTTCATGAAGATAATAAATTAAAATATAATTTATAAAAAAAAAACATATTATTTTATATATTTTCGATTGATTAATTTTCTTTTGATTTAAAGAGTAATCAGTGCTTACGTGCACGCCCCTGGTGTATACCAAATAGAAGTATAAACCTCTACTACAATATATGAGCAACATTAGTGAGTACTACGAATCGGGCGGGCGTTCGCGCCTTTTTTTTCCCGTCTAATTGTTCGTCGTCAATATCGAACTAGGTATCGGATTAAATGGGAGGCGTTCGGTTGTCACTCACTGCTGAAGTACTTACCGAAGAAAAATAAACTCAAGTCTGCTCGCGGTTCTATACCGAGGCGCAGGAAACAGTACGGACGGATCTCCCGCCATTTTGCAGAAATGTTTTTTCACCGAGTTAACTCCTCGAAATAACTGAGATTTCTCTCGGCTTTTTCCCGCTCGACACTTCAAAGGGGATAACTAGCGCAGGTTAATGGGGCTTTTACACGGTGAAAACTTCTCGAACATCTTGAAAAAACACGCGGGGCACGCCGCGCGCTGTGTCACGTCGGTGACTAACGAAAATTCAAGATCCCTCCGTACGTGAAATCCACTCTTTGCAATCCGCTCGATTCCCGAACGTAGAAGCGCAGCGGTCGTGACAAATTTTCAACCGTTTACACCACTATCCGTTTGGTCGCCGTGTATACAAAATGGACGCGGAATTTTTTAACAATTTTTTTGGGGAGAGCACACACGTACGCGGTCCCAAATATTCATTTTGATCCCTTCAAGCGGTCTGAGGGACGGCCTGTTAGCCCCCTAAAGTACTACGACGACGGATGACATTTATCTGGATCGTTCTGCGAGGGGGACAATAAGTAATAAGTACGTACAAAAAGTTCGGCAAACACTTACGTGATGGGGGTGGGTACGGCTACCAGCCGAGGGCTGTCGAAAACACTCGCGCGCGCGACGTACAGCACCGAGTCACGGACCGAACGATGATGTCGACCATGTCGTCGTCGCGCGTCGGACAGTTAATACGAAACAACTCGACGGCGAACGGTAGTGTCGACCGATCGACGAGACGGACGCGGACGCACTGAACGACGTTTCGCGGTGGCGGCGAGACGACGGTCTCGTTGCGCGGGGAGAGAGAAAAAATAAAACCGAATATGTAATCAACAGGTACACACGGTGCTCTCAGCCTCTCGCCGGCGGTGGTGCCGCACACTCTGGTCGTCGTCGGCGGCGGCGGGCGACGCACGCGGCGGTGTGTGCGCGGGTGACGGTCGGCGGCGGGTGGTGGCCCGTGGGAGTCAGTCGTCGGCGGCGGCGGCGGTGTCGGTGCCCTTCGACGATGGTAGCGCTGCCTGTCGCGGGCTTCGGGTACTACCGCGGGCGTTCGGGTGTTCCTCCGTACAATGGTGGTGTACCTCCTAATGATAATAATAATAATAATAGTAATATTTTTTAAACTACCGTGTGCTGCCCACGACCGGCGGGGCTACCTGTACGCCGTCTCGCGGCCACCTGCGTCTCTGCCCCCACGCGGTGGAGCGGGAAACGGGCGGTCGGAGGAAAAAATACGCGCGCGCGGCAGAGAACGCTCGGAGAATGCCGCGGCGGCGTTGTGCGAGGCACGAAGGCGGCGGCGGCGGTAACAGCGTGTATTGTCGGTGTCGTGTGTACACGTTATTATTATTGTTAAACATGACGTATAATTATTATTATTACGGGTTGTGTTGTGTGTGTTTAAAGTGGTGTGACACTGCATCGGCGCATTTTTCCAAACGGGCAGCCGACCTCTCAGAGAAGGGTGTCGCCTCGACACGGCTCTCACACAGGAAAAAGATAATGCAGTGTGTGTGTCAATTATGTGTCCTGCTTAATAAATGTACGTGCGAAGAAGCTTTGAAATTTGTTGTGTCCCCCATTCGCTTTGATCGCCGGTGCCTGCAATACCCTATAGGCCGAAGACGATATGTTTGGTGCGTACGGCGTCGCGCGTGGCCTCGGACGGAGGAGGCCGTTTCTGACGCGCGCGTGTGCGGTATGCGCGGTTCGTAATGGTTATTTTCGACTGTCGTTTACTTTTTTTCGAGATTCGTATTGGCGAGTTTTTGAACGTGACGGTCTACTTACCTATTGTACTTATAAGTTCTTTAACCGCCCGGTTAAAACCTAACCCCGCAGATACGTTAAGAAGTTTGACTCCGCCAGCCACACTCGGTGATATACTAATCAGCCGCGATCGGTTTAAATTTTTTAACGGGTGAAAAATTGAAGATTCCGGTCGTAGTCGATGATTCTAGTCTAATATTTCGTACAAATCCGTTTTATAATAATTAACGATTTCATATATGTCTTTTAATCTGGCGTTGAGGATAGACTTAAATACGGAAATAATCGTACAATTTGTTTAACAACACAATATTCGTCTTATAATTTATATTGGCTTGCTGTTATTTTCCGTGCCAACTCACCGTTCTTCACGTGTATGTATGTAATCTTTTTGGGTAATACGTCATAATATACAAAATGTTGGAAAAAGTTTTTAGTTGGGATAGCGATTTCTAGTGATTTTCCTCTTTGTGTGTGTAAAATGATCAAACAGTGCGTAATATTACCATCGGCGTAATTTTTACTTTACTCGTTCAAAGAATTTACTATAAATAAATATTAAATCTGTGCAGAGTACCTATATTAAGATGTACTTATTCAATCACCTCTTGGCTTTTGCCTCGTTTTCCTCCAATTGGTTGTGATTTTTTTCCATTACGAAACAAGAATTTATAAAATAACACATTTTATAACTTTTATATGTATTTATTCATGCACGCGCATAATATATGTATGTAATACGTACTATTAATATAGGTTTTAAGCACATTATAAGTACTGATAATGTACAATAAATAATATTTTAACATCATCATATTATTATTTCACACAATGCAGACATGCATCACCACCTGTTTAGGCTGTGCATACAACTGTATAGGAATCCCGGAAAAAAAAGAACACGGAAAAATAGCTGAAAAGATCGCGGAAGAAAAGAACGAATTTGCTGAAAATAATCCCAAATTTAACATTCTCGGTAAAGAATTTTAATCTAACGATACTGAAATTATCCAAAAAAAAAAAAATAGGTACAAAAATTAATTTTCATTTTTCACCTCAAATAAATTGTTGCACAAACAATGTACCTATACGAAGCCCTGGGTTTGAAACCAAAATTCACATTAATATAACTCAAAAAAATAGGATGCCAGTCAATTGTCAGAGATATAAAACATTAAAAAAAAAAATTAAAAGCCTGATGGCGTACCCAAATAATCTTATTGGTGTATTTAGTAATAAATAATATTGCGCAACTTATACCTAGTTTTTGTTTTGTTTTGATAGCTGTTTTGAAACAAACGCGTATTGTATAATATAAGAGTGTCTTAAAATGGAAAAAGAAATCGTACTAGAATCAACTTCGATATAAGAGTTATACGTTCAGATTTAAAATAAAAAGTAAGTACATTTGTTCTTTTTTTTCGTGGTTTTTTTTCTGTATACATATTATAGGTACGGAATGTATATATATATATATATGTGTATAACAAATATTGTACGAAATTATACTTTTTCAACACCAAAACACGGTCTTCACGCGTCTGAAATGTGCATATGGGTACAATTTTCATTTTGTGTGTTTTAAAACTCGTCGATTTTCGTGTGATTTTTATACAGATGAGTAGGTACACCGTAACAAGGTTCCTCGTCACGTACTGAATACCTGTACACAATATGTTTTACAATGTACACTATATATATTGTAGGTACAGGGTGTCTTATTCTATATTTCATTCACACATTGTTCGGTACGAACACTGGGGTGGATAACAATTTTTTTGTTATAGCAGTACATTTTCGGGTTATCTTTTTTAAGATTCTCTTCCTCCCACACAATGTTTGACTTGGATAACAAGTAGCTGTAGGGGTTAAATAAAAGTTGAAAATTGTATTGATGTGCTTTTACATTAGACCACTAGGTCAGGGGCGTCATTTGAGGGGGAAGGGGGTTCGGAGATTCGGCTTTTTTTCTATCAGTACTTAAATATTGGCTTGCCTGTACTAGAAATAAATGTAAATCGTTCCTGAATTCTAAACAATACCAGAAAAATATCGGAAGATAGAATGATGTTTTCAAAAAAATGGGATTATATAAATAGATTTGGAGGAGCCAACAGCGCAAATTTACGATTTTGTTTCTTTTTTAAATCAATTGGCGTGCTTTATAATGATTGCACCCCTATTCAAAATTTGAAATGGCGCCCCTGCATCAGGTGTACCAAGTCATTAGAAGGGGTACGCTAAAATGTTTTTTTTTAAAAAAAAGACTCCGTCCCTAATTCAAGCACTGCTTCCACATTACCATTACACACTATACATTGATCGATTAATTTTTGGGTTGAACTATTTATACACTTAAACAGACATCACAAAAAATGGCGTGTTTAACACTGTTATGCGGCTCGCCAAATATACCTGCACCATGAAGTCTATACTAGTGTATAGACTTCATGACCTGCACCTACAGAGCTGGATGTAGGTCCAATCAAATCGAACAGAGATTTACGTATTATTCAATAACGTAATGATTGTTGCACCTAGGCGCCGATTTAAACGTTTCCGATTGTAGTAATATTTATTTAAAATGTGCCCAGGGACATATTTTTTGATTTTTCGTTGCATTCTGTCTTTGCGATCCGATGTTCTGGGGTCGTTACCGGCCCATATACGTTGTGATTTTATTTTAGTCACCTTCTCACCACGCGCGAACCAAAAAAAAAAACCTTATCGGCTTTAACTCCTGTATACGACCGAAATGTATAACACCATGTCGAGTGACATTGTATCGAGTTCAAACGAAAATCAGATGCGAAAAAAAAATGCCGTCAGCGCACGTACGATGCGCACATCCGCCATCCTGTGTACAACAATATTATACTGTATACGTTGTACAGGTACTTGCTGCGCGCGACCTGCCGTATTGCGCCGATATTTACCCAAAAAATGACAATGAAGGGAGCAAAAAAAAAGAAAAGAGAGAACAAGAGAGAGAGAAAGGAAATAACCGAGGTTGATAAGCCCGCAGCAGCTTACGTCTCCGTATTGTCGTAAAAGTCGGCGTCGTCGGCTCAAAGACGTAACTGTTAAAATCATAAATCAACATTGCGTAAACGTCGATTTGTAACAATGCGTACAATGTGGGGGTACTAATAATAACACGTGTAACGGAAATGTGCGGCGTTTATATTATCCGTCCGAACGGCTCGTTTTTCCACGTTTTTCGATCACACGAGTGTGAGCGGGTTTTATTTTTTCGATTTTACACATGTATTACAATGTGTTGTACACGGATAGGGACACGGACGTTTTTCGGATCCTTTTGACGAAGCTACTACTGCTATGCACGCGTTATATTATGCGATTACTACTTATTATACGTTATGCGGACGGAGGGATATTTCGTTGTGTATTGCGCAACGGAGACGATATCGTGTTATAAAAATAATAATGGTTTTACGGTCCCGGGGGCGAGACGTACGTGGTTTTATGGCGCTCGGAGACGATTTTATACGTATAGGTAACAACCGCGCACACGGTTTATTTGTACGAAAACTTTGTTATTATGTATAATATTGTTGTTGCTATCGCGCGCACTTGTAACACCGTCGTCACGAGAGATGCCTTTACCCGCCGAGACGGTCCGTGAGCTGTTGCTGCGGTGTCGCGAATTTCGTCGCTATTGTTGGGCCGCAGTGCTATGATAATATTATAGTGTGTGCCGACACTCGAAAAGTACAACACGATCAAGCAAGCAGCTGCTGGTCGTTGAAATGGTTTTTCGCACAAGTTTTTCGTAAAATTTTACTCTGTAAATAACGCGTAAAAAGTTTTAAAAGTTTAAACGTTTCTCCGAAGAGTTAGTTGTACAGGCGTACGTAATGAAAAAAAAAATACTACGAGAGCAAAACGGTACTGTAAGTAAGTTATATATATACGGATTTTCAAATAATGTTTTAATCGCGCGCGTACGCGCAGGAAAAATTCGCGGTTTTAACGATTAAAGGTTTTACGGAACGTTAGATGTACCGGGAAAAATCGACAAACTCTAAAGTTCTACGTATTTCGTCTGCGCTCGAAATTTGTCGAAATCAACAAGATATTTTTTGTACGTTCAAATTATGCGTGAACACTTTCGGTAATTTTATAGCATTTTTGAATTCTGTGTGATTTCCGTTCTTCGATTTTCGCATTAATCCCAACGGATATTGTGGAGTTTAGCACGTAACGTTATTGAACGTTTGGAAAATAATACCGTTCCGACCGAAACACTGTGCGCGAACCAGTGACAAAGTTCCGCCAGACCTTTTCGCGTTGGCGATATGAACGACAGAGCAAGTTCTCTTTCGTCGGAGCCTTCACACGGAGTTTTTTTGGTTTGGATATACATAACTGTAGCCTAAAAGATACCGAATCCATTTTGCGTTTAGGCGACATTCGTAGTATTTAATTAAATTATTGTTTTTACAAAATAACCATCGAGGGCATCGAGAGCATTATCGGATTGAATTTATTCTTAACACGAATTTCAGCAAAACACACACGACGTGATGTTCGTTCGTGAGCGAAAATGGGCGTTGTTGCTACTCTTACGACCGCGGCTGGCCGTCAATTGAACTGAAGCACATACTTGTCATTCAACGCGCACCCTTTAGTTTTCTGAGTATTTTTAAAGTTTTTTTTTAATTTAAACAATAATAGTGTGTTTTTTTTTTTTTGTCTCGGATAACCATCATTACGCATTCCATAATGTAACGGCGCACCCTGCAATACGTACGAATGTATGTATGGCACATCTCCAAATGCATTTTTTGCTGCCTGCTGGCCAAGTTAACTGCTTAAAAAGCCACTATAGTGTGGCGGCGGATAGTTTGCGTGCGAATAAGAAATCGTGGAGCGAAACATGAAGAAAGATGTGCAATTATTATTGCCATCCACCTCATAGTCGGTATTTTATTTGTCGACTGATATTACACAAAACAGTAATTATGGGATTTTTTAATAGATCATAGTACTTATGGGCGATACGCAACAGTATACTCTAAAGTATATTATTGAAAATGTACATGAAATTATAATACTATACCTAGCAAAAAATGTTTTTTAATTAATTCACCTTTTTTACTGAGGTCAGAAGTATAACTTCAAAATTTTACAGTCCAAATGAATTTCGATATTTATGCTTAAGTTGCTATGTTGGGGACGGACGTCGAGTTTAAAGCGAAAAGTTTAGTAACAAGATAAGTTAGTTTAAATATTTTAACTTAACGGTCTATTTCTAGTTTTATATTTGATTTATATCAACTTAATTATTCTTCTACTACTATAGATTTTCTTTTATTTTTGAACCGTTTCAATTACGTTCATTTGCCGCATTCAATTACCGTAATTGGATGCGGAAAAACAATGTTTGGCACCACATATGAAACACACCTATATATTATGTATAAATATACACACAAAGAATTTCTTTCTTTTTTTCAACAATATTAAATCGAGTTAATTGTTTTTATTAACTTTTATTATAGACTTTAAAGTTGAATTGACTTTTAACACTTGGCTTGCTTAAAATAATGTGGTTAACTTAATTAACTCAAGTTGAAAATAATCGTTGACTTACTCAGTCTTGTTAAGTCGTCATTCAAGGTATTAGATATTTAAAAGTCAAAACCAATCCTGTTTCTTTACTTTTTCGTTTTGTTATAGGTAAGTAACGGATAAACACAATACAATTTTCTGGAGCCGCATGTGATGTTATAGTTCATGCTTTTACCATAGTTTTTGCTATAGCTCACATTCTTTTATCAAACTTTCGAATTTCTGAGAAACAATGTATATTTTTTTCTTTCAACATCGTTACACATTCAAATTAGAAGAAAATAATATGATTCTTTATGTACCAAGAGGAAAGCTTATCCATTTCCTAAATAAAATCAACCTCTTTAAAACTTTACATGTCATGTTTAATAATCGTATCTAACCTAAATTACTTACATAGAGACATTTAATGATTTACAAATTATAGTATTATGCATTGGTTCGACAAAAAAAAAAAAATATTCCATCACTGTTGTACTGTAGAGCATAGCTGGTTTTATGAGTAATTACTAGGTGTACATATATTGATTTATTTTTTGAACAACGTTTTAACCTATACTCATAGAAACTTCAATACAAACATTGTGTCCTCGTAGACATTTTTGAAATCGTAAAGTATACCATCAAGTATGAATGTATAAATAAAAAATAATTCTACAAACACATTTTATCGTTTCAGTAATAAAAGATTCATAACCTGTAGGAGCAAAACAGGATGAATATACACTGAATATACCAATGTACTTGCAGTTACTTATAAACTGATATTGAAATGATAATCGTTATGTTTTATTTTTGTAATTTGTATTCAGTTTTTATCGCAGTAGTGTGTGGAATATTTGAATAACTTTAAATATTAATAGGCATATGGCTCACTGCCAATAATACATATTAGCAATCTTGCAGGACACTCACAGTATTCATCTATTAGAGGGAGGGAGAATAAGTACAAAAAAAAGGGTAATATTCTCTCAAATATTGACGCTTCATTTACAAATCGAAAATATTCGGGAAATGAAAAACGTTTTTTTTTTTTTTTTTTATTTTTATTTTTGTACCTTTTCCGTTGCGAGGCACAAGAAAACTTTACGAACTTTTGGGGGGCCTATTAAATCCGACGCGATTCCCATTCGACGCTAAAACATAAAATCATTTAAGCAGCGCTAAACTTTTGCGTCGGACATATTTTAAACGTGAAAATCACGTCTTAATTATCCAAACTTTTATTTAACTATTAATTTTACGAACTACGCTGGTGTAGCCGGTGAATTGTACCACCCGGGAAACGATTTGCCTAGGTCACTGCTGCCCCGACGTATAATCACTATGATGTATACCCTTTTATAGTTAAATCCAGGGTCAGGGAGGCACAAAATTCCTAGGAAAATAATACTCCCTATTGGAAGTAAAAATGTCCCTGCGTAAATGCCTATATAGTATAGTAGTATATCAATACCCCCGAGATGTTTTATCGAGAGGTACAATAGTTTTACTAGTTTTTTTGTATCTCCTAACGAAAATTAACCGTCTGGGGGGGGGGGGGGGGATATAAATGCACTAGGAAAATGGGTATGACTTGCATTAAACTATACTAGGTACGCAGCAATTTAAGTACGGTTGTAATACTACAATTGTATGGTATTAGTG
>CM029357.1:16265021-16278722 GCA_017140985.1 Hormaphis cornu
ACTTTGGCGCGCGAGCAACGACTGCGGCGATACCGTAAAATCAGCATACATACAATTGCAACAATTTTCACGTACTGAACTACAACTTTAAACAATCACTTTGACTTTAACGAGTGTGGTACGATTGACATCGTTAGATAGGTAAGACACTTTTTAAGAGTTTTCAAATTCTTTTTTTTTTGTTTTAACTTTTTTAAGTGGTCGGTGCAAAGTTGTACATCACGATGTCGGGTTACTTCGGCACCATCGACAAAAATACGTTTGAATAACATAGATATGTAACGCTTACGTACTTGATGCCACTAGTTTTAAACTTAGTTTTTTTATTCGTAAACATAATAATGTGCTTTATTTGAGTAATTTTATTTTCATCAACTTACCTATATTTTTTAACTTATACTGCGTGTTATAAAAATTTTTATGATCGTGTTTGACACTTACTCGTATTATTTTGCTAGAAAAAAAACCGATCCGAGATTGTCGTTTTAGGTCGGAACGATAAATGTGTGCAATTATTGAGACGTGCGAGGGAGCGGGTATATTACGCAAACGCTATTATACTTTGGAAATTTTGATTTCTACAGCTGAATTCCGTCAAAGTTGTATGCCGTAGAGTTAGGTCCAGACCGGCGCTAAATCACGGATTTATTAAAACGCCAAAAAGTATACCAAGTTATGTGTTGACACGCGTGCGTTTATTTTTGTTGATGAAAAGAAAATCATGAGATACGAACAACACCGGGGGTGTGCACGAAACAATGCTATAATTTTTGTCTGCTGTCTGCGTTTTTATTCACCAGTCTTCGTTACGATCGGTTATACCGGTTTCTCGCGTGCTGGTTCGACGTTATTTTATACACAATACCACGGAATCTCTGTAAATTTATACAAAACATTGAGTGTACAGTGAATACAAACTGTATATGGTCGCAACAGAGAGAGTGAACTTTTTTTTTTTTGTATAGTCGTGACATCGCGCACTGTCTGCTATCCCATAAACTTGAAACGTAAACTGAATGACATCCGAAAACGGGTAAAAAAAGAATACATCAGCTGTAAGACATTTAAGAAAATAAATTATTTATGGTTAGAAAAATAGTAAGGTTTAAGTACAAGTACTGCAGAAAAAATATTTTTTAGTTTCACGAAATGAAACCAAGGCGAACCGCATGCGATAACGTGTCTATTTTTTTTCGGAAAAACGCCGAATAATTGATATGTGGTGTTTTAGTTGTTTCGGTACCTACCACTTTGCATAACCGCGATTGTACCTACTGTACCCGCAGTCTTGTATGAGTTGTGGTAAACAGACAACAAGACGTTGTTTGTTAAAACTTGGTAAAAACTTATAAATAAATGTTATTCGTTTCCAAGTACGGTCGCCTTCAGTGACATTGTTTCACTGTTCGTTTCGAATTCATTTACGTACTGAAATAGACAGCTATTTCGATATTATATATACGAGTATGTATAGAGTTCAAAAAATGCAGACGTTTCAAGTGAAATGACAAAAGTTTCTAATCTGACGAATTTTTTGAATACAAAAATGGAGAGTGTAGTCTACAGTGTCATATAAGAGGCACAAATGCCTCATTTTCAACATTTACATTCGAATGATTTTTTTTTGCTATACCCGAAAAATGCCCTCGGTAGCACGTAAACTTGTTTCACCTTTTTGTTTTTCGAAAACGTTTCAGTTGCCATTACCAAATCTCCGAACTTGTTTAAAATACCTGTTTTTTATTTTTCGCTATTCGTACGGTCGTCGATCATAATAACAAGTTGAAAAAAAAAAAAAAGTTGCTGGGAAACACTTTGGGAAAATAATGAGTTTTTCTGTTGACTCCGCAAAGCGCAGCATGATCAACATTGTCGACTTATACCGATAGCAGGTGTTGCCAGTTTATGCAGATCGCTACCGGTTTCATTACTGCCACAGAGTACACACCTCATAAGTATAATACGTGGGTTCACGTTACATTGTGGTACTTATTACATTAAACTTACGGAGAGAAAATATTTAACTTTTTTTTTTCTCCCGTGAACAACGTTAAGAGTAGAAAAAATGCTCCAATTTTTAAAGTCAGTACCTTTGATAAACGGTCCACGATGGTACTTTGAGGAGGGGTTTGAAACTCTCTACCAGGACGCATATACTAACTGGACTACCATGAGCACGCTCACAATCGTGTTTTCGAAGACCGTTGATTTGTCATTGCTTTCAGATATATTCAATAATACGTTTGAACCACAACTTTCAAACCGGTAACCATCCCCCCAAAGCTAAATGAGTGTGGTTGGTCTAAAAGCAGCTATAGAAAATAAAATTCGTAACCACATTTACAATTCGACGAGTAATAGAGTAATAGATCAACACGTCTTTCGTAGTTCATTATAATATTAGAAAAAAGAAAAACAACTATAGTATATAAACAAATTGAAACACAAATCAAAATCGAATTCCGTGCCTAAATATAACGTTCAAACACGATATATACGTACTTTATAGAGATGGTAACAACATGTTAGTGTTTATAAATCGCGACAAAACATCAACGGAAAACGTTAATCACTTAGCCAATTTTTTTTTTCTTCATCCCGACAAAAGTAAAAAAAGCTAAAGTAAATTTCCGCACGGGTAAAATGATACTCTCGCGAAATGTTCACGTCGTAAACACACAATATCTTATAAATTATACGAATCTACTAAAATATGCGTTGGTTTGAACGAGACACGAATTATACATATAACACATTCAAACTTATGGACCGCGCGCATCCCATTTTTAACACGCGAACGTAACAGCTGCTGTCGCCAATATTACAACGTTAGGACATTCGTGGATGAAATTATACCTTTTTTTTCATGAAAAATAATGATCGAGATCTTAGTATCATCGCGTACTCTTCACAGAACGAATCAAACCATTTTTCGTCCGCGGTCGACCTGCGTTTATTTCGGCTACTCGCATCCATAGGACGTTTATACGGTAATACGACGTATAATATTATTTAGGTAACTATTTAGGTAATTTATTTGCAACTATCGTAGCGCGGCCGCGTCAACTCCGTCAGAATACTGCTGGCTGGAAGGGGCGATCTGGGGGGGCGTCATTTCAACACCTTTCAGGGGGGCAGGGCGATAGAATGACCGCGACCCGACAAAGTCGAATCGGCCCGTTGCACGACGATACTTTCGGCAGATCGGACCGTTTTTGTGGACTCCGCGAGGTTTTTCAAAAGTCGGGCGCGGGCGCGGCGTTCCTGCGCGACGTCCCCGCGTCAGTCCCAGTTGCTGCAGTTGGACGTCGAGTCGGCGCTGCAGACGATCTTTGGCGCGGCCGCGTCCCCGTAGGCGATGGTAAACACGCTCTTCTTTTCCAACATCCGGTCGCTCCGGTCCCGGCGGCCGGTGGGCGGCGGCAGCGACGCGGACAGCCGCCTCCGGGCCAGGGCCCGGGACCTGAGCGACGGCGTCATGTACTGCAGCTGTCTGTCCAGCTCGAGCTCCCGCAGACACGAATACGACCGGGACTTGCGAGCGTCCGCCGCCGCCGCCGCCGCCGCCGCTGCCGACGTGACGGACTGCGGCGGCCGCGGTTTCGGCGGCGCTGCGCCGGCCGTCCCGGACCGCAAAGACGCGACGCTGGACCGCGGTCCGCTGCTGGCGCCCGAGCCGCTGCCCGTCTCCTCCATGATCGGACTGTTGAACAGTTGCCGGCGGCGCGGCAGGCTCGACGAGCGGCGCGGGTGACGGGGCGCCGACCGGGAACCGCCACCGCAGCAGCTGTCGTCTTCGTAGCTCCTGCTCCGTCTGACGCAGCCGCGGGCACGCAGACACGAGCTGGTGGTTTGCGTGGCCGCGTGCGCTTCCGTCTGCGTGGCCATGCTCGCGCCCGGCAGACTCCTCGTTTCCAGTACGGTCAGCAGTTTTTGCTGTTCGTCCGCCAAGAACCTGCAAAAGGGTCGGTCGAGTTTTAAGTAACCTTAGGTGCGGGTGCGGGTAAGTAAATACGCGTTCAGGGACGTGGTTGTTTTCGGGTGGAGGGCAGGCGTGAGCCGAGGCGTTTACAGTTCAAAATGGATCGGGCGTTAAAGTGCTTCGCCATTGTTCTATCCTAAACTAACCTATTATGGAGCAGTTTAAAAACCGTCCACCCTATACGGATTTAAGGAAACGAAGAAGTTCATTTGACTACACACACTGTACAGTCGTACAGACGTTGTTCGGTCTAACGGAATCTTGTACTCGGGAAAACAATTTAACATAATCAGCTGTACGACTCCAACAGCAAAGATGTACGCGTATGTAAGCAGCTGACGTAACGGCGTTCTTACTTGGTCAGCAACACGTCTCCCTGAAACGCCTTTCGCTCCTCTTCGGTGTCGTCTGCTTTCACACCTTCTGCTGCGGCTCGCGTCGTATTCTCCGGCGCCGCCGCAGCACCAGCTGCTCCTCCGACGTCCCCGCCTTGCCGATCGTCCGGTCGGCTGTCCAAGAACTTGTCCATGATCGCTTTCTTGCCGGCCGACTCGTCCAACAAGCCCTGCACGTTGGACGCCGAGTCCATCACCTCCAGCGAGTCGTTGGACACGATCCTCAGGATCTCCGCGTCGCCCTGCCTGTAGAACACCTCTTGCCTGGTCTCGGGCGTTTCGGACCAGGACCGCCGCTTGTCCAGAATTCGGTACTCGTTGCCCTCGACGTCTTCGAGCAGCAGCGATTCGGCGGCGCTCGTCCATCTCTTCTTGACCACCGCGGTCCTGGCGAAGGTGTTCCTCGGCGCGCGCCTCGGGGTGTTTGGCCTCTCGCTCAAAACGTACACTTTTCGCGGTTCGTTCCCGGCCGGTTCGCCGGAGTGCGGTGCGGGCGAGGTGGCCTGGATCCTTTTGTTTTCCACGCGACGGAACTTACTGAAAAGCAAACGTAACAATGAGAACGTTCCGTTGACAACGTTACGCTGACACCTATAATGTATTAGGTATGTGATGACGGCAGTCCAAACGATACTCGTTCTGCGCGTGTTCCCGATATTAGAAAAACAAATAAATTGACTATTTTTCCGCACGGACGTGGTGTGCTACTCTACACAGTCACTAACTAACTAATTGTAGTTCCGACTTCGGAGACGCGCCGGGGCGAGTCAATGCTTGCGCCATTTTTCACCTAAAAAAAATACTCGGAATCCTCGGGTTTAAATTAGAAGAGGCATACTACAGAAAAATTATGTTTTCGCCCCGGGGAAACCGTCCCCGTTGTCCCGTTACATCTGTTGCGCCATAATACCGCGGATCGTATTTGAGGGGGAGGGGGCTTTTGCCCCGCTCAAGATTTTTTTTTTTTTTTTTTTGATTTAATGAAATGGTGTTTTTATAATTATAAATATTATAATATGGCTATATTATATTTATTCTATAACTACATTATAATTTTTCTATAGTTATATTATAATTAACACCACCACCACCACCACCGTTCACGCAAAAACTGGCCGCAAGTACGTGTATTTTAGCCGACCGTGGTACCAGGGGCCCATGATCCGCATGACGCGGCACGAAACCTACGCAACGTCGCGTACACGTCTTTGTGGCCACGTTTTTGCCAAGTGGGGTGCACTTGAAACGCGAACGTCGGCTTCATGGGACCCTGGTACCAAAATTTGATAATTTCGCGGAGCGATAGGCTATATTTATTGATTAAATCATAATAATCAATAATTATAAATATTATAATTATTCTATGGCTATATTATATTTATTCTATAACTACATTATAATTTTTCTATAGTTATATTATAATTATCACCACCACCACTACCGTTCACGCAAAAACTGGCCGCATATACGTGTATTTTAGCCCACCGTAGTACCAGGGACCTATGATCCGCATGACGCGGCACGAAACCGACGCGAAGTTCGCGTACACGTGTTTGTGACCACGTGGTGTACGTGAAACGCGAACGTCGGCTTCATGGGACCCTGGTACCAAAAATTGATAATTTCGCGGAGCAATGGACTATATTTATTGATTAAATTATAATATTCTATACACGTGTTTGTGACCACGTGGTGTACGTGAAACGCAAACGTCGGCTTCATGGGACCCTGGTACCGAAAATTGACCATTCCGCCGCCGCAGAGACTGGCCGTAAATACAATTGTATATTAACAATATTAATATATCGTCATTGCCAAAACAATACCCCGTATCTCCAAAAAGTGAATTTTTCAGGAGAGACAAAAAACCAATTATAAAATCAAATTTTGTTTTTTTTTAAATTAAATATTTAAATATGGTATTAAAGTTATGTTTGGAAAAACTATTTTTCATAAAATTATTAATTAATATATTCAGTAATTATAATTTGGAGTTACGTGGTATTGTCTTTTATATTCAGATAATATTGTGGAGATATGTGATATTTGTTCATAGTTTCAAATTTCAATAACTTATTAATATAATAAATATAATAAATATAATAAGTATTATTATCCCCCGTGGTACCAGGGTCGCATGGGAAGTTGCTAAGTGGTGAGCGCGCCAAGTGGAGACCCGTTTTCACCTATACGGTGCCATGGGCGTGTGCACATAATTATGAAACGTCGGTTCACGGGGCCCTGGTACAGAAATCGGCTAAAATACGTGTTTTTGGACTGTTTTTTCAGCCTAAACGGAGGCGGCGGTGTCGTATATTTTATAATGTAAAAAAGCCGCGATCAGTCTAGGTCTAGGGTAGTTTGACGGGGTGGTAGCGGCTACGCTTTGAGTGGACCGCTAGTTTAGAACGATAAACCGCTGCCTTCGAAAATACGATTCTGAGCGAGCTCGGTCGTCTAGTGTACGTGGTAAAAACAAATTTAACAATAAAAACTTTTATCAAATCTGTATGTAATCCCACTTTAGCATTGTGTAAAAGTTTCAGCTTGGTCCGATTTTTATATTGAATTATTCGTTCCCCCCGTAAGAAATACATGGCCGCCCGGAAAGAATAGAGTGGTCTTATGGAACAATAACTGCGTAAAATTCAATAATTCAAAAAATTTTCGAAATCCCATAGTTCTCTTAAAAATGATCAAAATCGATTGGAATCCAAGCGGTAAACTCGTTAAACGCTTTTTAATTACACGTATAAATTTCAAGTCGAACGGAGCACTTTTGGGAATTTGACCGTTTTCTTTTTTTCTTCAGAATTTAGAAAATAATCAAAAAACGTTTCAAACAAAGTACCATCCCGGATAAATTATCTATCTTTTGAGGTATCGTACGTTAAAATCGGAGCGTTCTTTCTACTAGAAAAAGTGATCACAAAAATCGAAAAAAAGAAATCTAAATCAACGTGTAATAAAACACGTTTCCCGTAATTATTTGTGCTGCCCAAAATAACGACAATTTCGAAGTTCCGTAACTCCGTCAAAAATGATCGAAATCGACTGTAATTTCAGCGGAACACTCATAAGACCGTCCTAAATGACATATAAGAGTTTCAAGTCGGAGCAACTCGAAAAATTGGCCAGTTTTTTGTTTTCCTCAGAATTTCGAAAATAATCAAAATTTCAAAAAACGCTTCAAATAAACTACCATCTCGGATCTTTCTCTTAAGAAGTATCGTGCGTTAAAATCGGTGCTACTCTTGATCACAGAAAAAAAACAAGAAAAAAAACATCATTGTAGTATGACCAATCGCGTTAAAATCGGTGCTACTCTTGATCACAGAAAAATAACAAGAAAAAACATCGTTGTAGTATGACCAATCGCTGACGCTCAGAATGTAAAACACGACGATTAATGAAACTTACACGCGCTGCAGGTGCGGGGAACGCGCAATGAAACGCTCAGCTGCCGTCTGTAACAGGTGTTCGTCGAGTAGGTTGTAATTCTTTATATTATTGTACTGTCTTTTTTTTTGTAATTCCGGGTCTATAATACTACTACTACTACTACTATTTTTTTATCGTTTTAATTAATTCGAATGTTTCACATAATGTCGTGTGCAGCGTTGTGTATAAAAACATACTACCTACTACCGTATTATAATCGCGGCTACCGTATTCCGTGTACTACATAATATTACCCCGCACGAGTCTGCAGGTGTCAGTAGAAAAAGATACGCGCACGTGTGTGGCCGTGTAAATGACGACGTGTTAGTATGATGGTAATAACAACAACAACAACATTGTCGTCACGACAAACATCGAATAACAGGTGCGCGGGTAAAAGATTCGGGAGTTTGTTGCGACAAAATTCACTCGGTGAGCATTGACCATAATATTATTATGTAAATGTCCGTACGTTCAACGATACGTAAGTTCCTACACAAAAAATAAAATATACGTCACACCGATTTCCTCCGTACACTCGACCGGTGTGTATAATCTCGGACACGATCTGTTCAACGCGCACACGCACACGCGCGCACACACACACTCACGCACGCCCACGTATATCGCAGGACTCGGTGGCGGCTCGTGGTGCTCAGAGGTGTGCAATTATTGCAACAGTTTTGTTTACAAAAAAAAAAAATTATTCGGTTCTAAACGCAATTAGTAACATATTAATTAGCGTTTTTGATTTTGATAGGTTAGGTTCTAGAGAATAATATATGTTATGACATTACACATTAGGTAGGTGGTATTGCCTAGGTATACTTTGTTTACTGTAACAACAGAGAGAAAAACGGTGGAGTTTACAAATTTATCAAAGCCGATGCATCTTTCACCGTGTGTGTTTTGCGTTTATCGCGTGCCTGAAGAGTGTGTTGTAGCTTGGAGCTGTTACAGCTGTAACAGTTGGAGCTGCACACAATGGTCGCGTATAGTTCCCCTACTCGACAACCGTAAACGTATTTTACACGGACAGTCGGCGTGCAGTCGGTGAGATGCACACCAAGTGACGTGCATTTGTGTTACATTGTTACTCAATTAAATTTTAGGAGCACACGTAATAATAACCGTCGCGTTTCTTAAATTAAAATTTTTTTTTAATAACACCGTTATAAATACGTACAGTTTAACAGATATTTTATCAAATTAACTGTCATACGATATAATAATTATTATTTTATACTTTCACTTTTATATTTTATCCACGTGGTGTGTGTGCACACCTGCACACCTAGGCACGAGCCGCCACTGGACGTACGAATCTTAATAGTGCGAGTACACAACAGTTTCGTGTTGTAACAAATTCGTACAAAACAGAATCGCTAATTATTATTATCAGGACGTATCTGATGCGCGAGGACCCTCGCATTATATAGTAATATTATGTAATTTGTCGCGTTTACTCCGATGTACGATCACGGCAGACGGAAAGTATATATATATATCGACACATTCTGTGTGTGTGTATCGTACCTACGTGTTTTTGAACAGAAAAAACGAAAAAAACGCGCGCTAAATACTATTTGTGTTACGTATAATACAGCGCGTAAATTACTTTTTTTCGTCACAAACGGGAGACAAAGAGAAAAGAAAAACTATTTAAAAAAAAAAAAAGCACAAATTTTAGTATGAAACCGGGTCGCGAGGGTGTTATAAGCGTTTGACGGAGTAACCGCTACGCTTTGGGCGGGTTTGAAAGTTGTGGTTTGAACGTACTGTTCAATATCCAAAAGCAATGATAAAAAAAAACGATTCTGACCGAGCTCTGCTGTTGTATACGTCCCGGTAAACTTTTCAAGAATTTCAAAGTTCTATACGTAGCACAAAAGTTTTCACCTGAAACTTTCATCAAACTGTATCATAGTATTATGTAAACGTTTCAGCTAGTAACGATCATTAAATCTGGATGTTATGACCAAAAAAAAAAACTAAGTCGATGTGTAAAAAACACGTTATCGTTGTTTCTCCATAGTTGACTGTAACTTTTTCAATTTTGAACTTTTAAAGTTAAGACCCCCTCGAAGCGTCATAAGAGTTCATGGATATTTCATTAGAGGTACTGAGCATCTATCGGAGCGTTTTTCGTTACCCTTAAAGTTGTTCACAGAAAAAGAAAAAAAAACATCGTACAGTACGTTCTTCGGAATGTATAAATCGATACGTGAGAATACACAAGTGTTGTAAACTTAATCGGTAGGAAACGATAAAATAGCACTTTTTTTTTCATAATAAAAACCGTCCAAACCCTACGTTTCAAACTTTTTGAAATGTTAATTAACCTTTATATCGTACAGTACGATGTAAATAAATTTGAGCACAGAATTCTATACTAATTTACTTAGTAAACAAATGATAATCAACAAAATCAATTTTGTCATTGGCTAGAAATGCCAGACGAATGTAGCTCCAAAAAACAAGTCACCTTATTATTACGAGTATTTAGAATTTGTTTGAAATAGTCTGTTTATTCTTTTAATTAAAGACCGCGGATGAATGACTATATTTTATTTTCCACATCACGCAGTTAGATAAAATACGTTGATCATGATCAAAAGGCGAAATTTCGTTTTGATCGTAAGTGCGTGTTTGAATAAAAAATTAATTTTTTTTTTCATATCGCAACCCCGGCGTCCACAATAACGACACAAGTGGAAAAATTTGTTTTTTTTGAGATGATACGACCATGAAAAATATTTTTATCCGTTTTATTCATGGTCAAAACGACACAACTTTTGTATTACAGTATACTGTACGTGTTATTCATACTTGTGCCAATATAAAACCGTAGTAAAAATTTTAGTAGAATCCTGCGGAAGAATTTACGGAAAAATTGCGCAGCGTGTTTTCTAAGTACTTATATTGTATTAAAAAAAAAAAAAAAACTGTTAATTCAACTATTTCCTGATACTCTTTTTGTATGATTCGTAATTTTATAACAGTTAGTATTTTTTAACTGAGAAAATTTCAACATTATTATTAATAAACGCAACGTTTTAATCTCTTTTGAACCCTGTATGTGTGTACCCATTTCTGTATACTTGGTATAGCTAATCAAAAAAAAAAAAAAAAACGTTCATTATTTCTTCGTGATAACCAAAAATTGTTTGTTTTTTCTTTCTAGCGTAAGAAAGCATACTCACTCTTGCGACGTGACCCGGAGGTATTGATGGTAGCAACAGCAGTACAACAGCGACAAGGCCGCCAACAGTATGGCCAGCAGTAACAATAAATTCAACCAGAAAGACAAATTTTTATCGCTGTGGTGATCTACCTGAAAGTATACATTACGGAGTTTATTTTCAATTAGTATGGACGGTATCCGTATAATAATTATAACACCATATTATATTTTTATGTCTGTGATAGACATCTCTGTGTACCTACGGTGCGTGAACCGATGTTTAAAATAGAATTTATCGCCCGTTATAAACGGAAATAAGTAACATTTTTTTTTTGGTTTTTTATCTTTTTAATTTACGAATCTAGTGTAAGAAAACACCGGAATGGGGCATAAACAGACTCGCACGAATTATACACCAAACGCGTTAACGTTGTCACTATCTTTGAGGAAAACATAATAATATAAAAATACACTCATTATATACATCGGTCCGGTCAATTAAAATTTAAATACGGAAGCCCACCCAACAAAATATGTATGGTACCTGCACACGAATACGTAATTTATGCGCACGTTTTACGGGGGAAAAAAAAAAATAATAAAATAATTACCATATTGGTAAACAAAATCGTAAACTGTTGTTGTTGTTGTATATTTAGATATTTGTCAACGTCGGTGATTATATTGATTTTTATTATGAAAATAATTGAATTTAAAACTAAATCGTTATTTTAGGTTAAATTACCATTATGCCATAAAAAAAAAAGAAAACTACTCAAATCGTTTGAATAACAGGTTCATAAAATAAAAGTGACCAGTATACATTTATGCGTGTGACATTAATTTGTAAAATAGACTGAAAAATAGAAATTTATAGGCGGTATATTACGCGGGTCGGCGAGGAATTTTGTAAAAAAAAATAAATAACTATCTATATTTATAATATACATACAGTTAAATATTGTGATTGTATCAGTTTACGTCTGCGAGCATATAATAAAAAGGAAAATTGGGTTAGGCGCTCTGGCGGAATTCGATAGTAACTTTATCGAACATTCGCCCATTCGAACCACTATATTTATATCTAGACTTTTTTTTTGGAAAATAAATGCTTAGAAAATGTTACTGAAATAAGTTTTGAGCGTGAACTTGAATACTATATTTTGATACTTCTAAAACAGAAATTAAACTTAATCGTTTATTTTTTTATTAGTAGTTTTTACAAAAAACGAAATTTCAAATATTTTCTACTCTACGAAAACGCTCGTTCGGGTTTTCTCGACCGTGATACTTAGTCGGTACACATCATGTATGTTTTTTAAAATATAACAAATAGAGTTTTTTCAGGTAAAATATGTTATATTACTTGTGCCATATTGTGAACTCCGTTACATTGGTAAAAATTTCTACGCAACTCTTCAACGTCGATCACCGTATTAGTATTGTACACGACGGTAACTGTCACATCGTTTCTGTAACATTTCAATATAGTCCGTGGTCATTCGTCCATTATCGAGAATTACGGGTGCAAATCGGGGTAAAAAAATCAAGATTGGATACGAGTCAATAATATATTATTTTCAACTAAAGTTGGACACATTTTTTAAACTAAATTTAAGAGTTTTGTGTCGTCTGGTTGAGCAGATGAAAAAATTTTACTTTTTATCACTTTATACATTTTTTGGTGGTAAATTCGTCAGTGGAAATAAAATCCAAATTTGAAACGATCAAATCGATTGTTGTTTTTACAATGACGTTTTTTTATTCTGTCAACAACTTTTCATATAGAAAAAATGATCCGATTTTCAAAGTCAGTTACTTTTCTAAAAGGTATTTTTGGAGTCCGGGTGGTACTTTGGCTAAAGCTTTTTTTAGAATTTGCTTACTTTTTGAGTTCTACACCGAAAACCAAAAGAAAAAAATCTAGAATTTTACGGCGAAAATTTTGAAATTTTCAGGTTTGTAATGACGTTTTTGGGTAAAAAGAGTGTTCGAATTGCTACTTCGAATACCACATAAAAGTTTGCATTTTAGTTTTATTAGAAGTATTTTTTTATTATTTTCTGAGGTATGTGCCAAAAACTACGAAAATGGCAAAATCGCCGAATTCGGAACGAAACATATCAAACTGTATTACTCATACCTGTTGAACTATCGTTGTAAAAAAATCATTCCGTGTCGTTTTCAAACTTTTATGTACTAAATTAATTTAATTTTTGTTTAGATTATTAAAAAATAATAAAAATACACTGTTTTTTATTTTTTACGTACGTATAATATATAGTAGTGTTTCGCGATCTTTTTTATGTTCACCCAAGGTTTATTGTATTAGATAGCTCGATCAGTATCGTTTTTTTTTCGAATGCGACGATTTATCGTTGCTTTCGGATGTTAGACAATACGAATAAACCGCAACTTTGAAACGCCAATGACCCACCCAAAACGCAGTCGCTACTACACCTTTACCGTGGTAACGTTCTTCTTTTTTTTTTTAACTTTGGCATTTTTTTTGCGATAAAAATGCGGTAAATTGTTTACTTTTCTACTGCAGACCCGTGATGGCGGCCGTAGTTGGGTTTGATCGAGTTGATGGTCACCTTACCGCCCGTCAAACTTTCCAACAGATTGTGCACGGTCGCGATGTCCATGGAAACGGGCACCAAAAATGACATTTGCCTGGCTCCGGACGACGGCGGGTA
>CM029357.1:16279122-16329718 GCA_017140985.1 Hormaphis cornu
TTTTTTTTTATTGTTGCTTTACCGAGAAAATACACGAAGAGCAATATTATAATACAGAGCTACTACTACTTATATACAGAGAGAAACGACGTCTCGGTCCGCGCTATACGCGACACAAAGAAGTCGTAAATAATTGCGAGTAGCAAATGGTAATAATAATAATAATAAGACGATATTTCATCGGAGAAAAAGACAATATATAATATGAATAACTATGAGACTTACCGGTTTCTGCGTTCAGAGTGAACCGATTGTTGTAGTTGCCGTTTATTATCTCGTAACGCACCACGTTGTTCGGGGCTTCTGCGTCTTTGTCGATCGCCTAAAAACAAAATTGAAAATGTATATTATTACTATGTAGAGATAATATTTTAAAAAAAAAACAAAAAAATCGTATAGACGTATATGGGCCGTTCGTACGAGCGTCATGGCGTTTGATTTATAATAATACAAAGCATGAAGTGCGTTGAAATCGAGATTCTAGTTTTTGTGTCAATGTTTCGAAAAACAATACGTATCAAATATTTACAGCCAACAGGTGTGTTTTCAACAGTGTATAATATGATATTTTTTTTTTTTTTGCTTTCAGACGAGTACCGTGCAGATATTTGTGTTTAGGTACGATATAGGTGTATTTTCCGTTAGTTTTTTTTTTATAAAATGAAAATATGCGAGCAACACCTTGAGAAAAGCTCGTTCCGTGAAGTTTCGCATGTCTTGCGTCAGGACGAATTGAATCGGCGTGTCTTGGAAAACTGGCGTTTCATCGTTTATGTCCAACACGCGTATGATGAGTGGTACCGTTGTTGCCAGGCCGCTTCCGTCCATATCACGCGCCTCCACGGTCAACCTGTACTCTAAAAAAACCATAATTATATTTTTAATCTCTCCAAACATGAAATTGGTTTTGTATAATCATATTGTTCTTTAATCAAGTATAGGTATGACTGTAACAATAGAGAAGATAGTGTAGCATCAATAAGATGAGGAAAAATTGACTGAGATGGCCGTTTGGACGTGTGATGAGGATAGAAGAAACTGAAGCAGTTACGAAAATGAACGTTGTAGGACAATAGAGGTAGAGCAAGACCGAGGAAGAGATGGATGGAAACAAATGAAAAAGTTATGAGGGTTGTTAATGTGTGTGTGTGTGTAGGGGATGTGAAAAATCGTGATAAGTGGAGGGATAGGACGAAGGTGGCCGAACCCAAATATGTGGGAGAAATGGGAAGAAGGAGAAGAAGAAGAAGAATCAACGGGTGTTTGAAGTCGTTAATAATACAAACAGTTTACAATGTACCTAAAAAAATAGAAATTAAAAATTTTACCGTCTAGTAAGGAATATTATATGAATTATGATGTATACTGACAATTCGTTCAGAATTAAAATATTTTATGTTATAAGCTATCAATAGAGTATTTGGAATTTTTTTATTTTAAATCGTTGAATCGCTTTTAATCCACGCTATTGAAATTGAAAATGTATTTGTCATTATACAGACTGTACAGTTTACCACACAGAATATATTCTGTGATTTAATTATTTTTAGTGTTTATCTATAATTTTATTATGATGCGTACCTATATTATTGTGTCATTGACTATTTTAATCTCAACGGTTTCGGAATTGATAATATTTTAGAGATTGCTGTGTACTAATAACATTCTAAATGTTTAATTTTGTATTTTATATATCTGTTTATGAGTTACGACTTGAAGCAGAAGACGACTACGTAGACATTTCTGCTGTCGGTATGACGGTAAGTATCAATGCGTAAAAAACGCGTTTACAGTCATACCGATAGCAGAAATGTATACCGCATATACCAGCCAGTATTTGATTTTTGACGGTTGTATCAAAAACCCGAAAATGCGGTCAATAATAATAAGTGTGCGGTCGCCATAAACAACAATTTTTACATTTATTATTTTTAACTGCTTATTCGAAGTCATAAGGGTGCAAAAATAAAAATCATTATATTTTTTATTTGAAGTAGGTACTCGGTAATAGATGATTTGCAGTTTTATTGATGCCATACCATATTATGATACGAGTGAGAAAAATTCGTAACGGAGAAAGACGTGGAATTCCTGGTGGATACATGTAAAAAAATTTAAATGTATATTTTTGTGTGCCCTCTGCTAACCGGTAGGTAATAAGGATGTATAAAAATCGGACCAACCCGATGTGTATAATGAGTCTTGTCCCCAGCACTGCGTTCTTTTACATTTTAACGCTATACGATTCGTGTGTGGCATAAAATAATATAATTTAGCGACGCTTCACGGTCGTCGGAGTATTATTTTTATGTACTTATTTCGATTTCATTACTCGAATGACATACAAATTTAAATATATACAGTGTGTTCACGCCAAGAGTCTAACTAAATGTTTTAGATGGATCCACGATCTTGGATTGAAATGGGGTTTTCGGGATGTGAAAAAGAGTGTCGAAATACACATTTTGGGAAAATTTCAACATTTTTACCCTATTATGGTACGCGTATGCGGAACACAACTTATTAATTTTTTTGATGGCGACCCCAATTTTTTTCTACATATTTACATGGAGTATTTTTTTTAAACGATTTTTGTATGAAAACATTTTTTCTAGCTATAAAATTAGAGCTAGTCAAACTTAGAAACTTACGCGTAATTTGTTTTTAATTAAATTTCTCTAGCACATTTCTCGTTTAATAATTGTGAGTTGGATGAAACCTATCTGGATACCGATCGGCGTATACTCGAGAGCAGCTTCTCAAGAACTAAGGTGACACTTGCCAAAAATCGAAACAAGTTCTGATTTTTCGTTGTTATTCATTTTAATGAACTATAAATGGTGAATGTAAAATACTATACTAAACCAAAAGACTCGCGGTTGGATAAATTGATTGGCAATCGATCGGATTAAAATATTTAAGATAACCCGTTATGGCGTTGGTTATAAATAAAATACGTTTGTGTTTGTAATCAACGGTTTATGGTACGTAAAATTAAACCGGATTACTCGTTATAGACAAGTTTCTATTGCGAGGAAAATTAGAATAAGGTACAAAAATAACGAATATGTTTAAAATATTGTTAAAAACAAATTATGCATTAATTCAAAGTTTGACTAGCTCTAATTTTGTCGATTTCGTAGCTAGAAAAAAAGGTAAATGCACAAAAATTAAAAAAAAAAAATACTCAATCCGACCATGTGCATAAAAATTGGGGTTGAAAAAAAAAAAATTTTACTACGCATGCGCGTAGTACCAAAAGAAAGGGCTAAAAATTTGAAATTTTCCCAAAATTTATTATAATTGTTACTCCTTTTCATATCCCGAACACCCCATTTAAATCCAAGATCATCCACCTAAAATGTTTAGTGTTAAATCTCAGCGTGAACACACTGTACCTATAATATACATCCATGTGCCAGTCTTCACTGTCGAAACAACAAGCGCTATCCGACCGAAAATCAGTATTCAGCAGTATACGACCGATGTCGCGACGTCGAGGTTTACGCGACGGAATTTAGTTAGGAATACATTTCGTAAAATAATAGTTTCTCCGTGTTTTTCTGTCCGTTTCAACACGAAAACGTGACGACGAAACACAAGCAACGATAATATTATAATACGATACACGGCGCATAATAAGGACAAATTTTATTACTTGTTGTTCGTGTGGCAATATATTAGATTTGAATACGTTCAGAACTTTATTTGTTTACTTCTGATTACATAGTTTGACGAGTGCGTTTTGAATTTTAGTTTACGCGCGTATACAAACAGAACGAGTGTTCGAATTCGGCAAATATTTTTTCCTTTTTATTGAAATAATACAACAATAATTATAATACGATCGAACAGAATAAAACTATTCTAAAATGACGGTGTTGGATACGCGCTTGTCGTCTTGTGGTACCTAGGTTTAAAGCGCGCTAAACAAACTTTGATGGTTGCGTATTCTCAACGTATAAATATTTTGAATTTGTCTTTAGCATCAGTGTAAACTACAATATTGTATGATTCGATATTATTCATAAATATTAGAATGTGGACGCTTGTAATTTTGTGCTAAAAACAGAACAAACACATTTCTAAGTAAGGATGTTTTAAATCACGTGTAATTTGTCATTAACAGATATTGATTAATTTTATTTTTAAAATCATCTTAACTATCGATACATCGATCGTCAAGTTTTATTGAACAATGTATATAGGTGAGTACTAGTAGTATCAGTAGTTACCGTCGAAATCAGTCGCAACTTCACAAACACTTTTAACCCATTATTAATGACGTGTGAAAATTTCGAGTCATTCAGAGCAATTCTGAAAATGTTTCAACTTGTACGTTTTCGGATCAATACTCAAAAAGTTGTCTAATGAAAATTATAAAAAAAACCGAGATCCTATAGATCGCGTGGGTACAGTTTTACGGAGTGGCGACCACGCTTTGGGCAATGATAGATCATTCGAAAAAACGATTCTGAGCGAGCTCTGCAGTTGCTCGGTGTACACGTCCTGGTAAATTTTTCCAAAGCTCGATACTTAGCTCAAAAACTTTCGGAATCGTTTCACGTACCTGCGGACTCTTCCCGGTCGAACCCGTGATTGTCGTTGGACACGGTGACGGCGCCGGTCAGCGAGTCCAGCACCAGCGAGGCGTTCCTGTAGCCCGACACGGCCGTGTACCGGACGCCGCCGAACGCGTCCGGGTCCACGGCTTCGACAGCGGTCACGCGCACGCCGGCCGTGGCGTTCTCCGGCAGCTGGGCGGTGTACGCGGCGCTCGTGAACCGCGGGACGTTGTCGTTGACGTCGTCCAGGTAGACGGTCACCGGCGCTCTGGCCGAGTACCCTGCCGCGGGGGTGCCGTTCGTATCGCCGACGGGCAGTGCGGTCGCCACCACCTGGGGGGAACAGTCAGTGGCGTTATTTTCAGCAGTCGCGTGGGCCAGGGGTGTGCAACCCTCTCCCTAGAGTGAGAGTTCTCGCGTACTATTCTTTTCTGCCCTAGATCCACCCCGTCAACTCGCCGGCTTTCCTGTACGGCTTACCACCCCCGTTTGAAAAAAATCCCCCGGCGCGCGCGTACAGCGTTGTCGTAAAAAAAAACATTCGTTACTGTGTCGAACCGACACAGCCTGTCCGACGAGTCCCCCGGGACAGAAACGTCTACCGTATTATATGTACAATTCACTCGACCTCGAAGTGGACAAACTGGCGGCTCTCGAAGTCCAACAGCCGGTTGTTGCGCACCGTTATGGTGAAACGGCCGCGTCCGTCAATCACGGCCGGCGTCACTTCAAACGTGCCGTTATTGTTTTCCAGAGTCAACGCGTACACGGACTCCTTGCCCTGCAGCATTTCACATCGTGTTGTGAACAATACAACGCTTTTGTAGTGTTAATAATACAGTCAACCCTATTATAAATAGTATGTATAACTCAGTGGCGGATCTGGAGGTCGTCTGTGCAAGACGGGGGGGGAATCGTTAAAATTGTATTCAACTCATCAAAAAGGGGAAAAAAAAACATTTTCGTTCGGTATTTTAAGCAGGTATCGTAAACAATCCGGGAGTGAAGCGTTCGCCGCCGTCGCTCCCCCCTGATATCCGCCACGGAGATGACGTGTCAGAGCAGAGCTGGGTTCGACGCCGTTACCGAATTTCGTCTTTCGACGTAATGACAACGCACAGTCTCGTGGCTCCGTTCGCACTTGTATTCATTCAATTGAACGCGATCGTGTTACCGTGACTTTCCGTCCGAGCGCAGGCGAGTGTTATATATGTATATATAAATAAATACCTAACTAACAAAAAATGTCCGATAAAATGCAGACGAACTATTTCGAAAGTGGTAGTGTGGAAACAAGTGACTGACACGATAAACAGTCGCTAGATAGAATACCCGTTACGATAGTGTCGAATACACTTAAAACGGTGACTCGTCGTGTGCGTCTTTTGCGATCCTATATTATTGCGATGGTGAAATGTTACGATAAGTTTGAGCTATGTTCTCCAGTAACTCTACTTTTAAATTATTATAATTTACCAGACGCACATAAGTACCCGTTTTTCAGAAAATAACTACAAAATTTTGGCTAATGAACAAAATTTTTAAAGGGCACGGTCCAGTCGAAATACAGCCCTGCGACAAAACCCGTCCGGGAAAAAATAATGTATTAGTATTACCGTGCTGTCGTCGTGAACTTGCAGCGCGTAACCGTCGCCAAACACCAACGTTGTCCCCTGACCACTGTTTTCGTTCAAACGGCAGGCGTAGCTGTGCATATAGAGAGTTTAATGACTAAAAGACTAATGTAATTGGTATACGATATATTTAGGCCTGAAGAAACCAAAAACTCAACGAGTTAGTCAAAAATCCCCTTACACGGCGTAGTAAAATTATTTAAACAACAATTTTATAAGTGCGAAGAGATTGAAACGTGTTTATATAGAGATATAAATAAACAGATGCTTATAAATTTAAAATGCTTTCCCGTTTCCGTTACGACCAAGTTCGCATCTCGTCCAAAGTGTTTACGAATTGTTTCTTAGTGTGTTTGAGTTTCAGTATACTTTTTTCTCGAACTTGTGCCGCCGATTTATAATGCTGGAAAGATTCTATTTTGAACTCGTCCCCCCTGCGAATTTGGCCCTTTAGTTTGAAGCCAATGATACGAATATACTCGTTAATCAAGTTATTTTTATTATTATTAAAAGGATTTACTAGACGTCTAATTGTACACGTTTTTAGTTTTTAACAGATGTACTTTGCGTTGTGGAAGTACGGAGGACTGTTGACGACGTCTTCCAGTATCAGAACCAGATCAGCCAAAGTGGACATGGCAGGCGGTTCACCAGCTCCGGTCACTTCTTCGTCCGCCATTATCGTCAGAATGGCCGGTTGCTTGCCACCAGCAATCGCTGCCAACTCCGACATGGGTCGCTTCAACTTTACCTCGCCTAAGATGGAGAAAAACAAAAAACATTTATCGTCCATCATTATGATGTCGCCAAAATCCGATTACTTACCAGAGAATAAACCTATTTCGAACAACACCGTGAACGGCCGCTTTTCCGACACCAAACCATATTTAATTCGCCGAGGTCGACCTCTATCGCCGTCAATTGCTTCCACTCTTGTTACGACATCGCCCTGTTAGAACGCCAAACAAACACACGAAAGATAATATAATATCGTCGCTTGTACGTATTTTAAATCGGTATTCAAACAAAACTGTGATAAAGACTGCAGAATTTGGACCGTACTCGGATTAAAAACTAACGCCTAAAAATAATATTGTACGGATCGTCGAATTTTGTCTCTGGCACGGGCGTTTTATTTTCAAACGGCCTATGCAGAATTGAATTAAATTTGACTGAATTCGTAAATTAATTTTGAATATTACAACTTTTGTTGATAACGAAATCAATGCTTTGAGTTACAAGACTGAGAGAAATGATGATCACTGATGATCAAGGATATTAAAAAAAAAAAAAACCGATTTTTTAGTTAGCTATTTTTTTTTAATACCATTGTTTTCGTTATTGTAATGCTCGACAACAAATAAAAATGACTCTCACAATTATTACATTGCATAATTCAATTGTCTTGTTACAAAGTCATTGACACATTTTGGGTTTTTATTGATAGTAACAAAATATTGATAGCTCGCGTATAAACACCCAATATTTTTATGAGTCGAGTGCCAACGCCGTGTTTCATTCATAATTTGATAACAATAGCAGTAATTATTTATCTAGCATCACTTAATTTACATCTCGCGTGTTTCATTTTCTCTTCAGTACCTACGTATAGAATATTTTTACTAAACACTATTCGTTGCTCAAAGAATGTCCACGAGTCATATTGTTCAGTTATATTTTTCTTGAAATTAGGTACACTTTACTGAATCATACCGAAGTAAACGTAACTATCTTCATGGTGTGAACTAGTACGTTTTTTTCACATTTGTTTTTAAGTACTTTTATAGGAAAAACGTGTATTGAAAATTAAATTTTCTAAGAAATTAACCAATAACTCTCTGTTTGATTTTAGAACCAAAAAATTGTTATCCCTCGATTTAAACGTAATATTTTGAAGAACTCATACCTACGGTGAATAATGAGTTGTATAATGAAAAAGACCAAACGCGAATTACAAAAACAAGAATTAACAATACCGGAAAACGTGTTTTTTTTTGGAAATTAACACGGTCATACGTTTTCGACCGCTCGACTGTATATACTTTTCCTTGTACCACCACCCACTGGACATAAAATATTATGTCTAAACAGTTAATAGCGTATACCATACTAGAACAGACGAAAATAATTTGCATTTTTTAAATAATTTTACCGATTAGGCATGTATAATATACGTTGCAGAGCACGTGGTACATACATGTCGTGTACACGGTTTAGGCGTCCATTATCACCATAGCCTATAGGAGTAATAAAAAGCAACGACGAAAAAACTCCCGGAACATACAAAGTGTACCTATAACGTTTTGGTTTTACTGGTTCGAATACTCCATAAATTACCCATACGGCCGACACGTACGTAGGTAAATAATAATCGATAGTAATTATGTTTGCGTTCGATTATCCGCGTGTTCATTAACATTTTTCGGCTGTACACACAATCGACCGTCGGATTTCGAGAATAATAACACCATGCACGATATGCATTGGCCACCGCACAAATACTCAAAAACGTCCATCATCATGGTCCGAACATACCTACTATAGGTGTTATATTCTTCCGGCCCCTCGAGTCTCTGTTGAATGTGCGCGTAGGTACACTCGATTCGGCGATAATATCAGTATAATATCTCAGTTGGAATGTCACGAAAATTCGTTTACGCGCTCGTCGTAATAATCATTATTATTGTTATAACCTGCCAAACATGTAGGTATACCTATTTGATGTGTTCTCGAAGGGAACTGGACAATCGACCGAGACACCCGTTCGACCGACAACCAAAATATACCGACCGACCGACAGGACCTTGCCGTTTGGCCGTCATTCGGAAAGTTAGGTTTCAAGTAGGTACCCACCCGCGCTTTCGGATGTTACCGGGCGGATATTTTGGAAATTTTCCGAAGCAAATTTCGTTTCACACAGCGTATTTTCAAATGTTAAACGACGACAATTTGTCGGTTACATCGGACATTATCGATCTTCCTAGGACGTCCTGCAACCATGCGGAGGCTTGGCATATATATATATATATATACATATACACGTATAGACGTTGGAATGAATCCGGTAGGAAGGGCTCATTATTGTTGTACAGGTTTTTTTTACTCTAATCGACGAATGCTTCGAAAGGAACGGGACGTTGAAAATACGGTCAGAGGCGAGTGTAGGACAATTCGGGGCGTTCTGGCCCGACAAACACGTCTATGTATTATAAATACATGTAGTAATAATGTTATCGTTCTAAAATCGTCCGCGCGCAAAGACTACACTTTGAAACGTTCCGTGTACGCGATCGAATCCAACAGCACAATAATTTGCACACCGGCCGCGTCTCACGCGATGCTGCGCACGGTTTCTGTGTCGTTATTTTTCGCGTTATTTGCGATAAAATATAATAATAATAACATCATGACGAATGTACCGCACGTCGTCGTCGTCGTTACACAACGTCATCGTTATTGTTTTCGTGTCGTATAGGATCATCACGCGTGCATACAAATTATTATTTATAATAACGCGCGGCGCGCACTTACAATGGACGCGTTGTTGTGCAGACGCACTACCGTCTCCAGCCGGGTGAATATCGGCGGCGCGTCCTGCACGTCTTCCACGACCACGATGACCTCGAACGCGGCCGCGTTCCTGGAGTCCTTGCCGATCTGCGCGTACATGTCCAGCGCGACCACTTGCAGCCGGTACATGTTCCTGGTCTCGAAGTCCAACGGTCTGGACACCGATATCGTGCCGGTGGTCGTGTCCTTGTTCACGCGCATCCGGCCGATGGTCAGCTCCGACGATCCCTGTGAACACAACGTAACGATGATATGATTACGTCGGGACCGTTTCTACTGCCCCCTCAAGTACGAATTTTCAAATTCCGATCGTTTGTATTAACGGTGCACGAAGCGCAGTCGTTTTCCAAACGGTTAAATCATATATTTATACGACATTTAAACAATGTTGGTATGATTGCCTACACATCATACGTGGTGGTCTTAAAATATGTCAAACGTTATAAAAGGCAATTGTTTGAATAAACTTTTAAAAATGTTTTCCAAGTCACGCTTCATAACGAGAATTCTGAAAAGGTTTCAAAAAAAAATTTTACACGTTTTTCTTTTATGTTAAGTGGTTGATCAACCATATGAAATAGAAGAACACCAATACCGGCAATGCCATAGATTTTATAATGAAATAAATAAATACCTAATAATTATGCTCAGTGCACAAAGTTTTCCATTTTCAAATGTATTCGGTTATTTAAATTTACAATTTAAATGGTAATTAGAAGGTAAATTCACTGTTTTCAAAATTTCAATTGATATTTATCGAGTATTCTACGTTTTCGCGTATTGGCGACACGTTCTTCCTATATTTTAGACAAATCAAAGATTTCTACCTTTCACTTACGTTGGGAGGGTAGTGTAATACTGATGGAATCAGAGTCCAAAGACCATTCAGAAAAGGTGGTGACAATAAAACTCTGGGCATTTTTACTATCCTTAGAATTGACAGAAAAAAAAAACATCATTCTAAAAACATCACATTCTTCGCTACGCTCAGAATTTAAAATGTACGTTTTGTTCAGTACACCTATACAATAATATGATACTTATATGGTGATGAGTGTACAGAAAAAACGCTTAAAAATGTCAGCTCAATATTATGAAAACTACATATAGGTATAAATTATAAAATAATGTCGTTGTTTAACAGCTCGATATTATGTGTTTCCCGTGTGGTTTTTATAAGATAAAATAATATTTTTTCGCAGATTATTGTGACCGCGGGGAAATGTGTATGTAAATTGTTAATTCGCATTATGAAAAGGGTCTTCTACTACAACTATTATATCATTTATACGTATTTTTTTAATATGATATTACCGAAACGTTTTAAATATTTGGTAAATTTAATAATATTATGCTTACCCGCAGTTCGAGACTTGCCGACTTTCGCGACTCGGGGTTTTTCTTGACGATTACGTACTCCAGCTCGGAGTTCACTTTGACGTCCTGAGATTTCGTCCGGCAAAATACACATAAAATTATTTTGAAATCGGTATCAAACCTGTATGTTATCCATACAAACATCGTGTATAAGTTCTTCATTATTACGGAAGTTATGACCGTAAAACGAAATTGATTTTGTCAAAATCGCGTTCACCGTCCTTTTTATCGGTTTGTTTAAAGTTTTTTTTTTTTTTTTTTGAATTTGGCAAAAAGTTGAGTACGATGCGCCAGTATGATATAATTTGGGCTTTTAAAAAATGTACCGACCGTTAAGATCAGAGCAATACCCAAGGCGCTATGCGTGTCACAGACAAAAAAAAAAAAAAACACTTCTTTGTAAAACACCGCAATAGCTTCCTCACTAACGCTCGGAATTTGTAGTGCACACAAGAAGAAATTGCAATTGTTTCGGTAATATTTCCAGTGTGTTCACACTGCCCAAACTCATTTCGAACGCAAAAAATTCATTCGTGTTTTTCAACTAGGTACCTATAGCAGTACTACACGCTTAAACGGAGGATCTCAATGTTTTTTGGCCTCGTCATAAGTAGGGATGAGCCTGGAGAGGCTGTTGATCGAAGGCAAAATAGAAGGGAAAAAGAGCCGTGGGAGAACACCAATGCGTTGGGATCAAGACCAATCTCTGCTGGATATCCCCATCCGGAAAGAGATTGTTGCCTACGTCAACCGAGGGGTCGCCAAACTTTCGGAGGATGGACATCTAGTCATCCTGTCATCAGTCTAGTGCTATCTCTTCTCCATCTAGGAGAAGAGGTGGCACTATTATATTTATATATTTATATTACACCTACCTCGGGCACAATGATGATGGCGGGTATGTGCGGGAACACCGTCTCGACGTCACTCCGAGCCTCGGTGGCCACCAGCCGAACGGGCACCGTCGTCGTGTCCCCTCTCGCGTCTCGCACGGTTACGCGAAACTGAAACGTCTGTCCCGGGATCAACACTCGTTCCAGGTACACGTCCGCCTGGCATCCGGCCGTGGTGTTCGGCGGACACGGCAGGTTTTCGATTCTTATCACATAACTGCCGAAATCTGAAATCGTAATCGGCTCATGGAAGTCCGATTGCAATGCCGTGTAACGTGTAATATTATACGCGCAGGTGTCCGGCAACCCTTAGGTGTAACAAGCACGGTCAATAGAATAATATCGTCTATTCTGTTGGCCATTTTTGTTTTATTAGAAGAAAATGTAAGAGTTCAAACGTTTTCATATTATAATGATATAACTGAAAACAAAAAAAAAAAAACCCCCGTTGGCAGGGCTCACGAGTGAAGGTAGATTTCTCGCCACACACAACACGGACATTTCCCACTTAATCATCTCGAAAAACACTCTCTTTGGAAATCACCTTTAAATAGGTAGTTTTTTTTTTTTTTTAAACAGGATGTACCGTTTCATCCGTGGCGCCGCGACCACAGATAAATGAATAGATTTATTTTTCAGAAAACAGAAATCAAATCGGGGTCCAACCGTTTTTTGCTCTGTTGAATCAACAAAACAAAACACGCTCGCCACCATTTCACAATTTCAATCGGTTAGTAACTACGAACTTGATTTTCTCAAAAACTACTCGACCGATTTTCGTAAATTTTTTAACGTTGTTTTTAACGAGTTACTGTATTTGAGTGGAATTAAGTTCCGATTTCTGTATCCTACGTGTACAAAAACTGGTAATCTTCGAACTCGTGTGTACACCTAATACAAGTCACCCGATCGCCACGGAGTACCGATAATGTTATACGTTTTCGTAGAATATCATTTTCTTTTTGAATATTATAATACGCGTACACTTATACAGCTGGTCGATGTAGGTGGTGTATAGTCGTAGTACTTTGAAACTTTCTGGTTATTTTATTACTCGTAAAAGTGTTTTTGTATACAAATATACCTATAATTTGAAAAATAAAAAAAATAATCCGGAGGTTGGCACGTGTTTCTGACTACGGACGTTGTGACATTTTTATTTAATGACCGGCACTGTTTTTTTATTAAGGTGTTTTTCCATTTGCGTTCAGTATATTATAATAATATGAATTTGTCTGCGTAGCGTTTACAATGTCAACGGAATTAAATTGCTGCGATGCACTGCAATGTAATATGCATATCAGTCCAGAATTTTGTGACAGAACCCTTCTCCGGCTAAGAAACTACTATAGCGTTGTAATATATATATATATAATTAATTAAACTAGATAGGACGGCCCATGTCGATATTGGTATTGCGTAGAAACCTAAATTAAATATCTCGATCAGTAAAATAATCTGCCCACTCGTATTTTGGTACATCCATTTTCAAATATTCGTTACTACGAGTACTCATATTTTGATATTTTTTAACATTATATTCTAGCATGAATTTACATTCAATAGAACTGTTACAAAACCATTTATTCACCTTTGACTTAAAGATTTATCGCAAAATCGTACAAATGTACAGTGTACGTATTATAATAAAGTTGAGACATTGTTGCACATATTCCTTTGAAAGGTTGCAAAAAAAAAAAAAAATTTTATTATAATAGATCTAATTCGAAGCTTGAACCAAAGACAATTTTTTAAACTATTTAGAAAGCGTGCAGTGTTCAGGTTTGCCGTAGGTACTTATCTATGAGGGCGACTTTTGTCATTAGTGAACATCATTTTCTATCTCCTGTCGCAGGATGCTGATTAGTCGACACTCGTCCGGATCCGGTGTAAAAAGAGTAGTTTCGACGTACGATCAAATGTCTTCTAAAGTAGAAAAGTTTGTACCGCGCAGAAAAGAGCCGTCAAACATGGCAAACGCCAAAAACGAATAATTTTTTGAATAATTATTGTCGGTCTCGCACGAATGAATGAATTTTAATTTTTGCGCTTCAAATTTAAAGGATCAACATGTTATTCAACATCATTGAACCGTATAACGAAAACATTTGAACAAAATATTTTGATCCGCACGCATTGTTATTCGAAATATTTGGTCCATTCGGTCACACGACTTTGAGTTCGACGTGCAAGTCCGACGAAAAGTTCACCCCGGGCCTGGAGTATTCACGGAGGCCCGGCGAAAGCACAAGCCAAAAAGAAGGTGGGGTAAAATAAAAAGATGGGGCAAAAGTCGCATTATCCCTGCAGCGCCCCAATTTTCTCTCCACGACCCTGTTGACACGCCCGATTGTAGGCACACAGATCGTCCCTGTTGGGTGTGCGGTCACGAATCCGCGAAGAGGATACTCGGGGCGAGTAACACGCACACGTCACAAAGGGAGCGTTAATAATCAATATTAAGAACTTTTAACTTTCTTAACTCGGTTCTCATTTGGGGCAATGGTTGAAGTGGTCACTTAAATCTCTGCTTTGGGGAACTATATTGGGATGGCCACCTTAAGCCCTGTAGAGGTTTTTTCTTGCCACCACTTATTGAGCCAACCACTTAGACAGCTCAGATGGACGCTGTTGTTTAACCGGTTACGTGTACGATGGCAGCCGTTAGGGGGATGCTAACGCAGGAGGTCCTCTCCTGACTGGAAAAAAGAAAAAAATACACTCATCGACGTACCGGTGGCCTGAAAGTAAAGCGGATAGTCCTTGTCGTGGTCGGAAGCCCTCAGCCGATAGATGAGAGAGCCGACGGACGCGCCGGCCGGCACCATCAGGTCCCTAAACTCGGCTGCGCCCTCGAACGTCGGGTAATTGCCCGCGACCGAGATGACCGCGACGGCGACCACCGCCAGAGACGCGGCGGCGGTCCGGACACACATCTGCTAGAACGGATCCGCCATGCCTCATAATCGCACCTGTAAACAACATCGGGTATATTATTAACAAAAAAAAAAATATATATATAGTACCAATACCAATAATATTATATTATTAAATGTCTTTTTCATAATTTATTACTTTTTTTTTTTAACATTATTTTGTTCGGGGGAATTGAAGACCTCACAACAATATGTTTTCTCTGTCCGTTACACGAATCACACTACACTAGGTACCTGTGTACCTAGTTATTTGGACGTTCCCAAACGTACAAATATTGATTAAATGATGCGCGATAAGGATTCTAAAAACCGATTCGAAATCGACTTTCCCACATTTTTGATTCCCTTGTCATACATAATTTACACAAACCGAATGTGAACAATTTAGATTTCTTGTTAGTTTTAGAAAACTTTCGAGGAAAACATCGAAAAGTCGAATCAGTTTTCAGAATAATTTCTTATCGCATAATTAGACGAATCGCTGGGCCGAAACGTTTTAAATTTTTACGATTTTGGTGAGCGAACAGAGAAAGAAAGTCGTGATCCCCAATCATCAGCTAGCTTAAGAAAACGTCGTGTGCAAAATGAAAGCTTAACGCGGTAAAACGCGTCTTGCGCCAAACAGTAATTGTTTTGATATTTTAGAAGGAAAATATCGTCCGCGATTTTTAAAATTCAATAATTGCGTAGTGGTAATTCAAAAACGTAGAAAACTTACATAAACGTTAAATCGTTAAATATTTTAAGCCATTAATAAAATCGAGGTATGAAATACCGCTGCACCCGGCGTACTTGTATAGATAATATCCTATAACTATAAAAATAAAAATAATCGTTCTGCTATGGTTACTCACGGAACAATTCGGTCCCACGCAAACCAGTTTTTACCACACTAAATACATTTCACGATTGCACAGTCATAAACAGTATGTACCAGATATTAACATATGAAGTGATTATAAACTACTTAAAAATATATTGGTACATGGTACGTACCTCGGACGTACATTAAATGTTCACAGTATTCTTGTAATTTATTCCTTGAAAATCGACTGTACTTTTAAAAAATGTCCTCGTGCCCGACGCGCGCAACCGTGCTTATTTAATCGGTTTAAACCGCGCACGCACTGTTACACAAAACGATTTATAAACTAGTCGCCGTTGGTACCATACGATATAATAATTCTACACATCATACACAGCCATAATTCACAACCTACAGCGAGTTATTATAATCGCAAGTTGTTACAAGAGCAAACTAAAACGTTATAATTTGTACACTCGTTTTAAAATGAAACTAATCATTTTCGCGTAAATAGGTATGTTGCCACATAGCCTAAAAGGGGGTTTGTCCTGCACCCCAATTATATTTTACGAACATTTAGTCAGGACACGAGTTGTAAATGGTTAAAAGATAATAAGACTTCATTTTTTTAACTTTGCTAATCATTTTTAGTTTTATATTATCACGATAAGTCTTAAATGAGCCTAAAACCAAAACAGACGATTTGTTTTCGAATCGTTTCAATTATAATTATAGTCAGTTTCGATTTCATTTCCATGGTCGGATACAAACAGTCCGATGACTAAAAATAGCCTACAAACGTAAATATTGATTTTGACGCGCCTTTTGACTCGATTACTTAAAATCAATAAATTCGTTAATTTTAAATTTTTAATTGAATATAGGGATATCGCATTCACTTGCATATTAAAGCCTCAAAATTAGAATTTTATAGTGTATCGCGCGTATGGTTGCGTCAAGTAGTAGATCGATTTATTGCAGGTAGCGTAGAAAACTATTATTATTACGCCGCATGAACGTACGGTTTTTGCTTCAAAAAAAGATTTTTCTCGTTCTCAATTTGATCGTAGTAAACAAAATACCTATGTAATACCCGTGTCTAATAATCAAAGTGTCGAAGTCGTGTGGGAAGCTAAAATTAAAATGTATCGTTTTTTTTTAACGTGGTTGGTTTTAGAGAAAATTCGAAATTTTCGCAGTAAAGTCGTCTGGAGATTTTTTTTTGGTTTTTGCCGGGTTGTTACTCGAAAAACGAGCAAAATTTAAAAGATCCTAGGACCAAAGTGTCAGTCGATAACGCTGTCGGAAAATTTACTGGTTTTTAAAAATTGGAGCATTCCTACCGAACGAAACCTTCATCGCGAGTCTTGTAAAACTCGAAACTTTTCGCCGTAAAATTCTCCGACGTTCCCGATCCGATTTTGGTTTCGGAGGAGAGGGTTTCGTAATAAAGTTACAGGCGAAAAAGCGGTTCCTGCAATCCACCGGAGTTCGTAGTATACCGACTTTGAACGTTACGTTGCTGTACGAAAAGACGGGAAAAACGACGGGTTATAAAAATTCGGTGAAAACAATACGCGTTGCGCTCAGAATCTAAAAAAATAAATAACTGCACTAGGTCTGTGCAGGTTATATAGCGCTGTTCGAAAATCGTGCTATCGTACGGTACGCGAGAGGTAGCGTCGAGAAACAGGGCACAGCGAATAGGTGTACGATATCTGATGCACTATGAGGCGCGTGGGCCGTGTCGCGCGATGTCTTTTTTTATTAAGAAGTGCGCGATAAAATGTTGCGAACGATGTGACGGTACGCGAGCGCGAATAGGGGCGAGAAACGAGGTCACGACGGACGGCCGGGGTGGGGCCTTTGACCCGTGTCCATTCGACGAAAACGGACGTCGATATTTTCACGTGGCTACCGGTCGTTAACCGAAGCACGACCCCCGCAGCACGGGGTGTGTTATTCGCGTATAAGCACACACGCGACGGGGATCTTAATTTTTTATTTTTCCACACGGTTCGCAACAAGCACGACAACAACAAAAATTATTATGCATCGGATAACGACAATACACGCGTTTTTTTACTCGTTTTTCTTCGCGGCGAGAATAAATTTCCGACCACCCCCCGCCAGCGCGTTACGTTCGGTCGTTTTCGCCTACGGTGTTGTGGTTTTTTTCGCGACCGAAATTCGTGCCGAACGCGATTTTCGAGTGCGACCAGGGTAGACACCCCTGTAATACTACGTGGCAGCGGAAAGGGCGGTAAAACGCGTTTGCACGCATAACGTGGTGGTCAGTTACCTCGCAGCAAGGGACGTGCGGCGTGTACAACACTCGTATACTTACGATACCCGCGTTTTTGACCCCAAACCTATTTTCTCGCGAGTATTATAAACTTGTTCGGTACGTTTACGCGAATTTGCATAACGACGTAACACACGTACCAACGGTATGAGAAAAAAAAAAGAGTAATAAAAAACAAAAAAACTATTACAGAAGACTGGACACGATTTGGACGTTCGATTACACGGCTACGATCGGTTCGAGCACGTACCCGGCGTGTTAATACTGCGAAATCTCGAAATAAACGTTATAGATAACGGATTTCGACAGTTGGTCGATGTCGTCGAAAAATCAACAAACTTTTATAGGTTTATCATTTGGGGGACGGGACGGGACACACAGACTAGTTGTAGAGAAACCCGCGTTTTCTGACGGCAGACTCCTTTTTAAGAACTACCGTTATAAACCGATTACAATATCGACGACGTGGTGTCGCTTATCGAAAAATGATAAAAAAATAATTGAAATACGCGATTAACACATCGTTTTTTTAATAAAATACATTGACACCGACGTGTCGTACGTTTCGCAATACAATCCGTGTAAAACGGTAGTTCCGGCTTAGTTACACAGCGAATGACAGGGAACTCTGTACTACGTTACTCTATGGGATAGGACCGGGAGGGAGGGTGGCCGGATATTTGGCAAAAAGGAAAGGAGACGAAATGCAAGTAGAAAATTCCGTCGCGAGCATTCTTACGGCTTGTAAGTGTTGTGGGGAAATTATGTTTTTACGATTGTTACAAAAATTATTATGCGAGAAGAACGATATTATGTACGTTATTTCAAGCGTTCCTTTATTGGATTTGTAACGTTTAGATATTTCCATCGTACGTATAATAATGCTGTAATCGATATATGGCGGTACGGGTGTTCTGCATAGAGACCGTAATATTATATCGAACTATGTAGATTGGAATTCGACACTACGATTGATTTCTAAAAAAAATTTTTTTTTTTTCATTACGTTAGATATCGTTACCTACTCGTGTACTGTTGTATCGTCATTATAACGCCTCGATATCGTATGATCGGTATGGATCACGATATTTTGACTCGTAGAAAACTGTAGATAATACGACTGCAGTTCAGAGCCCAAAAAATACACCGATGTACTGAGTTTTTTTTGTTTTTACTCGCTTATTTTATACAATACATTTCATTATAATTTGATTTACTAAAAATGCGGCAAAGTGCAGCGGTAACGTACGTGTAATTGTTTCTAAAACGCGTAATAATATACCCGTATTGTCGTTCGAACAAAAATATGTTACCTATTATGGATTATAAAATATTTTCTACCATAAATTCAAAAACTTTCGTACAACTGCACTGCGCTAGTTGCAGGTATCCGGCGGGTGGCTCGTAAATCTGTTGTGTTTTTTTACGTCTACAATAAAACTATATAAAAAAAAAACCCCCATTAAACTCAAAACAGTAAAATTTTAATTTTAACGACTTGGTGTTGCCATATACGAGGGGTACGTCCGATCAGTAAGCACCACAATTATTACTGCAGCCGTAAACGTAGGCGTGTATCTAGTAGTGATAAAAAGGCTGGTAACAATATTTTTTAACTATTGGTTAAATTGAGTCGATTGAAAAATAAATAGTTAATCTATCAAACTAAAAGTTAGATTATAAAAAAAAAAAAAAAAAAAATCAACTCAAACTAAAATATAACATTTCATATATTTAATTCACATGCTTCTATACTTAGTTATATTACGCGGCATTTCCCCCGCTTCAAAAAAAATGTTTTTCTTAAAAATTTTATACTATTATTGATTAACGAAGTTTCAACTCAGTTAACGAAGAAGACGAGTGAAAAGATTGACTTTCAACTTAATTTTAACTTTTAACGAGTTGATGCCCAGTGCTAATGAGTGGGTTTTACAGCCCTGAGAAATTACAAACATTTATTTTCTACATAGCACCACCATATACTGCACGACTGAATGGGGTCGTTATAATGTAACAATAATTTAAATACGTCAGTCACGCGTCCTGATAATCTGTCGGCAATCATAATACGTGCATTCACACATTTTAGGTATGTTAATTTGTACTGTATTTTGCAGTGTTTGGAAGAAACGTATTGGAATTTCGTTCATTTTTTTGCAGAAATCTGAACGATTTTTTTTGTTCCTTTTTTATATTTTACTTTTTTAAACAAGTAAATAATTTTTAGTTTTGCTTTATACATTTTTCAATTTCCACCTAGAAATTATTGTATTTTGTCGTCATTCGTACAGAGTATAGAGACACTAGGAGTAGTTCTACGGATTAAGGTTTACTTGTTACTACAACAAAAGTGCATGATAGACGCCAGAGATTCTTTAGAGCAGGTGTTTATTGAGTCTAGTGTGTATATTAAGATGTATCACAAAAACAATGTACAGTTTTTTTTTCTCTTTAGGAATATGTTCCTTTGTTAAGATCGAGCAAAGGAACGAGTTTCTTTTTTTGATAGGAACTTTCCGAGCACTGGTATTCTGATAACCTACTTCTGACGAACTGCTGCAGTGAGGGCTCGAAATTACACTACGATAAAACAGTAAATATACCAAATCGCGCCGATAGTTTTTGACAGTAACCGATGAACGGGTCTTAAAATTACTGAGTTAAAGTTTCCGAAGTTTTGAAATTGAATGATAACATTGACTGGCAATTGAAAATCGGGGAACACTCTGTAAAACGTTATTTTTCTCCGTCCAACAAAAAAAACTGATTTACATGCGTTATATCCTTTCAATCATACTGATAGAAAAGTAAATTCCGCGAATAATCGACGTGTAATATTTTTATCGATTTTGAGCAAAAAATTTGTATCCGATATAATTTATTAATATAATTTCCGTCGCATACGATAGTAAATATCATTAAAATTGTTGCTAACGAGTGGATCCCTTTACCCCGTCGATTGGTCAGCTTTTTGATTTTGAAGCGTTTTACGAAACGCCTTAATAAATACCTGGCATCGTTTCCCAATCCTCTTAAATGTACGTTAGAATGTGCACCTGCAATCACTCGCGTATACAAATAAGTATTTACGTGGATTTTGAATGAAGGATTGATAGACGATTCAGGAAAAAAATCGGGACACAAATTTCTTGAAACGTTTTACGATTGATTTCTTGATCAAAACATTAACTGCGATTACAAAAATATCGCTAAGCACACACATTTGTTCAAATTATTATTCTATATTTCGCAATGTGCGGCATTACTTTGGGACATGTACCGATTCAAATGCGTGTGCTCATTTAGTTTTTTTTTTTTTTTAACATTGTTTGAGCGGAAAAAATAATAATGAAATATAGGTAATTTTTTTACACAAGTGTAAAAAATGGAGTTTAATATTATATAGCTACTACAGTACAGTAGGTAAGTACCATAAATCATAACTAAATACTTATAATATAAATTAAAAAGACACTGTCAGGACGACTAGGTATTAATTTTGTGAATCGCGTTAATGCGACCGAGTTAAAAATTTAAAAATATTTTTGAGTTAACGATTTACGGTCTTTTTTGTATACCTACTATATAAATCTTAAATTTTCAAAAATAAAATCACATTATATAATTAAATTTTTTTTTTAATTTGTACATTTTTCTTTTGTAGGCTAATAAAAAGAAAATGTTAAATTTAGCATGCAAAAACAACTCGATTGCAGTAAATTCAAATCTGATTTTGTCATTTTTGTTCTGTTCGTGAAATGGTCGTTTTACTAGTGACCGGAGGGAGAGATTTCGAGTACAAAAAATAAGCCAAAAAACGGAAACCCTTCGTCGCACTGGATTTTATGATTCAAATGTGGTCTCAGCTGTTCCATAAATTAATGAGGTTATACTTGTCGAATTTCCATTCGGAAAACGGTTCCGAACTCGTTATAATGTCTATTATAGTTTTTGAAAATATTTATTTTTTAAGAAATAATTAATAACGATCGAAATATTGAAACTATGACGATATATTAATATGATCAATTTCCAACGGCCATAAGATTATGAAAACCAATTAGTTTGCTAAATCATCTGGTAAGAACAATATTTAGGTTCTTGTCTATAGTTCAACTTATCTGTGTTTGCTCTAAACCTACTGAAAAAACATCATAACCGTGGAAGTAGAAAATGATGTTTTTAAAAGTAAAATGTGGTGGCAAGGCTCAAAATACATACATTTATACTATCAAAATAATGATAGTGAAACGCTCCCGAATGTCTAATACGTGACGCTCCTTGGTGTAATCGCGAGTTTAAAACCGTTTTCAGAACAAAAATTAGAAAAATTACAAACTCATAATAGTTGTATCGGAAAATCCGTAAACGACAAAGACTTGGATTAAACTCGGATAAGTCTGTTTTCAGCAACTTATAACCTTTCTTTTTTCATCTTATCTGAAATTACCAGGACGGTTATGCTAAGAGAAACATTATTCTGCTTAAAGTATATTATGTACAATAATTAATAATCGGCGCTGTTTTCTAACTAACCCTGTAGCGCACGACGGTCGGTTAATCAAACGACGAATCGACCGATAAAGACGAAAACTAAATAAAATAAAAAAATGCGATTTAATAAAATAGGGTAAAAAAATAATTCGTGTTTCGGTATAATAACCGCAGCGGAAAACGATTGGTGGCTAAAAAAGCACGCGGCAATTAAAAGTGCGTTTAGTGCATTAAAAGTTTTATCGTAATAAACGAGGTGAGATTAAATTTGATGCTCGCGCAGTTCAAACACGGTTGTAAAAAGTGAACAAATATTTTTAGTAAAATCCGCACAACATCGTTAAACGCGCGTTTCTCATGGTTACAAGAGATGGATAATTATTTTTTTTTAAATGATTTGCTCAATCGAATTTACGGGGCTTACGCGGATGGATTTTATCATTTTTAAAAAATCGGACCGAATGAAACTGTTTTATTTTTTTTTGGGGTTAGAGGAGTCCTGCAGTAGCATGTGTAAGTTCCTAGACCATGCGTTCAGCAACGTTATTCGAGCGATTGTAATTTATTACACTTAATTAAAAAATTTTTCCGCAACGTTATGCTTAGGTTTGCAGGGGCGGATGACAAAAAATTTTTTTTTAACAACACGGATTGACTTCGGCGCCGCTGGACTGTCGTCAGGCCCGGATTAAGACAAACGGTGCCCGTAGGCCGTGAGCAACTGACCCCTTTCTTCATTTTATAAGGCTGTAATATTCTACGGGTTTTCGAGCTATCTGATTTTTAATAAAATTTTTACTTACTAACTTTAGTCTACTATGAGGTTAAAAACCATTCACCGTTTGACAAAGAAAAAAATTTAACCCAACATATTTATTTTGTAAACAGTCTTTCTAGGTTAATTCTAGGGAAGTTTGTTGGAGTAACGTTGCATTGCTTTGGAGCAAGTCCCAGGTTTGAGTGAGTCGCTGGCTCAGAAGTTGTAGTTCGGCGGTGTTTATATATTGAATCTGTAGGCGAACTCAAAAAGTTACGACTCTCGCAACAAGCTATCAGTGAGTCATATTATGACAAGTACTCGAAAAGTTGTTAGTTTTGAAGTTTTGTACTTAGCTTAAAACACACGAAAACATGTTAGTTGAAGCTCGTGTAAAAGTTTTGATTGTCAAACGTGAAAACCATAGTGTGTACATGATTTATCAAACAAAACCTATTCGGTGTAATTAAATAAATACGATAAAAAAATGTAGACGGATACGTTTTTAGATTGATTTAAACTTCTAACTAAAAAATAAAGGCGTTCTGAAACTGGCAGAACTGGCAAACTCGAAAACTATGCTCAAAAAATACGTCCTTTAACCAAAGTACCAATATACCGAGCCGAACTTATCTATATTTAGGCACCTGTGTAAATCGGGGCATTTCTATACTTCCTTAAAAAAAAGGTTTTTAGAAAAACTATACGAACCGTGATAAAAAAAAAAAAATATGTACTATTTTATAAGAACATTGTTATACGTCCCCCTCGCTATGCTAAGAATCTTTAAAATGTTCGTATCGTACAAGTTTGGTGCCCTCGGAATTTCGGTAGCGTAAGCACGGCCGTAGCCAGACCACACTTTCAGGGGGGGAGGGGGGGCAACCCAACATTTTGAGGGGGCATCCACTAATGACGTTTTTTTTAACTACTAGAATCTTTTCAAATTAAATCCCCATAGGGGGGGCAGCAAAAAAAGCCCCATTTGCCCTGCCCCCCTTGGATACGTACCAGACGCAAATTATACAGCGAGAGTATAGGTTAGGTACTGACCTGTACGACGGAATCGTGTTCTCGAGGAGGATTCGACGGCGCTAATGGAAACGGGGTAAGACGTAGCCGCCGGTTTTGTCCATTAAACGCACATGCAAATCGTGTTGCCGTGGATACGCCGGACGACCAAACATTATTGCGGCGGCAAAGGAAGGAGCCATCCGCCGACGAATGCACTAATTATAACAATAATGTACAGGTAAACTGCCACATCTGTGGTGGTGCGCCTTTATCTGTAGTCAGGGGTGCACGCAGGCGGGGGGTTCGAACCCACCCCGAAATGTTTTATGAAGAAATTAAACGGAAAATATCAATTCGATGTTCATTCGAAATATACCGCCCATAGTTTTGGCCTAACCCACGAGAGGTATACCGATTTCTTCGAAACGGTGAAAAACAGTGGCTTCGAGCGAACGGTCGTTCTCTACACTACGAAGATTGAAGACCCATTTACGAGATGAGACTGGAGAGCAACGATTGAATGGATTGGCGCTTCTAAACATTCACCGGGATCTGGAAATAACCGGTGACGCGATATTGGACGTTGTGGCCGAAAAACCGAGAAGGGTTGACATAACACTGTAGTTGCGTAAATAAATTATGAATATTTACGTTCAAACCCCCCGTGAAAATATTTTCCGCGTGCGCCCCTGTCTGTAGTCCATCATTCCCGCATAATAGCAACGGGTTCGTAATTCCGGTCTCTTTTAGACAGTGCTCGAATCGGAAAAACGAAACGAAAGGGGACCCCAAGACTTTAAAAAAAAAATTAGCGTCCTTTACAACGATCAAACTCGACCTAACACGATAGTTTGAAGGGGTGCTTAAGAAGTACAAAAAAAAATTCGATAGGGGCTCCGTCCCCTCCCCGATTCGCGCACTGCTTTTGGATCCTGAGCAAAGCGATAAAATATTGTGCGATGAACTTTTTTTCCGTCAACACTTTTTAGGCTCTTTCTCAGACATTCTCCGGTTTTTAATGTCAGTTAGGTACATCTAACAAAAGGTCTACGAACTCTGATGGTACTTTGAGTGTTCTCAAATTTGAAAGTTCAAAATTGAAAAAGTCACAGTCATGAAACCAAGAAAAAACATTAATCATGGCAAACGTGCAGTTTTTGACGTATCGATCTACATTTTTTTGGCCGTAACATCCAAAATAACGATCGGAATAAATCGAAATTTTTAAATAATATTTAAATGCGTATGTACGGTTTGTTAAAAGTCTCGAGTGATTTCGAAAATGTTTGTGCCAAGTATAGAACTCTGGAATTCTTGAAAAATTTACCAGGACGTTTTCTTTGTGATTTTTCATGAACAACCTTAAGGGTATAAAAAATGCTCCGATTTTTTAAGTAAAAACCTTCTAATGAAGGTCTATGAACACTGATGGTACTTTAAAATTGTCTCAAATTTGAGAATTCAGAAATTTACGAAGGCAGGGAAAACATCTAAATAATATGGAAAAAAAATTGTTCATTTTAATGTACCTTCCTGATATTATACCAAATGTTGACTCAATAATTACACAGGCAGTGCCAAGATTTTAGAGATCTAAACCCTCTAAAACCACAAATATAGCCCAAAAATTTGGTTTTTAATGTTCGCGTCCTTCCTAAAAATAGCTTTTCGTCACACGGTTGTATGGCTTTAATCCTTCTTTCCCCGAACGTTTAAATCAGTGTGCCAATGTATTTTTAAGGAATGTAACAAGAGCTAGAACGCTGCATGGAAGAAATGTTAAAAAAAAAGAAAATTTGGGGTGCTATATTGTACTTGACGCGATGTGCAGAGTTTGCAGTGCTCTTAAGCAATCCGTCGATAAAAACTATAAAGCCGCGGTTTTTTAGATTGGCGGAACGCACTTATCATTTTTACAATGATGTTTTTTTTTTCTATCAACAACTTTTCGTACAGAAGGAATGCTCCGACTTTCATAACCAGTACCTCTAATGAAAGGTCTATGAACTCCGGTGGTACTTGAGTCGAAACTTTTTTTGAAATTATGATTACTTTTTGAGTTTTACGCTAAATACCGAAACAAAATCGAGAATTCTCTAATGTTCATGTTCCCGCCAACAGCTTAACTATGGCTGCTGTGACGTCAGCCTCGGGACGCTTATCATTGTTATTTTTTGCGCATTGTGATAACATTATCACATCAAATGACGATGGATAAAATTATAAAAAACAAATATAATATTTATACAAAAATCGGCGTTTCGCTGACCGCTGTAAACAGTCGCAAAAACAGTTATAGTAGCAAAAACTAAAAGCGACAAGTACAGTAATCGTTGATATTGACTAATTATTTAGTGACACGACATTAAAACGAAAAACCAGCGAACCCTTTAGTCGGCATGTGACGAAGCCGTGCTAAATTACTTTTGTCGTGAAAAACTCTGTTTTTAGCGGATTTTTACGATCAGTCCATCAAAAATGATCAAAGGTATTTGGTTACCCGGTTTCGTGATGTTTTATGTTTATATTTGACTATAAATGCGTTTTTTATTAATATGACGGAACAGAAGGCACGGACAGTAAAGAAGGTACAAAAGGACCCGAAAAAGTGGACGACTTTTTGCAATCGCTGTTCAGGTCTTTGGAAAGACAAAAATCTAAAGACGATCGTAAATCGGTGGAAAAAAAAGTAATTATTGGTGTTTGGTTTTCAAACTTTTTTTTTTCATCATTACTTACCTAAATAAACGATTGTTGAGTATCGAGTTTCAAGCAGATGTGGTTCTTGAACTCTGATTTCGAACGGACCAGTACAAGTGTACAAGTTCCACTAACTATCAATTTATCTTTTTAAAATTTTGGTTTTTACTTAAATTACCTAACCTGGTTGATTTTTAAGTTTTGAATGATTAAAATAAACTCCGAAAAATAATGTAACTACCGAGAAAAATGAATACAAAAACTATTACCTAAGTTGTTACGTTAATTTTACAAACTTGTGTATAATTTATGAACTCATGATGCATTTGCATTATAGGTGGTTGTTCGAAGATTGCCGCCATCTATGACTGAAGAACGATTTCTCAACGAAGTGTCTCCTTTACCTGAATTTAATTACATGTACTTTGTTCCTGGTGATGTGCATGATGCTCCGTTCCATCATTCAAGAGTATACATTAATTTTCTCAAGGAAGATGATTTGTTCATGTTCACCAACAAATTTGATGGCTACGTGTTTGTAGATGATACTGGTAACAAAGACAGTTTTATTTTCTGAGCATAACAATAGATGTAATTTTACAAAGATGTTTTTTTTTAAACTATTTTCAGTATCCATTTATCAAAATTACTCCAATTTTCACAGATAGTCTCTTAACCTAAAATAGGTGATTGGACATGTTTTTAAAGAATTTTTGGATCTTCGCCAACATTTTGAGTTATGATCTGTAATTTCAAAAAATTCAAAAATTGTGAAAAAAATATTCAACTACTTTTGAGTTTTTTAATTCTTACAGGTTAATTTTCCCAAACAATTTTATTTTCAGACTAGAAACATTATTACTAACTTAACTAAGTGCATATTTTCCTATTTATTGTTCAAACATTTTGAAAATCGATCCTCAACATTTTTGTACGTGTACATTAATATTTCACTATTTGTGTTATTTTTTACTGTTGGCAAATATCTCAGTTTTCCAAAAAATTTAAAATCAACTGAAACATGAACACATTAATAAAATTTGGCAATTTCAAATATAACACAATTCTTACCACATCTAAGCTAAGTATAGAACGATAAAACTATCAATCTTTTTAGTATTTGTTTGAGTTTAGTAAGAAATTGTAATTTTGTAAAAAAATATCAAATATCATTGATTGTTATTTTCAAATTGAATGAGAGAAGTGTATACTACATCAACCAAAGTCCAAAACAACGTCCCAAGACCAAGTCAAAGCTATGGCTTACTTCATATTTATATTTGTATATTGTATATTTGTACTCTGTAATTCGTGATTTTGTAATCAGTACTGAATTCATATTTAATTAATTTTTTTAGGTGATGAATATCCAGCAACTGTTGAATTAGCTCCATACCAGAGAATACCAAAGAAAAAGTTAGATAAAGATCCAGGTTGGGGTAAAATTCACGAAAACCCTGTATTTTTAGAATTCAAACGTAATTTTGAACAAAAGACCATTGACACTAATCTAAAAACTACTCAACACTTTTTCGAATCTGTTGAAGGTAATTTTCTGATCGTTTATTATTTTTTTACTGAACTTAAGTTACATTTCATATAATTTTGTTTTATTAATTTTACTTTTACTCTCTTAGACAAATCTCAAGAACAAGACTCAAGTACCCCATTACTTGAGTATTTAGCTAAACAGAATGATAGACATCGGGTACGAATAAATCAAAGAGAAGAGCGGCGTAAAAAAATTTTTGTCAAAAAACAAGAAAAAGATGAAGTTCGACGAAATCATAAAGGAGAAAAAGAGATATTTATCAAACCAAAACTAATTTCTAAAAACAGTCCATTTAACAAGAGATTAGTTGAAGAAAAGCCATTGAAAGATACAGTTCAAAAGTACTCGCATTTAATTTTATTAAGTTAAAACTATTGGATACTGCAGATTTTTTGGTCAAAAACTACTCAATAAACTTCAATTTGTATGGTTGTTGTATTGAGCATAATATGAATTTGGCATAAAGTATTGACACATTCAGATCACATTTTTTTATTTTGATATCCAAATTTCACAAATGTGATTTGAATTTTTTAAACGTCAAATCTTGTAGGTAGTAGGTGTAGGTGTTTTAAAAATATATAAAATAAAACTGTAGTAGTAGCCCAACCAATTTCAACTAGACTTCAACTCAAATAAAGTTTTATTGCTTAAATACAACAATCAGACCAATTGAAGTTAAAAAGGTAGTTTTTGACCAAAACCCAGCCTGTACCCAATTTCAACTTGTACATGAGTGTGCCCTTGTTGTGACTTATCTCATAGTTGACAATGTTTAAGTGAACGGCGGGAGGGTGTACGATACCACTGGCACTAATGGCTACAATTTATTACAAATATAATGCAAAGCTTAACAGGATAAATTAAGATATTGCTTAATTAAAATCGTTTTAAAAAGAAAAGTTACTCAAATCCTTATCTGAACAGTTGGTGTTACTATTATTTTTATTTTTTGTCACCAATAGTATTTATTAAATTAAGGTTAAATCCAAATATTTAAAATATATTAACTTTCACATAATATATAGAATTTGTTATTTAATTACTTAATTTTTGATCTGAGCGTAGCTCATACTTTTTTTAAGATCAGTGAAATCAAGTCATGACGTTCAAAATAAAAACTCAGTTTCATAATTCAACATTAATACGTTTAGTGTGATTTCAGTATTACATTAAAAAGTTTAATTTTCATTTTCAATTAAAATTAAAATTAAGATATTTTAATTCCAAGATATATGAATTGTGGCAATAGTCTATAGGAGTATAAGAGTAAACGTGCCAACCCATAATTTGCTAAAATAGACTCACAACGAGTTTGATTCAGTTCAAATATTATACTGAATTGAGAAAACATTATTAACCTGAATTTGGTATACGACTTTCATTTAAATCTATTTTATTTTATGATATTTCATAGTGGTTTCTTCATTTTTTATAAAATTTATGAAGTTCAATTTTATATCAGAAATATTAAGAAAACCTAGAAAGTCATATTAAATTATTATTTATAGCTGCATTGAAATACAAGTAAAACAATTAAAAATTATATCACATGTTTTATACATAATTTTATTACATATTACACAACACATGTACTTTTTTATGTGTTATCCTCCATTCAACGAGAGAATAATCAGTTTTCATGCATCTTAACTCACGGCTTCAGCAATGCCAGACTTCAACTTTCTTCTTAAAGCGTCTTCAATGTTAGACAATGTCACTCAAAGCCAAACTTTTCTGACACAAAACAAATTGATTCCTTTTTTTTTCAAAGGATTAGGCGGAAGGGTTTGGAGGACTGATTCACTCATGGAATGGAGTATAGTACATATTATTTTCTTCATTTAAGATTCAGAGCGCAGTGAGAAAGCTATTGATTTTACAAAAATGTTGGTTTTTTTATTTATTATAATTATAATTTTTTTTTTTTTGTCTATCAGACATCAGCCAGCCTGCTTATCAGTTCCTATGTAAATGCTCTGATCTTTACTTGTAGACCCATTCCTTATTTTTAACTTTTTTTAATAATTATCTTTATCTTAATACACTTTTGTGTGTTTAACAAAATTGAAAGGAGTGTGAGAGGCTTAAAGCAATGTGTATGCTAAATATCATATTAATGTGTTCTATACTCTGGGTCACAAGAGAACGCAAGTTGCTCACGCATTCAAACGATAATGCTCTGCCGTCCCGTGGTTATTTTTTTGCTCCAAGCGTCAACAAGACCAGCGGGCACTTGGTCACGGATAGCACTGTCTCGACGTCAAATGTTGGAGGAGCGCATTTAGAGGGGATGTGCGTTTGGACATTATTTGATTGCCGCCAACTTGCGTTCTCTCGTGGCCCAAAGTATATGTATTACTTATCATATTACTATTTTTTTGGGTTTTTTTTTTTTCAGGAAAATTATCAAAAGTCATAAAGATAATAAAGATAGTTCATATTTTGTTGACGAGAACAAAAAATATTTTGAAGATAATCGTAAAACTAACAGTGAAGACCCGCCTAAAGTTGATAATATAAAAAAAATTGAATTCAAACTAAAAACAACCAAACTGAATAGTTCAAATAAATGTTTTGATTATGATTCAAAAGATGAAACCCAGTCAAAGTCTGAACAGTACTATGAAGACAGTTCTAGAGAAAGTTATGAAATAAAAAAAAGAACTGTAACATCAAAATGGGAACATTCGGAAAATAAAACAAGTGCATCATGGAAACACACAAACACACACATTAAAACACACGAAGACAAGAGCGAAAATAAAAAACAAAACAGTGTTAAACCTGATGAAAGTGAAAATATCAAAAAGTATCGACCTGAAACAGACAAGAAGACTGCTTTCAGTAAACGAACAGAACACAGCCGCCAAGATACCAAAACTGATCGCCGCATTAGGAATAAAGATCGTCCTGCTATAGAGATTTACAGACCCGGTATGGGAAGATTGAGTAAATTAAAATCAGACAATGATTGTGATGATCCAGAACCCAAAAAATAGTACAAACATTAATTTTAAGTTTCAAAATAATGCTAAATATTCTTGTACCTAAAATTGATTTCAAGCTTTTTTTTTTTTTTATACATTTTCATAACTAAAATTATATTTTCTACTTCTTTATTTATATGTATCAGCCTAGCTAGTAATATATTTACAAATATTTACGTAAATAACTATGCAATTACAAAAACAAGTAGAACATGTTACTAGATACAATGATATAATTTATTTACATCAACAAAAGTTTAAACATACCTAAAATTTCATTTCATTATAACGATAAAAAAAAAAAAAAAAAACATGATTATAATTTATAAAAACTTTTTGTGTTCTGAAAATAAATGATATGACAGTTAGTCATTTTGTTCATTCATAAATGGCATCCGATTCGTTTTGAGTTTTGCCAATCATCAAAATATCATTTGTAATAATTATTATTGCCTTCTACATAACTAAAAATTTAGACAACTAACAGTTAACTAATTTAGACAATATCTAGAAGCACTTGAGATTTAAATGATTACTAATGCTCCAATAGTAATTGAAATAATAATAATTACTATTAAAGCCTAGGTGTAAAATGTAAAGCTTAACAACAAAATATAATCAATTTCCTTGTTCTAAACTAAGCTCAAAAATGGTCGAAATTGTTTGAAATTTGTATTACCTTTGTAGTTCACTCATTTTGGTAATGTGTTAAAAATTACAATAAACGACTTAAAGAATTGATAAAAAAATACGTAATAATACATTTTTGGATCCGTTGCAGAATTCATTTTCAAGGGGTATGTATATTCATCAGAATGTACAAAAACTACAATCTGTACAGATATCTTTTGAAAATGGATCTAAAACATTGGTAAACCACCAAAAACAGGGATATATTTGAAAAAGAAGAGAATTCTTCACAAATTTATGAAAACTTTGACCAATTTATATAGTATTATTATATGTTGGTTAGCTTGTATTAAAATGTCAAGTCTTCAAATTAAAATTGACACGTTTACATTTTACAATTCCTGCAAAGATTGACTAATTTAAAAGTTTTATTCTTGGTTCGAGTAATTAGTTTTATCCATTTCATGTGTGTAACTGTCAAGTATTTTGGAGCACTAATTGTTTCAATCTAAATTTTTTGTTTTTGGATCATAATATTAAAAAAATAAATAAAATTTCAAAAAAATGCTTTAAATAGTACCATCTTCTACAACCCAAAATTGTGTTCAAAAAAAAAAGTTTAGAATCTAAAAGCATGAATCAATTAAAATAAAATGTTTATTTTTCCATGTTGGAGCTATTAAACAAATTTGGTTAAGTGACTGGAAACTCTCAGCGTCTCCCCATCATTACGATCTACATATTATTAAAGCCAGCGTGAAGTTACATTTTTTATGTAATAAATTAATAGTTTACATGCAAGTTAAAGTTAATAATAAAATAAGTACATGAAATATTTTAAATTATTTTCAGGGGTGGATTGGTGATTTTTTTGGCCCGGTAAATATGAATCAAAGTGGCACAGTATTTTAAAAAATTTAAAAAAATTTAATTTGCGGAGAAAAGAGAAGAGAGTTATACTAAACCACAAAAATTTATAATTGTCGTGAAAAATAAAACATAATATTTGATGTGAATGACTGCATTTGGCTCACAAGCGATCTATTGAACTTTGTTTTTGTCTCTTAAAAAAAAATTCGGACAAACTTCTTTTAGAAACGATGGTAAAAAAATAATTTAAAGTTTAGATTTTTCAAAATGCGATTTATACTTTTCGAGTACCGAAAATTCTCATTTTTGAGTAATTTTTTTTTCAAGTGTTCGTTTTTTTTTTTTTTTTGGTGTTATCAATAATCTGTTCTGATCAGATTCGCTATCATGATGGATCAAATAGCTATCTTTAACCGTGGCTGTGATAAAAAGATTAAAGTGATAAAAGGAGCATCTTTTATTTGGTGATAAGAATTAAGAGCCACAGCCGCGGTTTTAGTCAAACGGCTTATACTTAATACGTTTTATTACTTATTATAGTTATGACCAAATACTTTTTAAGTTAAGAATTACTCGTTATAACTTAAGTTGAGTCTCTAAGCCCTTCGCTGTAAATCCTTGATTTCAGTGTAAATGTCTGTTGCTGTCGTAAGGACTTTTCGGTATATTGAAAAATGTCTCAAAGACCACCTCCTCCTGTTTTCACGCTAAAATGTGAAAATTACATTCCTAACTGCTTGAAATTCGATTCGGACGGTCGAATTCTTTACTGTGGCACCCAAAGCGGCGAAATACTCGCTTGGAACTCCGAGGTAAAAATTAATCTCTTACGCTTAAAACAACAGTTTTACCTATTTTTATGCTTACCTAATTTGTTTAGTTATGGGGGAAGGGTCTGTCTAATTATTACCTTCCACCGGCATCATATGCGTATAATTTAAATTTTTAATATTTACAATGTATGCTTATTTTTCTCTGACATTCTACCTTGGTACTATTCATCCAATGTTTTATTTCATTATTTTTTCAGACGAATCGTCTAGAGTATGTTACAAAGGCGGGTACCATATGCGTAATGACCCTAGAACTGTTAGTAGGAAAAAATCAATTGGTGTCGCACGATAAAGTTGGCAAGATACAGTTTTGGCGTATAGATGGTTTTAAACTCTTACTTCATCAAACGATATCAACAAACACTGTCGGATTTTGTAAAGTGGCTCTACACAAAACTAACATGTTGTTGTGCAAAGGTGAAAAATCCATAATGGATTGTTATTCGGCTGAAACATTTAAGAAAATTACTACCTTTGATCCGCAGCAAAAAGACAGTTTGGGAGATCTGATGGTCGTCAAATCTGTTGGTGATTATGTGTTTTGTGGTTACGAAGCTAACATAATCGTTGTGTGGAAGGCAGATGATATAATAAGTCAATATAGCTTTCCTGATTTAGATTGCCTCATGACCTTAGACGTAGACTGTAATATTGCCAAAGGCATTTGTGCTGGAAGTTCAGCTATTGTCAATACATTTTGCATTTCTGAAGAGGGTCAGCTAAGTTTAAACAAAAACATTAAAATCACAAATCCCGGTGTAAGCACAGTACTTTTGAGGCCAGATAACAAAATAGTAGCCGTTGCTTGCTGGGATTTCAACGTTAGACTATTTTCTTGGAAATCTATGAAATTATTAGTGGTTTTAGATTCACATTCTACCGGAGTCCTAAACATCGTGTACTCAGAGTTATCAGCAACATTTTGGAAATCCAGATACGTGCTTGCTGTTGCAAATAAAGACAGTAAAATCACTCTTTGGGATGTTTATAACAGTAAAGATACTTGAGTAAAAATTAGCTTTTTGTATTTGTGTTTTATATCATGTATCATTTAAGCTAGTCTAGATAAATGTTTCCAATTGGCTTGAATACTTTCCAAAAAGACTGACGTTTTATAAAATAATTCATATTATTGATTAACATTTTATCAAAACTAATATGTATGGTTATTTTTTGTTTTATAGAACCTGTTGAAAAATATTTGATCTTGCTTAAGAGCTACCTACTATGTACACTTATAAATATAATTTTATTACTCGATATCCTCTGTAAATTGTACATTGTACGTAAATAAAATGTTTTACCATAGAAAAATGTATAATTAACTATTAGGTTTAAAAATACAATTTTACAATCCCATATTACTTGGATACTTAAATATTCAGAGTGAAGCGTTCTAAGGGAGTGCCTAGTGTGCTACGGTCGTATTTGAAATCTCAAGTTTGTAGCTTATAAATAAACTATGATCATTCATAAAATGGATTATAACGATTGTTTTGTCTATAGCAGTAACTTGAAAAAATATTTTTTTCTTACGATATTCCTTATGAATATTGAACTTTTGAGATAACTGACCTGAACCACAACGTGTGCGTTGTGTTCAAAGCTGCTTCTGTTTTTGATAGTTTTTTAATTGTTTAATGTTTCACCAACAAACATACTACTGTAACCTGTAACCGTTAAATGTTCAGAATCGTGGGCGTAACTATGGGATAGCAACGGATAACAGTTGTGATCCCAACATCACACAACAATCATTTTGCTATCCCGAAGAATTTCATGTTATGTAGAATTTAATAAAAAAAATTTGTGTCTGTTTCAAAATGATTATATTTGAAAACATTTAAACTGGCTCGTATTTATTATTATATTATAAAAAATGTGTATTCCACCGCGGTGGACAGTTTGACAATAAACAACTTATGAAGCCATTCCATGGACCTGCAAGTGTAGGTGGTCGGTCTCCCGAATCAGTGACCCACCCAAGGCGCATTCGTGCATCGAGCAGTTGGGTCCACCCCACGGCTATACTTGTGTGCTACAGAAATACGGGTCCCAAAAGGTTCTCATCAAATCGAACATTTTACGCACTGGTCACTAGCGCTCCCTATAGTCCGCGACAGGGAAAGTGGCCCCTTTGTACCGCGACCCGTTGCCGCTTCCTCACCCGTGAGCCATTATTGGTTCTCAACATATGCCGCATACTGCGTGGCTGCGCCACTTGTATAATACGCATTTTATAATAAAATATTTGTATTATTTGTTTTAATTTTTTAATGTTTTTTGTTTGGTTTGAATACAAAAATTATTTGTTTTTAAAATATTGTAAGTATTTTCAGTAAATTAATTATTAATTCAAAAAAACGCGGCAATTAAACTTACGTTACGCACCACTGAGGCGAAACGGCCGCTAGGTTCGTGGCGGGCAGGGGCCACTTTTCCTGTCGCGGACTATAGTAGAATATACAATATAAATTAATATCGTAAACACTGATTGCGTGCTACATCTCGTTATGGATCAGAGAGTATTTTTTACGTTTCCCTAACGTAATAGAGATCAGAAACTCTGGGGGTCACAAAATCACACCTCGTCGCCCAACCGTACTATCTATAGCCATGGAGATAACAAGCGCGGAAGAGGAAATGCGGTGTCGGGAAGAACAAAAATCAGAATTGCCAACTTAAAAAAACAAAAACTCCCAAAAGACTTTTAAGGTTTGACTAAATGGCGTAAAGACGTGTCTAGGTTTGGATGCAATAGGTTTTATAGGCTATTATCTGTAAGCGGGAGCAACGACGCGGCGCCGAGCAAGCTGCTTAGTCTGCTCGGTTACATATTTACGTCATTCCAGTCCGGTTCGGTTATATAGTAAAAATGAAATTCGGTCAATTTAGTATACTAAGTTGGTATTCTTCAGTTTTTTTTTGTTTTTGAGGTTACGTGCCAGCCTGCTCTCCCCCAATAATACGAGGGCTGTTCGTAAAGTAACCTCCGTTTGCGTCTTGCGCGGGAACTGGAGGGGGTAGCGCCGCCAGTCTTGCGTCTGCGCGCTTGGCAGGTCAGTCGGCGTCCAGCCGTGGTAGCGTGAAGGTCGTCTGTGCGCTAGTTTGTTTGCAGTCGCTTCTCAAAATGAGTGCTGCAATTGAAAACCCCTCGTAATGTATCCTGTTATCAGCTATTCTTTATCTTTATTTCTTATCAACGGCCGTCCCTTCGCCACTCCGTCAAACTACCCCCCGCACGCGACTCAGGTCTCGGCTAAGTACTTCTATAAATAGTCTTAAAGTTTAAACGGTACTCGAGTATTAAAATAATAATTACAAGGTGTACATTGTTCTGTGTACGCATAATGTTATATTGCACGTATAATCGTATAATAAGAATAATAATGATATTTCGTTTGAAATAACGCTTGTCCGACACGATGAAAACACGATGACACCCCGTATCGACAACAATATTGTGTTATGTTTTATAATATTGCACACGATGAGCTCATCCGTCGGACTACGAAATGGCCGTTGCACACTGGTCTTATACAACGTTAAAATAATAATAATAATAACGAAAAAATAGTCTACGAGTAAGTCGCAGCCGCACACTTTTATACATAATATTTATTTACTGTTTAAGCTCGCCGCGGTGTATTTACAACTTTTTCGCGTCGAGAGATTGAAAGATGCACCTGTATGTCACATAGTGTTATAATCGGAGGCATTGTTCACGATGCGGTGAAATTTGCATTACAAATTTGAATGGGCGGGAAAATTTTTTCAATACACTGCAGCTGCAGTTAAACGTTATAATAACGATTAGAATAACACGAGACGTACCGTATGTGTGCAAATCGGTATCGCGTTTTATTTTTAATTTGATTACGAGTCGGCTAAATATCGTACGTCCACTCCCGGCTGCTGCGTATAGGTGCATCCCTCTTCCCCCGTACAAACGCGCCACTGATATATATATATGTAGGTATATTGTGTCGTCGTTATCGTACATTGTACCGCGTCGTTGTGAAATGTAACACTCCGTTCCACGAGAGAACAAAATCGCGGTTTTCGTGCGCCAGAAGCCAAATTACCTAATATTTAGTTATACTTTTCCGACGCGAAACGAATTCGTTTTCGGTCGAAGGAAAAGTGTTCGGAGGACCGATTTTTCTCTGTCGCGGTGGAACGGAGTACTACAACGGCGCTCTATTCGTCGTAGTACTCGTCGGCGTACTCGTAGACGGGACGCTGCACGGGCCTCCTCCGGTGTCCCGCGGCCGACCCGACGACTTGCTTGTTGCCGTACTGCGCGCGCGGGTAGTGTTCGGCCGCGGCGGACGGCCTGTGCGCGGCCGCTTGCTGCTGTCCCATCACTTGCCTGACGCTCACTCGCTGCGACTGCCTGGAATGCTGCTGCTGCTGCTGATACATCGGTTCCTCTTCCTCGTCGTCGGCCAACGGCGGCGACCTGACTCTGGTCGGTTTCGACGGTCTGGACAAGAACGGGCCGCCGGACGTCCGCTGTTTGGTGGCCGCGGCTATGGACTGCTTCGTGGCCGCCGCCGGCTGCACTTCGTCCTCGTAATCGTCGGGCGCCGCCGCCGCCGCGGGCCTCTTCCGGGCCGCGGGCTGCTGAGGCGGCGGCGCGGTCGCTCTGTTGGCCGACTTGGGGGGTCGGGGGGCCGCGACCGGACGCCTCGAGCCGCCGTCCGTCTCGGCGTCGTAGTCGTCGGCCGCGGTCGCCTGCGCGGCCGCCCTGACCGGCTTCGGCGGGTCGGGCTTCGGGACGGCCGCGGGGACGGCCACGACGGCCGGCTTGACGGACGGCACTTTACGCTCCGCGGCCTCGTACTCGTCTTCCGGCTCCAGCTCTTCCTCGTCGTCGTAATACTCGACCGGTTCTTCCGTGGTCGCCGGCCGCAGCGCGGGTTGCTGCTGCCTGCCTTTGGCCGCGACGGACGGCGCCTCGGTCGTAGTGCTGGTGGTAGTAGTAGTAGTAGTAGTGGTGGCGGCGGTGGTGGTGGTGGCCGGTGGTGCCGCGGGTTGCTGCTGTAGTACTCCCGCCGCGGCTTTCGAGGCCGACGTGTAATCGTACCGGTCCCGTTCGTTGATGGGCACCGGGCGGCGGATCTTTGGCGGCGCTCTGGGCTTGTCGTACACCGACGAAATCTGGTTCGACGCGTTTTTCGTCACCACCAGAGTCTGCTGCTGCCGTTGCTGTTGCTGCTTCTGCTGATTTTGTTGTTGATATTGCTGCTGCTGCTGCTGCTGGTGTCCGGGCGTCCCTTTTCCGTTGTTCTTGAAGTTACCGCTCGGGGCTGCGGCGTCCGACTCGGAACTGCTTTCCGGGTAATCGATTTCCAGATCGGTCGGTTTGTAATCTGAAACATCGAAGTGTTGTTTTTTTTTACAGTTTTCCATCAACTTAACGTACCTGTATATAGTTCGGACATAAATACGAAAAATCAGAAATTCGGTATAATTTAAGTAGTGTACCTTCCCCAAAGATAGTATAATACATGTATCCTGCAGGGTAGAGTCACGGTTGAAAATCTTAAAGCAATTGGCCTACAACCGGCCCCCTGTAATCTGTTAAACCGATTAGGTGGATCTAGGTGTGGCGGCGAACAATATTTATTGGTTTTAACATTCCGATCACATAAGCGGTTTCTGATATTGTTGTTCCCTCGGTACTTTTGGTGAGTTTTGTTTTTGAAGTTTTCGAAAAGTTACTGTCCAAAAACTATCCGAAAATCGGGTGTATAACAATTATTATTTCAATGTTTCGGTTCAATTATATTACCTTATATTCGATGGTTTTTGATGTTTCTTTTTTCCGTGATATATGATGGCAATAACTCGAGTAGGTACAAAAAAAAAAAAAAAAACGTGCTGTATTATTCGATCGCATGATATTGAAAACATATCATAAAAGTTTAAAAAAATAAATGAGCCAAAATAGCCAAGTATAAATCGTAAAAAATCAAACAATATTTCTAGCTATAAGATCTTTTCTAAAAAAAAAAAAAAATTTGAAAAGTTATTTGATAACTATTTAAGATTATATACCCAAGATATTTAGCTACCAATTAACTGGGATCCGGGTTTTTTTTTTTCCAATAAAGTCAATTTTGTTTGGCCATAAAACCAGAACGGCCGTACACGCATGTATATTCGCACATAATATATCCCATAAAGTTTGATGAAGAGCATAAAGTTTATCTATTATGTGATATTACGTCATTGGAGATCCTAAGGAGAAAAACCTGAGGTTTTTTGACCACATCATATGTGGAGGTATGAGCCTGGAAATGCTGATGATCGAAGGCAAAATAGAAAAGAAGTGAAATAGGAGCCGTGGGAGAACACCAATGAGTATCCAACTATCAAAAGACCAGATCAACACCATCTCTGGCTACCTATCCCCTGGAAGAATTCGATCGGCAGAGAGAGCTTTGGAAAGAGATTGTTGCCAACTGAGGGGTCACCAAGATCATGGACTTGAGAAGAAGGCGTTGTTGGAAGTTGGAAGAGCTACACCGAAGGCTTTACAATTAAAATAATCAAAATCAAAAAAATTTAAACTAAAAAAATTGGCCGACTGTTTAGTATAGGTAAACTGCAATGAATTGTGTTTCAACGTCACATTATTACCAATATCTATATTAAAACTAAGAAGTACCTCTACCTATGTACAAAGCTTTCTAAAAAAAAAAAAAAAAGAAACAAATTATATGAAAATAAAAAATTCAATACGTTTTTGACGAAAGGTACCTTTTTCGTGTATTATGTGTTTTTAAAACAGAACACACTCGGTCGGAAATGCCAGCCAGACGTATTTAAGCATTGAGAAATATCAATAAAACGGTCACGATGCCTATAATGATTTCTCTCTAATTTATTAATGTGCGGCTTGTCACCGCGTGTCGATGTATCGACTATTGTTATAAAAAAAAAAAACAACACTTGATAGACACGCGATTGGAAACATATTATGGTTGTTTCGTGTTGTACAATCGACGACGATATAGTATAAATAATAATAATTATTACGAACGAAATAGACGCCACGCCTCGTATAATATTCGGTAATATTCTCCTACGAAACCGCGATGGTTATTGAAACTATCGCGTCAAGTCTAAAGAAACTACAATACTTTATAGTAAAGTGGTTTTTGAATCTTCGATCATAATTTTTCCGATAGTAATATTATGATTAAAAAACCATACAAATAATACGCCGAACGATACTGGACACTGTCCGTGACTACTTTTCCGGGTACCCGGAAGGAGCTGTGCTACGATCTATGTTTACGTTTAATGGTATCACAAAAAAATTAGGAATAATTCGGCTTTAGATTGTACTCTTAGTTCGAAATTTCGTTTGGATTTTCGATTATTTTTTGTGTTACCATATTGTGATTGAAAAACGTGGAAAATTGCTCCAAACGACTTGATCGAACGTCGTTAGTATAACGTACCTACGATCGTGCAGATTACATAAGTAAATTCCTCTTCACTCATCGATGGAATGGAAACATTTTAAATTACACAAAAGTTTGAAAAAAAATATTTCTGGCCAAAATGTATAGAACTTTCGAATTCATAAAAAAAATTTACGAAGTCATGTTAACTATTTTTTCTACTTTTTTTTAAATTATTTTTTAAACGTTTTTTTCCATCTTTCTGCTCCATAGAACTCGTGCAATGATAAATTATAATAGTATGATAACTGATAATTTGTGTACGAATATTAGCCAATTATTAGGTAGAGTTACCTACACAAGGCATATCAAAGCGTTCTTTATTGGGCACGTCAAACAAAAATTAACATTAACTTCCAAACTCACATTTTCCTGTTTACTGATTCGACGATTCAACGTGTGTACACGGTCGAGTTGCCAAAACATCAGTCAACATAAATTTTAAACGTATAAATGCGTTTCATTTCACTTTTTCTTTCTATTTCGTGACTGTCTAATTGTTTTTTTTTTTCATTAAGTAGGAAGAATGTTTACACGACGTATCAAAAGGTAATATCGCATATTGCGATTGTTTTTAAACTGTAGGATGTTGTACCCGAGTGAAGTAAAGTATATTTTCATGCTATCGTATAGGATTCATAATTCAAGTAGGTACTGAGTAAAAAAGTGAAGAAACGTATAGGATCTGTATCGAGCCATTTAATAAACAAATAGAAACGTAAGAAAAATTAGTAAATAACTGACCTCGTATAAAAAAAAAACGAAATAATTTAGGAATGTATTTATAGTGATCGCATAATACCATAACATACCTAATACTGCAGTATTCTATACGTAATATAATAGTGAATGAATAAAATCTTTTTCAACGTGTTTTAAACATTACGTTTTCGCAATTAATTTTTCGTAAAACCTATGCATAATTTCTTAGTTTAAAACCTCTAAAACTCAATACAGTATAAATAATATATTTTCCTGTAGGTACTATAAAGATTAAAAAAAATTATATTTTATGGACGTTTGTAAATCCGTATCTATCTATTATTTCGTTGTAAAACATTTTCCTTTTTGGAAATAATAATAACTCTTAATAGTGGTTCGATCAATTGAAATTTATACCTACAAACTATTGGACGAACTGCAGTTCTAACGATTAATGTTCTAACCATTTCAACCTTTTATATGGTCTGAATGTAAGACTTTAAAATTCATAACCTAAAATGAGGACGTGACTCGACCACAGCGGATACCGGCCTTTTAATCCAAATTATAGTGATCAGAATATACTCCACTTGTGCAGGCCCACGACCCGTTTCGAGGGTCGACTCGATCGACTAGATCGGCTGAAAATATTTTGAAGAAATCCCCGGATATCGATTACGATATAGTGTACTACATTGATTTTAGCCTTTCAGAAATCTTCCTGAAAAACAAACAGCTGTTTTCGTAAACTCACTGTTGAACCGGGAATGTTTCCTGACGGGTTTTTTAACCACCGGCATGGGCTCGACGCTCTCGTCGTAGTACTCGGCCTGTTGGTCGTCGTAGTCGTCCACGTAGTAATACTCGTACACGGGCCTGCGCCTCCGGTACGCGGGCCTGCGCTTCCGGCCCTGCGCATACCCCGGCTGCAGCATGGCCCTGCGCCCTTCGTACGGCATCTGTTGCTGTTGCTGCTGGTACTGCGGATAGAACGGCTGTTGCTGTTGCTGCTGGTACTGCGGATAGAACGGCTGTTGCTGTTGCGGCGGAGGAGGCGGTGGCGGCGCGGGTGTCGTCGACGTGGACGTAGTCGTCGTCGACAGCGTCGTCGTCTCCGCCGCTTTGTAGAGCGCTTCGTTCCTGACAAAACCGTAATAATAATGCGACATAAAGCACAGTGAATATTCGAGTCGTGTCGTCTAAAGCGAAACTCGCGATTTCTGTCTAGTTCCGGTGGATTTTAACAAGACTTTGCATACAAATCTGAATTTGTTGGTCACAATATAACTATCGATTTTCAACAAACGCGTTCATCATTCGAATGTCTGTTGTTAACATTTTTAAGTCTTTTTTTTTTTTTTTTTTCTCATAAAAAGAACACTACTAAATTTGTAGCTAAAAACGATTCCATTCATATAGGTAAAACAGACCTGTATAGACCCGTAAAAGGTGGCCCGAGGTGGCTATAAATATTCCCTCGAATTTGTCTGCAAAACCATCCAGCGCAATATTATTGAAATGAAATTTAAAAACAACCTGTAGAATCGCGTACCAGTGTCAATAATTATGTTCCAAAATTATGTACCGATTTCTGCAAAATACTGTCGATGGTGTGGTAAAAAAAAAAAAAAAACTTAAAATGTATAACTTTTTAATATTATGAAACTATTAATTATTTACATAGAACAGAGTGAAAGTCAGAGTCGGGGTTACATCGTTATTATTTTGACCTGTTTCTTTTGCAATAACTCTTCTAAGAATTTTCACGCATTGTTAGGACGAATGAATTACAAACGCACGGCAAAGATGTCAAAAAGTTCAAATTTCGTTGATCTAAGTAACAGAACTTTGATGTAAAAAATTTTTTAGGTATTCGATTAATAGTTGAGCTCGCCGAGAGTCGCGGTTTTTGAACAAAATTGCTTTCAAATTTGTTGAAACTAACAAACTTTGCAGCATTCGAAACCAGTGAGCCACCAGATAAAACAGTGTCGACCAATTTCGTAGTCTCCGTGTGTTATTTTTTTAACTGTGCATCGATAATATAGACCCGTCCTCCGGCATTTCTTGGTAAACATCCCAACTCGGTGCGTTTTTCAGCCACTCGTTCGTAATGTCCAGTAGTTAAAAAGTCGTGATCAAAACATAAAATCCGTAGAAAAATACCGCTAAAGCGAGGTTTTTTTTAACAAGACAAATTTTGGTACAAACGAAACTGGACGTTACAAATGTATTGTTGATTTCTGACAAAAAAAAAAACCGAAAAATAACACGTGAAACGTTTCGTATTAGGCGGGATCAAACGGATAGCTTTAATTATAATTATTAGGTATATACCGTTTGTGCGGCAATGCTATTATATTATTATTTTTTGTTTTTTTAATCCAATTTTTCACTACAGTGTATTTTATGATTTTCCGAACAACGTGGTCGTAAACGGTTCGTGCGCGACCAAGAAACGCAAAGTATCACCTATTTCCGTTACACACCTGTTGAAGTACTTGGCCGAGTTCGGACAGTCCACCTGAGACACGAAATGGCAAATGAACGTCTTTTGATCGAAAGCGGTGTAGTTTGCGCACAGGAAGTCGAATCTGGTGCCGAACAAACAGTGGTGATAGAGCTGCAACACATTTACACATCGTTGTATACTTTTGTAATAATATCATAAGTGAACACTGTTAGGTAGGTACCAAAACACACGATTTCACGGTTTTTTTTTTGAATTATTAAACATTATTTTCTTTGGGAAGATTCTCCTAAAAAATACAGCTTCCCCGATGAACATTAGTCCCGATCTCGGGAGAATCGTTTATTGAGAGGATCATTTGTATAGGGAGAGTTATTTTTTAGCAGAAACATTGTCGGTTGCGAGTTGTAAAATTAGAAGAGAATAGTTTGAACGCGTTCGATTTGCACAACGTGTTAGAAATTGCGATTAACTCGGGATAATATTTGGGATAGTATAACATCTGGAGAATTTGTACTTGGATTGTTTTTTAACTGGATACTTCATAATTGTTGGGAGAGTTTTACGGCGGGATCAAAAAATTTGGTTGAACTGGTAGCGATCCATTTGCCTTAAGAATATTTCTTTTTCTTTTTCGCGCAACATTTGGTCACTGTTTATTAGCGCCACAATTAAAGAAACTCGCAGACTTAAATATTATAGCAACTATGATAAAAATAAATTGTATGAACAGTACTATACTTATACGCTTTTATTGTATCGATTTAACTTTTGGGAAATAAGACGTTCTCTCAAAAAATAATTCTTCCATTGAAAATTGGCCCCTTCATTGTGAGGATTATTGTTCGATATATATGTGGCTAACACCAAATAATTGGGAGAATGGCGATGAAGAGGAAGAAGAAGAAGAAGAAGAAGAATATTTGTTTGGAGCATTGTTAGTTGTGTGTCGTTTTTTAACCGGGAGAAAATGTATGGTTTGGATACGTTTGAATTTGCACTTTAAAGCCATGATATAATCGTGTTAGCGGAGCGAGTGCCAAAATATTGTTGTATTATAATAAGTAACAAATTATTCCATTTTGGGAATTTGACAATATATATATATATATATATATATATATATGTATTGATTTGGGGGAGTATTACCTATTGGAACAATGGTTCATCGGGAGAGTATGTACTTGGATAATTGTTATAATTGGATACGTCACATGATTGTTGGGAAAATTTCACATCGAGAGAATTATTTATAACATAGGGTTGTATAAACAGTTGGAAGAATTATTGGTAGCGGTCCAAACTATTGTTACTCATTATAAATTCTATAAAATCAGTTTTGATGGACATTTGAACATATATACGACGAGGTTAATTAATATTGTGGTCGCCACTTGGTTCTGCGCTTGAGCATACTACATGGCATACTAATGATGAAGTCCATTATATAATGACAATGAAAATATTACGCGCCAGCTACTGTAAATATGCGAGTTGAAAGTCAAAACGAAAACGTTCAAGTCAACGTCACAGACGGACGGACGGACGAACAGTAACAAAGTGCGCACATTTCCGTGCGTATTCGGACGGTGACGCGGTGAAAGAGGATTTTGAAGGTCATTCACTCTGTCAGCACTATAAGTTCGTAAATGATCGCTCGCTAGATAGTTTATAGAAATTGTTTTTTTTTTTTTAATTTCTCACACCTAGTTGCCAAGATAAGTGAACTGAATTTCGAGACACAATTTTTTTTCAGCAAAAATGCTTCGGTGAGAGTCCGCGGAATGAATTTAAAAATAGTAATACCTATATTCAAACAATCGTTGATACTTAATACGGTAATCATATCATTTAGAAATACGTTTTAGAAACTCACTATCAAAACTAGCGCTCTGAGGAAATGTCCGTAAGAAAAAAGTAAAATAGTCTTGTACGGCGGAGGAAGACCGAAGAAAAGATGGATGGAAACAATTGAAAAAGATGTGAGGGTTTTTAATGTGTGTGTAGGGGATGTGAACAATGATCTTGATTTAAGTGAAGGAATAAGACGAAAGTGGCCGACCCCAAATAGTTGGGAGAAAGGCGAAGAAGAAGAAGAAGAAGAAGAACGAGAAGACTGAACGCGATAGATTTTTATGAAATTACCTGACATTTGTGCGGCACGCTCGCGTAGAACCCGTCGTGCAACCCGTCGCATTTGAAGTCGATTTCGACGGGCACAGAATTCAAGAACGGATAGTCCGACAAGTTGTACCCGTTCAGTTCTCTGGGCAGGTTCGGATCATGTACGTAGTCTATCTGCGGTATGCCCGTCAACGTCGGTTTGGCCGTGGTGGTCACGTTCTGCACGTTTTCCACCGGGTCCCCGTTTTCATCCAGGTCGATCCCTTCGTCCGGATCCTGTTGCATCACGATAGTTTAGTATCACCGTCGGGTTTAAGGATTTAGATATTTTAATACAATCCATTAGTGTTTTGCGATTGCCGACTGCGTTGATGTAACGCAACAGTACCTACACCTATTTGGGGAACGGGTGCGGCTGTGTAGGGGTTTGCATTTTCTACACTCGGTGGATTCGTGTTGATGTACGGACACGTTGATAGATGGCGCTGTTGTCGATCTATCTGTTTCTAAAATATTGTGTTTAGAAAAATGTTCATCATGCGGTCGTGTCAACTTTAAAGTTTTCAATTGCGTTATAGAAAAGAAATTAATTTTATGTTTTGGTTAAATCGCGTCATTTTGCTAGCAAAAGTAGTGCGATCTGGCGGTGTATTACTACAACTCCGTCGAAACCGCCGATAAAATTTAATTTAGTAGAATTCGTCCGTTTCGAGCTAACTACTCGACGAATTTTAGTTTTTTTTTTGGATTTATAAAAATATCTTATAGGCCGCTCTTTTTGCCGATCTTTAAATTACGTCTTGGCGTACCTTACCTAACATTATTTGAAAATATCGTAATTTTTAAAAACTTCAAATTATAAACGTTTCGCACCAAAATCACAAAAACCAGCGCCCCAGAAGAGATTTCGCTCCTTCAAATAAATGAAAATTTTCAGGATCGGACAATTACATACTTTAAAAAGTGAGTTCGCGTTTTGTTTTTTATTTTTCATCCAAATTTTAGCCGCACCCGTTCGCATTAAAATTGTTATATTTTTATAAATAAAAATTAATAACATATATTTTCAAAACACACATTTACTTGGGTTGTCAATAAAAATAACTAAAAATATTGTAACGAGATACGAACGCACTTATCCAGGGTAAAAATTGTAAAATTTTAAGACAACACCACCCAAATTCTAAATCTTTAAATTTTCTGACTAGCATAGTAAAGTAATATTCCTTAAACTTTAGATTTGATTCCTCGTAACGAATACAGGGTGGTTATGCCTTAAAATTTTACAATTAATACATTACGTGGCTGCAATCGTCAGCGTTATGTACATTTATGCAGAATGTAATATAAACAATATTGCGGTGCTTACCAAGGCTGAGCGTTACCTGATATAAAAGTTAAGTCAATTTTCAACTTAACTTCTAGTTTCAAATGTGTTCACCTATATTGTTTCTGCTTCAATCAACTAACGGTTATAGTTAATTTTTTATCTGTTTCAAGAAGGTAAATTTGTTTTTCATTTTTGGATTCGGGGCGTACAATTTTATTGCATCTAATCAAATTTATAGCATCTTTAGTCTAAGTTCATGTATACGTATTAAATTTACTTTACTGTATAGATGGGTTAGAAAAAAAAAATAAAAATTTAGTTAAAAATAACCATTAACTTGGCCAGCCTTGGTGCTAAATACCAAGTCTTTATGTCATGACACCATGTTTTTTTTTTTTTTTTGTGACTTACGTGAACATATTAGTAACCTTGAAATTTGGAAACTGCAAATGCTTGTACTTACCGAAACTTTCTTGTCCGCTTTCGCTTTCGCTTGAAGTACAACAGCAGACCCTCGTAGCGCTTCTAACTCTGCTACAAATACGGACCACGTCAGTAAACCTATAATTTGAGTATACAATAACGTCATTACTTCAATACTTCACTGTATAATATTAGTGATTATATTATGTCCGATTCTTTTGCGTTCGGGTCACACATCATTAAGTTATGTTGGCTTTCTGCGAATTCATCGATTAATGATTTTTGTCATATTTTTGAAGACGTTAATTTAAGAGTGGGTAGGTTTTTAGATATAACTACCCCCATACACTTACTCTATAAAAATCTTTTTCAGCGTAGTACTTATACAATATATTTATATCTTATTCAGGTACACTATAAAGCTACGTAGCTCTTATTTCTAACACCATTAAAAAATTCAAAATTTCTCTTTGTGTATGTGCCAATATTTTAAGTATATTTACTCTTGACCGGTAGCATGGTTGGAAATTTTTTCTGCCAAAACATTATCTTTTTTTTTACGTCGAGTTTAAAATGGTATTTGTTTATTCACAAAAACATATTCCCAAAATGGTTAATACAAACTATAAGTGTATAAAAATGATCATGTTATCTTATTAATGTTATTGTTATATGGTTTCTGCATAAATAACATGAAATTATTGACGGATTTAGCAAAAAATATTTATATCACGGCACATTATCTTGTTATGAATTAGTAAACTAGTTATAGTTATAATTTAGTTATATTTTGAATTTGAAATCGTTCTGCGTTAGGTCATTTGAATAAGTATTTTTGTAAAATCGATTTAAATTGTCTATATATATACTTTTAGGTATTTCTTTAAAATTAAATTTTAAATTAAACCATACTAAACTCGGAAAAAATTAATAAATTTGCAAAAAAAATAAATTCGGAAATAGGTATTTAAAATGTGTACGATTTTTATATTTTTCAAGAGTACAAAATTTTGATAAAACATTAATTGTTTTCATGTGTACGGCCATCAGACTACTGGTTGACTAAAGACTTAAGGCATAGTTTGAAATATATTTTGAACACAAGTAATCAGTCCGCTGTAAAACATAAACCGTACAACAATGATTTTATGAAATTTCGTCATATTATCAGTATAATATGTAAATACCTCAGTACTTATTTTAAAATAGACATTTATTATACAATTATACAATAACAATAATACAGTATTTATATCATATTTATAAAAATGTATACTTTTTATTTAGATTAAATTAATTTTTTTTTTATTGTGAGCCAACATTTGGCACCCGAAACCATGTTAACCACCCTTTACCTAGCTGATAATAATATATCGTGACGGCTTAACAATGTGAAAATAGTACAAAACTAATAAATCATAATTAAAACTAAAAAACTATAGAATCTAAGAGCTCTGCTGATAACACCAGGAAGGAAAATATGCCTTATTTACACTTGGAAGTATTATTAAATCGATTTCACTAAACATAATACATGTATAGTGTTAAAATTTTATCGGTATCGTTGCCAGTTTCAATTTCACCGAGGTTTAACAACGACATAAAAGTTGTTAAACAATATACATAAAATCGTGAGTGCCAGCTAATAATAATACCTATCGATATTTCCCGTAGGTACGCGAATGAAATAGTTTTATAGGAAGCATTCTATGCGATTACTAAATAGTCAACAAACATATTTAGAACTTTGAGCGCATAAAACTACGCCTGAAAATATTCCATTGCATCGAGCAAACAAAAATAACGTGCGTAAACGTCAGTTATGCGATATTTTTTCAAACAAAAAGCAAGGTCAGGGAGTGCCCGCCGTTTTTCTCGAATCGAAATTCCCGAATGGACTTTTTCCCGATGGTCAGTGTATCCAAAACAAAAATGTTTGAAAATTTCGTCAGCGAAACTATACTACGAGGAGCTATAAATTACACTAGCTAGTTAGGTTGAAAGTTGTACGTTACGGCTTTTTTGGAGCCGTATATATGATACAAACTAAAGTCCCCAGAAACGTGGTACACAAAAATGGTCTTCGGAAAATGATAAACACGTCTGAAGATCTATTACCAATTTTTGATTATTTTGAAAAG
>CM029357.1:16334718-16347670 GCA_017140985.1 Hormaphis cornu
AACACACACAATTTACATATAATGTACAAATCAGTATACAGTGTAAACACTGTTATGATGGGAATAAGTTTTTTTTTTTTTTGGGTGTACATTTGATCAGTACATGTATGTGATTATTAACTGTATATTCTTGTCACTCAGTATGTGACGCATGGCAAATAAGAAAACGTAATCATTAATAAATATGTAACATCGATGGAAAGTTTTAAATTAATGCCGACTTTCCTAACTCTATCGCGGCGAGCCTTGTAATTATTGTAGGTACGTGTTAACTGCAGTTACTTTATTCCATATTTATAGGTGCGCTGTACGTGTATTGGCATTAACAGTTATAGACAGATAACAAGGATCGTAATTAAAGAAAGAGTAAATCGTGTAACGTACCGGCTGCCATTATTAAAAAAAGGCGTAAAGCATAAACGAAATCAAAAATTCACTTTCAAGTATAGGAACAATGGTCATTTTAAACTCTTCGGAACAGATGTTTCTATCTTTATTTTTTTTTTTGCCAAGCCGTCAGGTTCCGTCGAGTGCACGGTTACTTCAAACCAAAATGGTCAAAATGCGTTAAAATACCACTGATGGACAATTATTACGTGTATAGTGTAAAAAATACCATCATTATGTTACATAAGGGTACGCATGGAAATAAATCAAAATTTAATTGACACGGACAGTAATAATAATTTGGCTGCTATCATCTATGTACTCAACTCGCGAAGTTTTTAATAAGTAAATGTTGTTAACAAACTCGCAGTGAACAATTTTTCAACAAACCACACGACGTTTATGTATCTACCGAAAAAATGCAATTATTGTCGATGAAAACATGTCACGATATTATGACGTGATTACAAATCATTCTGCTTCTATTGTCGTCGACATTATTGAATAATAGTAATAAAACGGAGTCATATAACTGAGTGCATTGTTAAAATAGGTGTATGAAATGAAAAAGTATCCTCAAGGACACGATTATTATTATTATTATTATTGTTTTCATGATAAATTATAGACATTTTTACATTATTCGTTCAATATTAGTACTCACCTATACTAAAAGTAAATAACATTACGTGTAAAATGAGCGGTATGTTTTTAATCGTATATTTCGCAACGAGTCGTTTTTACGTTACAATTTTTACCCTCGTCACCCATTAGTGAACGCCAAAAGGAGAACGGATGCGACTAAAATTTGTATAAAAAAAAAAAAAACGCGAACCCACTTTTTACAGTATGTAATAGGCCGATTCTGAAAATTTTAACTTGCGTTTGGAAGAGTAAAACCTCTTCTAGGGAGCCCGTTTTCTTCGCGATTTCGCCATTTTGGAGCGAAACGTTTACAATTTGAAGTTTTTTTATATTTTCACGTAATGTTGTGCGGTATGAGAGCGCGATATAATTTGAAAATCGGCAAAACGAGCGGCCTCTTAGATATTTTTATCAATCCAACAAAAAAATCACTCAGATACTCGGTCGAGTAGTCAACTCGGAAAATGAATTCTAATAAATTACATTTTATCGGCGGTTTTGAGACGCAGTATATATATATATATATTTATCGCACAATGTATGACGCATACTCGTTAAAAAAACGTGTGCCGTATTTATGTTCGTATTATAATACGTGTGTTGTACACATACGTTACTTATTATGCGAATGTTTTTGAACGAGTTAAAATAACAAAAAAATCAATTGTAAAAACCATCGCTAATTATGGACCCGCGCGAAACACACCCCGAGTGTTCCGAGGACAACTGCTGCCCGCGGTACACATTCGGTTGCGTCACCCTGTTTACATTATTATAGGCACCAACAACGGTCGAGACACCAGCTACGTATATTGGATCTGTGATTTATAAACCAGATCATTGGTTACAAACGTTGAAACATAATGGATAGTAATAATAATAATAAAAAAGAAAGGAAGTAAATCTGAGGTCGTGGGCGAGAAGTTGTTTGCAGACGATTACGCTTTAGAGTGTGGGTCACTTCTTCTTCGGGTAGGCCGATGTTCGGGATTGGCGGTTCAAAATTACAAACCATTGCATTCGTATAGAAACGATTCTGAGCGAGCTCGGTTATTTAGTATGACGTCCTGTGGTAAAACCCAAACTTAACAAAAAATTATCCACCTTCTCTACCTCAAATGTACTCCGTTTCATTCTTTCCTTCCTTCCTTCCCTTCTTTTTTTTTACTATACATTACTGCGTCACTGCACGAAAAGATCGGACCGTTACTACTCTCCTTTCCATCGAGATTTTTACTCTAAATTTGTGCGTTTTCGAGCAAAAAAAACTCGCTAAATATGTAAAATTATAAAAAAAATTTCGAATACCATCTGATTTAAATCAAATCGCCTAACTTCTTTGTGCTATAATGCGAAATGATCAGGTCACAATTAAAAACACAAATAATCGAATTCGGTGATGTTCCAATATTCGTCGTTTTTGGCACATAACTCAGAAAATACAATCTAAAACACAAAAAATGCTTCGTATAAAATTAAATTGAAATCCAAAATCACTACTTTTATGTGGTATTCAACGTAACGATTGGAGTAACTCCTTCTACCCGTAGACGTCATCAACACACACCGGAATATTTTAAATTTTTTGCCGTGAATTTTTTTTTTTTTTTTTCGCGGTAAAACTCAAAAAGTTAGCAAAAAACTTCAACCAAACTACCACCGGAGTCCAAAAACCTTTTAGAAAAATTACTGACTTTGAAAATCGGATCATTCCTTCTATAAGAAATGTTCTTGACGGAAAAAAAACAAAAAACAAAAACATAATTGTAAAAACATTCCTCGCTCGTGGCTCGAAATCTAAAATAATAATATAATGATGTAATTATATTGGCTTAATTAATACACATAATAAATAATGATCATTATAAGCGATCGTTTCCTGGCAAAGTAAGCTGAAAAAATTTCGATCTCGTGCAACGACTATAATTATTAATAATACCAATATTTATATATACAAGTATGGTTTTTTTTTTTCGAATCTTGTCTCAAAAATATCAAAATTCAAACAATCGGTTATTTGAAAAAAAAAAATCGTTATTGTTTAAGAAATCGTTTAACTCGCTCATCATTGTCGAACCGATACAAAAAATAGAATATAATACTTCAAAACCGACAACGCCCTCAGATGACTTTCACAACTAATTGTATACACGCACCGCCTAAATACCTATGTACATTTTTCAAGGTTCTTCCTATTTCTGTATTAATATGATATTATATTTACACTGCGATGGGGTCTTTACGAAATAATATAATAAATGATACGTTTAAAATTCACTAAGAGCTCAATAACAGCTGTGAGAACTGTTTGGTGAGATGTTTTGAAATATTGTTTTACGATACTTTCGTTTCTAACACGTCCATCAATTCAATCAATAAATTCAATAAATCAATAAACTGTCTTCATGACAAGTATATAGGTTTCAGTCATTTAAACTTGTAATATTCAGTATGATAAAATATACTATCATCGGTTTTACTCATCTGCTAACCCGTGGATGAAGGAAAATAACATACACCGTAAAAACGCAAGTAAAATTAAATTGTAAATCAATTTGAGATTTTGTGCGTCAGCAAAAAATGTATTGTTTTTACAATGTTTTTTTTTTTTTTTTTTATGTCAACAACTTTTCGGGTAGAAGGAATGCTCAGATTATTAAAGTCAGTACCTCTACTGATAGGTATATGGACTCCGGTGGTACTTAGGTTGTGACTTTTTTTTTAATTTCGCTTACTTTTACTCCAAAAACCAAAAAAAAAAAAAATTGAGATATTTACGGCAAAAATGTTGAAACTTTTAGGTTTGTAATGACGTTTTTGGTTAAGAATAGTGCTCCAATCGTTGCGTTGAATAATACATAAATGTTAGGATTCTGGCTTTAAATTTTATTATATTTCGAGCATTTTTTATGTTTTGATTATTTTCTGTGCCAAAAACGACGAATATAATATGGCAATATCGCCAAATCCGACGTCAGAATGGCTATACCTATATTAAGCTATTGTTATAAAAAATTATTCCATGTCGTTTTCAAACTCGTATGTACTAAAGTAATTTAAAACGTTATGAAAGATTGAAAAAAGTTTTTGCTAGGGATTTTTCAATAATTTTCTAAGTATATTTTTTTTAACCGTGGTTTATACCAGGACGTATACTAGATAACTGAGCTCGCTCAGAATCGTTTTTTCGTAGGCAACAATTTATCATTGCTTTCAGATATTAAATAATACGTTTGAATCACAACTACCAAACCAGTGACCTATCCGTATAGTCACTACTCCGTCAAATTACCCAAGTGATCCTGGATTTTTTAAATTCCTTTTTTCATTTTAATGACTTAACGTATCTATAATTGCACATTTATAAATACGCGAGTGTAAAAAAATACATTCAACACCTATACTATTATGATACATCGAAACAGTAATATTATGAGTGGAGACTTATTTTACATTCGGGTGGATTATCATTATGAGTAATGGGCAATTAACAGTGTGTCCTTAGTTTTAAATAATCGTATCACGTGTATAATGGCCTAAAAATTTACGATTAAAAAAAAATGTAGGATACAAATTTTCAAAATAAATCATAGATCTCAAACGATGCACTATTTTAACCTAGATATACCTAGTACTTATTTTAAATATTTCCATACTTACATATTGTCAGCTTACAAATGAATATAATTTTGAGCCGTCTCATTTCAGCCTGAAACAATAAAAAAAAAATGCTTACTATTATTTATTTTCCAACTGACAAAAATAATAATTATTATAAATTTTTAATAATTTAGTAATAATATACGTATAAAACAAGAAGACCTATACCTGTTATTATGTAATGTTACACGAGTTATTAATATTGCGGACAAACGATAATTATTTTTTATCGAAACTATAAACTAACAGCTTTTGTGTGGGTTGTGGAACAAAAAGTGTAATCGAGAAAAAAATTCTTAGTGAGAAGCACGGTTTTTTATTTTTTTTATATACGTATAATATACAGCAACCGACAGTATAGTAAACCGAAAATTTAAATATAACACGCGCTTAACATGCTAGGATATATATATACATAGGTGTACTAATGACATGGAAAATATTATCCAAAATTACCAGAAAAAAATCTGTAGTTAACTACCTGTTTTTTCTATCGAAGCGGTCGATAAACCTGTTTTTACAATATAAACATATAATATTATGTGATATTATATTATTATTATTATTATTATTATAGATTTTGCTATACATATTATTGGGTGTGACCATTACAACCTTGACAAGTCGAACTGCATATTATTATATTGTAATAAGTATAAGCAACACGTACTTTGTCGTATACCTATATATATATAACCTATACGCGTTATTCAATATAATATAGCATAATATTATGTTTAATGTTATGCGAACGCTACGCCGTCGTCGTAGCCTAATTACTACATTTTCCCTCTCTAAAATACGAGGGACCTAACCATTCGACTTAAATTGTTATTCGATTTTGTTGCATTTAATGTTACACTTTTACTAGCAGTTGCCGTGCCGATATTTTCGAGATTAAGATTCGTTCATATATTTTATTTGTATATTACAATCTTTCGGATTCGTTTTATAAATTTGAGCTGTTCCCATGTTCATTCGGCCATATACTTATCGAATTTTTATTTTATTTTTTGTTTTATGTTTATCTTGTGCACACCGTTGTCAGAATAATGTCATTTAAAATCACGACCAAACGAGGAGGAAATCGAAAATTGTTCGGCATTCAAACACGAATGAGTTATAACTTACTGTAACACAGCGTTATTTTGACTTTACTTGACTTAACTGGACTAAATGATAGTAATTAACTGTTAGTTAAAATTTACCGCTTTTTGACTTATATTTAACTGAAGTTACGATTATTCAAAGCATACAAAGTGCTGTTTGTTTCTTAATTTTGTAGGTTGTACAAATTAGAGTAGGTATTATATAACATTCGGCCAGTTTTTCTAGGCATATTAGATACATTTTTACTGTAAATACTATAAACAGTTGTTTACAAAAATAATGAGAATTCACTGCGAATCGTTATTATAATGTTGAACGGTAAAACGAAAAAGCGGCTGCAATATACACTCGGTTATTGTATTTACGTGAAACCATAAAAATCAGCTAGTAAATTTATAAGAAAATAATTTCAAGAAAAATAAATCGTTTTAGAAAACATCAATTATTGAAAAACATTAAGTGTATTAGGTTAGGTGCGCAAGGATGTCGAAGTTAGGAACGCACTGTATTAAGGAAAATTATTCTTTGGGATTTAACCAGTTTAGCAAAAAAAAAGTCAACTGGAAAATAAACGTACGGAATAAAATATCAGGAAATAAATAAACTTCTAAGTTTATTATATAAAATGAAAATTTGTTGAAAAATTCGCACGAAACAGACTTGCCAAACATTTCCAAGTATTTCTTACACGATTCACTGTATTTTATTTCCCGTCTCCGACGTTTACATAACTGTATAATTACCTATTTTACACATTTTTCAAAGCATTCTCTGATTCTAAATTCGTAGTTTCGTCCCGTCAAAACGTTTTTCTAGAACGTACACTCCTACGATTTATATTTTCCTCAAATTTATTTTTCCGCTTTTTCCGTTGCTCCGAACAAAATATATAGCTGCCGACAAAACGAAACTCGACAAAAACAAAACTTGTTTACAACTGGTACACACAACAGTCAACAATTGCGTCACTATTAAAATGTATGATAAAAATTAATGTAAAAAATAGTATAAAAACGCACATACAGGGTGTCTTCCCGATGCAAATTACAACTAGTGGTGTAACCAGGATTTTCGAAGGGGACTATGATAAAAAATCCAAAATAATTTGGCTTTTTACAACTTTACGTTTTATTTCAGATATTATTTTATAACTTAAAATAGGTAGATTAAACGGTACAACAAACAACATTTACTTTTTTTGCGTGTCTATAATATAGACTACACGTCAAACGTGAATATCAAAAAATTAAAGTTTTTATTCGATAAAAACCTCAGGTATACATAGACAAAGACGGAAAACATTTTCAAAATACTGTAAATCTAAAGTGTTTTTTATAGATCTGTTAGTAGGTATGATAATGCGCGGTCTACAACATTTCAAGGTTTTATTCTATAAATTTAGCCAGTTAAGAATACTAATAATTTAATGATGGTTTTTGAAAAGTAGTGCGTTGTGCGAATGTGTTGTCAAAAATCGAGTACTGTAGTACCTATTTTTTTTTTTTTTTTTTTTTTTTAGTATCCATTTTGAGTACAGACAATTTCAAAAATCTGATTATTCAGTGAACTTAGAACCAACACAATATAAAATAAGGCCAAAATTAAATCATAACCAATAATTGGTTTAAAACACGACCGACAGGCCCCAGTGCCTCTCCTTGCAGGACATGCCACTGCATACAATATTGTACGCATTAAGTGTATTTTTTGTAATTTTGAATTTTTTGTTTTTAGAACAAAACTGTAGGTAGGTAGGTACTTACAACGGTTTTACACGTATTTTGAAAAGAAGAAAACGTGAAACGATACAAAAGGATAATGAAATACATGACCATTTATTCGGTGACACACGCCCAGCATTACAATACGTATAGAGGCGCAACACAAAATATTATTTTAATAATGGACGAGCTCTGTGGTTGTAAGTATCTGTCCGCGTCGAAGCGGAGGTCGTAGCCACCGGTCACGGTCCATTGCGGAAAATTTGAACGATTTTTTGCCTGCAGACATTATGAAATTTACGTCTATTGCGATAATTATACAGTGACCGTTCTGTCGTTGAAAAAACCGATCAGTTGCCACAGTGTGAACGTCGCGAACGTCGAGATGTGGATGTTAAATAGGTATTTATAGAAAATGATAATACAATGCATAATGAAAAATAAGCCGGGATCCGTCTAGGTCGCGTGGGTATAGTTTGACGGAGTAGCGACTACGCTTTGGATTGGTCACCGGTTCGGAAATCGTGGTTCAAACGTGCTATTGTTTAATATCTGAAAGCATGGTTGTCTTCAAAAAAACGATGTATACATTTTTCGAAATCACTTGAAACTTTTATCAAATCTGTGTCTTACCTATATTTAAATATTATGCGAAAGTTTCAGCTTTTTCCGATCGTTATTTCGGATGTTATGGCCAAAAAACTTAATTGATGACGCCGATTTCGCCATTTCCGTCGTTTCCGGCACATAACTCAAAAAATAATCAAAGTATCAAAGTACGAGTATATGCTGTCGAGTTAACTTTTTCTAAAATATGTATTGTGTTTAGAAAAATGTTCATCGAGATACGGTCACGTCAAATTTAATGTTTTTAATACAATGATGGCGTCATAGAAAATAAGTCAATATTATTTTTGGATTAAATTAGATTAGTCGATTAGCTGGCAAAACTAGTGTTATCTAGCGGCGTACTTCTACAACTATTTGTCAAAACCACCGTTAAAGTGTAATTTAGTAGAATTCTTTTCCCCAGTTAACCACTGAACGTAATGAGTATACTTTTTTCGTTTTTGGATGATCAAAAATATCTTATAGGACGCTCGTTTTGCCGGTTTTAAATTATGTCCTGGCACATACCATATACCTATTTATCTGAAAGTATCGTAATTTTTTATAATTTCAATTTTATATTGTCAACGTATCGTTACAAACGGAAAAACGAGCGCCTTAGAAGAGGTTTTACTCCTTCAAACGAAAAAAAAAGTTCAAAATCGGCCTACGTATTACATACTTTAAAAGTGATTTCGCGTTTTGGTATTTTTTCATAAAAATTTTAGCCGCAACCGTTCCCGATTAATTTCATAATAATACAATTAATAGTAGTAAATGTCTTGATACACATGAGATTTAATTTAGCACAAATTTACCATACCTAAGCACTGACACTGTCTGCCCGTATCATATGATTTTGTTAGAGTATAAGATACGTAACTATTATACGGTTTTTTTTTATTTCATTATTAATGTTATAATAATATGCACGAAGGCAATTTTCACTTTTTAATCTTTCCGTCGGCATTATAATTATATTTTTCTCTTTAATTTTTAAAACAAAAGACTTTCACGCTCACTTGACGATATCCCGATAAAATGTCAAATATTTCAAATGTTTTAATCAATTTTTGTACGTATACCGTATAGTTGCATACCGTGCATACCAAATGATAATGAATTAACCTGATCTTATTCTAAATTATTTGAGACTATTGATTTACGTAAAAAAAAAAAACTAATTTATTGTATGTTTCATATATGTTTAAGTAAATTTATTATAATTTTTAAAAAAAAAATTTCATTTACCTATATGTACTGAACTGAAACAAAAGTAAACCTCAACAAGTATGAATATCACTTTAAAGTACACATACAAACAAAACACAAGTGGCAATAAACTTCACGAATCGATGAAGATTCTGAAAAAGTATAATTATTATTACACTTTCACACACACACCCGTAACTATTTTTCATCATAAGTGTATACGTATGTATTTACCACATTCATCTTATGTTTGCAAATGGTATAATAAAATGTTGTTGAAAATGTTTAAACATTCATTACGTCGACAAATAATAATACTTATAGTATAATATCAAGAGCAGAAACTATATTAATACTGCTGACTCACACGAAATAAACTTTTTAATATTATTTTTCTATAAGCATGTAAACAATATAGCCAGATAACATATACCGCGAGTATATACGTTGCTTAAATAAATGTTTATTTAAGTTGATTTATCATAGATTAAAAAGAAAGTTATCGCGTGTTGTCAATTTTCACAGTAACTCATAGAAAAGCGTAAATTGTTTTGACATTTTATTGATTTGCTTTAAAGAACATTGTGATCAGTCTTTAGTATGCATAATTGTATATTTCAGAAGTTATTACACTGATTATACTAAGAAAATAAAGCACTATTTTTATTGACTAGCGTTATGAAATATTTGAACGGAAATAATCATATTTAGCTATCATAATAGCTGAGATTTGAATTTATTTATTGATTCTATTAGATGGGTTCAACACTCGTATTTTGTTTAGTAGGTATGCAGTGTAAAAAATTACAAACTATCATGAATTCAATTCAAATCTAAACAGCGTAAGTAGGTATATTTAAATAAAATGAAATCTGCTCAAATTTATATTTCAAATCAAAATATTTAACGTTTAGAAAACTATGTTAATACGCATGTTGGCTGTTTCAATGCCGAGCGTTCACTGTCGAAATCGTATGTATTTTACATTATTATTTTTATAATGATTTCTAAATATGTTTTTTATAGTTTTTGCGTTGCGGTCGTTAAAGTCTCCACAATGCTCGTATAAAATTAACGGCTTGATTTCAAGTTTTTATTGATTTTAAACGGGCCAAATGGTTAATCAATAAAAATATAGAAAATATAAGTACAATACATGTATATATAGTAGCTGCTATGTAACAGTAATGATTTGTAAGTAACATTTTTTAGATTCTCAGCGACGAGCGAGTAAACGTATTGTTTTTACAACGATGCTTTATTTTTTTTTGTCAACAACTTTTTGCATAGAAGGGATGCTCGGATATTCAAAGTCGGTAACTTTTCTAAAAGGTTTACGAACTCCAGAGGTATTTTGGTTGAAGCTTTTTTTGAAATTTTGCTTACTTTTTTTAAGTTTTACCCCAAAAACCAAAAATAAATCGAGAATTTTACGCTAGAAAATTTAAAACTTTCAGGTTTATAACGGCGTTTTCGGATAAGAAGAGTGCTCTAACCGTAACGTTAAACACCACGTAAAAGTTGGGATTTTGACTTTAAATTTTATTTTATATCGAGCATTTTTTGATATTTTGATTGTTTCCTGAGTTCTGTGCCGAAAGCGACGAGAATGGCAAAATTACCAAATCCGGAGTCGGACATATATATTGTGCCTGTTATCGTGATTATATTTGCTTAGTTTTTTTGTTGTTACTTTTTAATTTTTTACGCTCGCATCTATGACGCCTCGATGTCCACCATTAGTGTCCTATCATTAGAGGTACTGACTTTAAAAATCGTTTAAATTATTATCAAAGAAGTCATCATGTAGCGGTAAAATAAATAAAAAAACACACGTCATGTGAAAATCAAAAATTCCAAAAAAAACAAAAAACAAAATTGATGGGTGTATACCCCTCCTGCGTCGTGTCTCCGCTGACGTGGATACGACGGATACGATAGTTAATGTGAACAAACGGAATGTTTAGACGAAATCTGAAATATTGTGTATACAATAGGAGCGATGTGGTGGCATCGAGAAAGTATAATTATTATTAATACATTTTTTTTCAAACAAAAGTGTACCTATATTGTGCACGTGTGTGCTACTGCACTATACGACCGGGGAAGCTGAAATTCTTTCCAGACGTGTTCTAACGGATCCGTGATCGGAAAACGACACCTAGGCCAGGGGTATAAATCTAAAAAATTGCCAAAAAAACGTGGGGGGTGTGACCACCCCTCCTGCGCTTACGCGGATGCGATAATCGATTCGGTTCATGCGAAGAGGCTCCTCGCGTCACATTTGGGAGAAAATTAAGAAAAACTTTCGGCTGGCCCTTTTGTGCTGCATAAATCGAAAAAAACGAACAAGCCATTTTCTAGTTACGGTGTGACGTTTCTCGCATAAAACGTTGTACACACCCGCCCAAACATTGATGATAATCCACGGTTAACTTACTCTCGTCAGAAATGACGTTAAAGGACCATTTTCGCACGAATCAATTATAACAAACAAATAATAATAATAATAATAATGTTTAGACGAAAACTGAAATGTATTATTATGTATACAGCTGCCCGTACACAACAGGAGCGATGCGTGGTGGCATTGAGAAAGTATAGGTACGTTATTATTGTTACTTTTTTTTTTTTTTTTCAAACGAAAGTGTATATAATATTATATTTTACTATACACGTGTGTGCGCACGTCGTTGCCGCCGCGAGACGATTACATCAGGAGAACAATATAATGTGTGTTACGCGTCAGCGGCTATCACGCGTGCCATTCTGCAGCACGGTCTTATAATATCGGAATAATTATTATATTCCATATAGTTCGATGCGTAGCGAGTTTTTTTTTTTTTTAACGTTCCCCCCCGACGAATACATATTTATCGTTATGGGTGTACCTGCGTAGATTATTATTATTATCGTGTGGCAGTATTTTATTCTTGCTATAGTTGAAGTGTGTACGCGCGGTGTGTGACCAGAGGACGAAACTTTCACTGTGAACTGATTTTTCTCTCCTCTCTTTCCTTCGCCCGGCCCGACCGTCGCCGCGTTCCCTCACTCTTTTCGTACACATCGACACGTAAAAATGCCCACGCGACTACACGACAATAACATGTTGTGTCGCACGTATAATTTATTTTTAACGAATTGGGGAGAAGCGAAAAATCCGGGTGCTCGGGTTTGCGGGCGGCTCGATAAAGCGTGACGCGAAAAGAGCAGAGCCGGATCAACGGGGAACAAACGAGGATACCGATAGAGGACGATGAAGAACTGCGTTCTTTGAAAAAAGTGAACGTGTTTCAGTACACTTATGCCTAGGAGCCACGCTGCGAGTGTCGGGAATGTCATTGGTCGTCAAGAGGGATTGGAATAAGAATAACAGACAGGCGGAAAGGGCAGCGCTAAGCATAAAATGTTCCTGAAATCGAAACGCTTCTCAATGAAAGCTGAACATAATTGGACTCGCGTCGACCCGTGGATGCGAAATATGGACGACCGCTAGCTATACAGGAAGGACACTAAGAACGTTTTAGGATACGGGGAACAATTTGTGGTCCTATCTATACGTACGATAACAGAACGAGTGCGCGGAGAAGAAAATTTAACCGTCAACT
>CM029357.1:16355220-16373278 GCA_017140985.1 Hormaphis cornu
TGTTAATCAACTAACGACAGTCGCGAAAAATCGTAGCATTTCGTATGCACGTTTTTTTTCGCACAACAATTTTGATTTATAACATTTAGAAGTTAGACGGTGTTTGAAAATATTGTCTGAAAACCCTAAAGGGAACATTTAATTGAGGTTGATCGGGGAAGAATCGGCTGAACATGGTGAAAATAATTTCTGTATACTGCGCGCCACTGATTCACGCGCGTTTGAAGGAGACACTATCCGTTCTGCCCAGCGTTGCCATTATGCTCCGGACAATGAAACAATTTTTTTTTTATATATACGTTGGTAAATCTGCTGAAATGTGTTTTTATTCTCTTAATCGCGCGCTGACCGCGGTCGTTTAAAAGGTTGTAAATTATTATAACGAATTTGAATTTTGACGGTCGGCGCCACCACTTCCACACGACACTGTGCACGAGTGTTAACGACGTTAAAGAAAAAAATAGTAATAACACCATTTACATCATACCGGTAAGTAACATAAGTATGTAGAATTATAATTCAGATCAAGGATACGTTTTTATCTTTTAATGCCACGCCTCGAAGGCCGCCGCTGCGGCCTATAATAAATACATACAACTTGTACGTAAAAATTTCGTCCAACTCGAGACTGCGCGCGCGACCGTCATGTTTATTAAACAGCGAATCGTTCGTAAAAGGTATGATTATGGCCTTTTCGTGTGAACGGAATGGTAATTATTTCGAGAGGATTACACGCGACGTCAAAGCGAACACCGCGGTACCCCTTCAGCAGTCTACGATTTCTATTGTGAATTGGGTTGTTTTTTTTTAAATCTGACGCAGTTTTTTTTGTTTTTTGTCAGACAAGTGGATAGAAATATTTTTCCAGAACGATATTGTTTCGTTCAAAAGAAATGTCGAGAAGTGATGTCACACCGTGAGAAGCTCGCTGTACTTACGTGTTCCCCGCACAATATTACCATGTGCTTGCAAATTGTATCGAGCCAATGCTCAATTGATAAATCTAATTTTATTCACCTAATGTTTTTTTTTGTTAGAATTCAATGACACGCATTCACCTGACAAACTACACACTTAAACGAACACTTGAACACGCCGCGGACATTTTATAAAGTATCGATTTATATCGCCCATTTAATTGCATTACCTATACCTATTAGTATATTGTCTAGACTCTGTAAACGGAATATCTGACTCAATCGAATCGTTTGTACCTAATGCGTTGAGCTCAAAGAAAAAAAATAACCAGCTTATAGTTAAACATTGGTTCCGAACGAACCATGAAAACTTCATAGAGTCCGATTGACAATTCAACAAAATCAAATATAGGCGTACCTACCAAATTTAAATGTTGTTAAATACTATAGTAACAGATTATGCCGTGAATACAGCTTCTGTTTTTGTTTGCTGGTCATATTGTTATTACCATAATTTTTTTTAACTCTTTATCTCTTTTATTATAACAATAAATATGCATTCAATGTACCTACGAAAGACGGCCTAAAACCAAATAACCAGTTATAGTGTTACGAAGTGAACACGAAAGATACTTATTAACAAACAATAATCACATTACTCACACGATTATTATATAATGGCGGTATTATAAATTATGAAATATAAGTCGAAGGAGCATCTTTCAAAACAGTTTTGAATGCACAACGAAAATATTGTAACCTAGGAATTATAGCGTGAACCTAAATAACGGTTTGAATTTTACTAAGTTCCAAACTGCTATTTGGTTCATCGCTGGCTCATGATTGTTTCTAGTAACCATATAAAGTTATCCCTAATTATTTCCGTTACAATTATTAACCTTTTTTTTCGTTTTTTCAGCTACCTCTATAGTATCATAAATGCCTTAAAAGTATTTCAGATTATTTTAATACGTAAAAAGATAAAAAAAAAAAAAAACACTTCATATTACACTTACAGCAGTATTTTATTCCGTGGCCAGTATTATAAGTGGAGAGCGATGAGGGTGGTTGACGTGGTACGCGTGTGGTTAAAAATAATTATATGATCGTACCTAATAAATGGTGTAAATAATTACCGGAATAAGTAAACGTTTTATCAATGGGCGCTAAACGCGACTATTTTGCCCTCTTGGCCCTGATCAATAAAATTATTTTTCATACGATTCGGACGTCATTTTACTGCGATTTCACACCAACTAAAGTCGTTTTTAGCCGTGAACGCTTAGCAAACAAAGTACCGTTCACGTCTTATAATGGAAAAAAATTAACGCTGTAGACATTAAAATCAAAATACTTGAGAATATCGTTTCTTTCGTATCCGTTACAATTCGTACTAACAAATCGGAAGAAATACGATGAAAATATATTCAGAAAAACCTCGGGGAAACTCGAGCACCCTGCAACTGAATATCATAATAATACGTATTTTATGTTCGTCCGAATTCGTTTTGACGCGAAAAACTTCTTTAAAAAAACAAAATGCGATCGCCAGTGGTTGCGAAGAGGAATGTGGAAATCACAAGATTCGCGCTTTGATCCGGTTCGACGAACACGACAGCCGTATAAGTCGAAAGCGCCGAGTGAAAAACAAGTCGGTCGTCTTTCGACTCATCGGAAATTCTCGGAACTCGCTACGACGACGGGGACACCGCACATGTCGACATTGACGGTAAACAACAATATATTATCTGGGGTTGGACAACGCATGGGGAGGTCACGGTTTTTTCGATATTTTTTTAGTCGGAAAATCGAACAATCTCAATTCGACTTAAATTATTTTAACTAACAACGATTGTAAAAACAATTTAACGCATAAATATTGTATTTTTTTTTTCCGTGCTCGGGATATCGCGTGCGTAAATGTACCCACTAAATTTTAATAGTAAGTATAAGATCATCAATCCTCAAATCTGTTGTATATTATTGTTCCTATTTATATTATCTCGTGGAATATAACGACGGACACTGCAACTTCAAATATCGCTAGTTCGATCGAAAGTTATTGTTGGTAATCCCAGACCGACGACTCGGGTTTCAAATTTATAGGTGTACTACCGCATTGTTGAGGCTTATTTGGATTTATTTTTTATCTTTTATCCTAACCGAATGAAATTTTCAATGGCCCATCTGAAGACCATACAAGATAAAAGAAAATACCCTGAACGAATTTTCAACACCGCGAGGTACATGTATTTTTTTGTTTTTTAGATTTTTAAACTTGAGCCGCCATAATTTTCCAAGTTTGCGATTTTATTTTATTTTGTATTTCATCCATTTCGCCTACAAACACAACAGTTCAAGTGTATGTTGTCTTCGTAAAAACTACCTAAAAATAAATTAAGTAAAAAGTTCATTTATTTTATAAATATATTAAATTAAAAGTTGATAAAAATTATTTTTAATCAACATGGTCTTGTACCTTTTTGAATGATATTTCCTCCACTTCAAAAAATTTATTTCGTACTGTCTTTTGCAATAGTCTTCTAACTAATACTTTTTAAAAAAAAAAAAGAGTGTAAAAAAATTTTTTACAGATTACCTTGAGGTTAACACGTTAAACTAAAAAAGAATTGACTTATAAAGTAACAAGTTAACAAACAAAAATAAGTTAACGAGTTGTCCAACTTAATTTGACTTGACTTTTGAACTTAGTTTTAACTTTCAACTAGTGTTTGCCCAGCTATTTAAATTAGATTGATTAAATTTTGATCGAAACACGCTAACACCTTGTAGACTATATAGTTAAGTATATCAGTTTTCAAAAAAAGTTTTTATCGTTTGAGTAAGACGCTGATTTCAAGGACATATGATGTACAATATCAACAATAAAATATATGTAACATATATCAACGATTTTGTCCGACAAGTTTCGTTTCTATTACTCGGTTTCTTTTTAATCTTTAAACTAGCCACCATGGATCGTTAATCACGCTACAACAGAGTCCGTGCGGATTCAAAATAATATTTTCAACGAACATTTTACAAAACAACATACGGTGTGAACTGACTTGTCTTTATTTTCAAACATTAAAAATAAATTAAAGTTGTTTGAGTGCTTGCAGTGGTGCATGGACTAAATATATTAATTAACATGAATCATCTTCACGGTTATACCGACGCTGTCGACTCTCGCAATTAATGGTGTACGAATTTTAAATAAAAAAACACCGATCTGGCGTCACTAAATAATAAAAAAAAAAAAAAGATAAGCCGTTTTCAGTTATCAACCAGCTGCTGCAGATCGGTTAATTAAACGTAGAAAGTAAAAGTTGTAGCGATCGCCAGTAAATAGGTCACCAAATAAAATCGAGTTGAAAAATTATAGTAGTGGGTATAAATACAGCACGTAAAATGTTTACATCATATTAATATTGTATAAGGTACACAAAATAAAATAATAACTTACGGCGGCATGGTGGTATATATTTCTTAAATGGATAAAAATAAATATGCATAAAAAACAATATACTTCGAATAAATACACAGACTTGGCGACAGGTATTTTCGTTTAACAACAGCTGATCTTAAATGGTATTCAAAAATACCAAATTACTAAATAAATCATAAACATTTGTAGAAAGTTATTTAGAATTATAACAATGTGTGAAATTTATGAAACAGTGAATAATATTTGAACAAAATTAGTTTCGATTATTTTTAAAGACGTTGCTCATCCATTGGTTTGTACATATTTTACATGTTTAAATGTTTTTAAAGACGATACAATATTAACTTCTTATTGCATAAGTATAAAAGTTTACGACATTAACCTCTTACAAAATTTTATTTTGGGTACGTGCCTATGATATTATCACACTTCACTAACGAAACTCCTCACGCGAGCATCATAATCAATGTTGTTCGTAAAATTTAATTTTTTTTACACTTCATGGTTACAGTTTTTAAAACCCAAAATTGTATTAATAGGTTTTTATTTTTATTTTTTTTTTTTTTACTGATAATAAGTCATATCATAAACTTGCTTAAGTAGTACTTATATATAGATTACAGACAACATATTAATAATTATATGCGTAAGCATAACTATAATGGTATTGTATATTATTATTTTTGTTAAATTGCGTATTAGTATTTATATTTAAAATGCCTAATAAAAACTTTAAGTATTTATTTATTAAGTAAACTTTTACTTTTGAAAACGTACCCGTACATTTTAAATGTAAAATAGTTTTCAAATATCATTCGAAAATGTCTAGGTGTAAAATAAAACACACTTGCACTTAATTATCCATACCCAACAATTATAGGAATTGAAACTATACACATTCTTAACTGTAATTAATTTGAAATAAAAAATCCATTCCTACAGTGTTTTCAGACAACAATTATTATTAGAAGTTGTAAGTAATCCAATTAGAAGATTTAACTTTTACTTGAATGGTTGACCGAACATCGAAACGAAACATTATATACAGGAATCACTTTCTTAATCTCTGACAAAAAAGAAAACTACGACGTTTCTTCATCTAATAAACTGTATACAAAAACATTCATTGATTTTACAGTTTATAATTTTAACAAACAAATCGAACATCAATAAACGCAGAAAAAAACTTGAATACAGTAGAACGGCTTTTATTGTAAAAATATATGCCGAGACTAGAAACCCCCATTCGAAACATTTCATAAAAAAAAAATAAAAATAAGTGACAAAAAATCAATAAAAATGCATTTTATGTTGTTATTATTACATGACGTGTAGATTATTTTTGTTAGGTGACGTATGCGATTTGTTTAATGAAGCTGTTCAATCAGAAATCCACATTTAAATATCGTGTCCATTGCGGTTTGTTTAAAATAAACCTAAAAGACATTGATGAATTTTTTCTTTGATTTCTGTGCCCGACGAATATTTAAAGCATAGCACATAATAAACCTGTACAGACTGCGCTTTGATATGAAATTGAGTCGCCAAAATAAACTTGGGGCAATCGCATGCGGATGAAAAATTATTTAGCTCGAATGTTCCATGAAAGTACGTAATGTTAAGCATAAATCTTGATAAAATCAGTATTTTTCACGGAAAAAAATGTATAAAACATATTTGATCCATGACAGTCCTTACATCATATATTGACTCTTCCGGAATGCATAGTTCGGGCGTTTACGGATTTTTTTATTCTAATTAGCACTTTCTAACCGTTATAATTTACAATAATAATTACGATAACACGTTATTATACACTATTGTCGTCGTACGAATAATAATTTGTGGGTTTTAGTGGGACGAAATTCGCGTGGGATTCGAACGGCCCCTTTATGGTCAGTGCCCTCCGTCCGCGCGGCAAACGCCGTCGCAGTTTTAGATTCTGAGCGCAGCGGATAATGTGTTGTTTATACAATGGTATTATTTTTCTTTTTTTCCTATTTCCGTGAACAGTAGTAAAAATTCTCCGATTTTTAAAGTCCATACCTTTTCTGAAAAGTCCACGGACGTACGCTGAGGAGTCACGAATTTGAAAATCGAAAAACTTACAGTAAAAAAAAAAACTAAGAAGAAACAATAATTACGGCGAACCCGCGGCTTTCGACGTACAGTTTTTTGGCCATAACATCCGAAATAATGATCGGAACAAGCTGAACCTTTCTGCGCGATATTAAAATACGTAAGATACAGGTTCGATAAACGTTTCAAGCGATTTCGAAGATCGTCAAGCCCAGTACGTTATAGAACTTTGAAATTATCGAAAAATTTACTACCAGGACGTACCTATAGGACAACTGCAGAGCTTGGTCAGAAGCGTTTTTTCAAATGATTCACTACTATCGCTTTCATAGATAACAAATAATTCGTTTGAACCACAACTTCCAACGTACAGTAGTGACTCGCCCGAATCGTAGTCACTACTCCGTCGAACCATTCACACCACGAGCCAGAGTATAATCCCGGCTTTTAACACTAGGTACCGGTGTTTAGTATACGAGAATAACATTCTTTTTTTTTGTAAAGTTTATCGAAAAATCAACGGTGTAAAAACGATGTAATGATATTCTATCGTGTACGAGGTGTAGTAGGTACACTGCGATCGGCGTCTCCGCTAAGATCGAGGCCGCAAGATCAAATACGTATCGGTTTACATCCAAACACGCGTTACGAGTGTTTGGAAGCTGGCGGTTAGGTAATTTTTTACGTTTATGCAACGAACGTAATAATAATAATATGAATATTGTGTCGCGCAGCTTGTAAACAGCGTGCATGCAAATATGTAAGGACGGCGTGGGCCGGTCGCGGAAATTCGTCCGATCCCATGACGTCTTTTCCCCACAACCAGTTTGTGGCAAGAATTCCGGTTGGACACGCGTGTGAGTACACGCGTGGGTGTTATTTTGGACCATTTTTGGATTCTCATCTTGACGGGCGGAAAATATATGTTTCTAAATACAGAAAAATTTCGACATTACTCAACTATCCTTCCGACTCGATGGCGTGTGAACCCGCAAAACGCGTTTAATTTATTTTTAAGAAGAAAAATTCAACAAGCACCGATTTTAGCGGAAAAATATGAATTCGCGAAAAAGTTCGCCCTCCCCACTAACATTGCGTTGCTCAGTTTGGGGTTTTATTTTTCGTTCGTTCACACACACACAGACCTAACATTATTACTTATTTTTAAATTCCAACGTCATTCATAATAGTGTTGAAAAATGTTTTGTTAGACTTTTGTCATTCGAACAGAGAGTTTAGAACAACCTAACGCTCGTTTGCCGAATGACGGAGCAACGTGAGGGCGGTCGACGCATATATAGGTACGCTTATTTTTTTTTAAAAAAGTATACAAAAGTTTGTTTTTTTTTTTTCACCGAGTTAAGTCGAATCTGTGTTGAAACTTAAATTTAAACTTGAAGGGTTAAACAATTTTCTTTTTAACTACACCCTTGACGGTATTGACTGAAGACACTATTGAGGAAATAACTTACAAAAGTTAATAGGTGTAAACAAAGTAAATGTACGCTGGCCGGCATCGAAAAATATCAAAAAGCTATACTTAATACAGATAAACACACGTTAAAAATTCGGAGCCGCCAAAATATATAAGTAGGTGCTTTGTTTACGCATTGAGATGTTTGATTTATTATAAGGTGTGTGTAAAAAAATCATGTACTAGCGCGCAAATTCTTTTTAAATTTTAAATAGAATGATATTTTATTCTTTATATCGTTTAAAATAAGTCTAAAAACCGGTAATTAATAGAACGTCGCAGTATTAAGCTTTCCTGACTTGTTTTCACCACTTCTCTTTTTCTCCATTGGTATTGGCACTACAGTGCGTCAAAAGTTATCGTACGGGACCGCAAACGTTTATCCATGGTTGAAAGATAAGAGGGCCGAGACCTTTTTTTTCAGCTCATAAAACACATTTTTATCTTTAATTGCAATCACATAATCTGTAGTAGATTATATTTTGTGCACTGATATAGTGACACACCTAATTCATACACCCCCGGTATACTCATTTAACGGTTGATAAAATTAAAATTATAGAAAAATTTAAAAGAACATAAGTGACAATAGTTTGTATAAAACATAGATTACGTTTTTTTACCGAGTAATTTAGTTTTTTTCCTCTTTGTGCTCGAATTTGACAAACTTAAAACGCCGCGTTATGTAATTATTGAAGATTACGCCAGCGTAGTTATTGAACCCATTTCTGGCAATAAAATGCCCGTGGCCGCTTGCCAGGTAAAATTCCCAGTAATCGCTCGATCGTACACCATAGTACCTTCTATAAAAATATAGGTGTACCGGTAATCTATTATAAATCGTACAAGCAAGTGTATATTTTATTGAAACGAAATAAAACAAATATCATTAAACAGCTGCGGCTGTTATACCCGACTGGTGGTATTGAAAAAAATTAGTGATTTACAGGACGTATGACCTTATTATACGTCTGCATAATTATTATTCGTATAAATAGTTGTTCTAAAATTACACAATACTATATAATATGTAAAACCACGTGATCAAACGATTCGGTTAACACGTTATACTAACACGTTCAGTCCGAACACATCTTTAGCTTTTAGTTCTATTCGTTTTTTAAAACAGTTGCATAATTTTTATTATTTTTATTAAATACAGACTATAGCCCAAAGTACAGTAATGATAATTAGGTATTAGAACAATTGTAGATAGTACATTTTTGAATAGTAAAAATCAGGAAAAGTGAAAAGGAACCAGGTGTGTAAGTTAGGGTAAATAAGAATAGTGCATATTATTAGCAAGGCGCATCGAGCGGTGAAATGGATTGTTAGAGCTATAATTAGTTGTGCGCACATAGGGACGGCAAAGGTGGCAGTAGAGCGGGTTAGGTTAGGTAAGGCTTCTTCTGGCCGCGAATACGTATATTTTAGCTCACCGTAGTACCAGGGTCCCATGAGCCGCATAAAGTCGCACAAAACCAACGTTACGCGTGTACGTGGCCACTTTTTTGCCACGTGTTATACGTGAAACGCGAACGTCGGGTTCATGCGATCCTGGCACCAGAGTTGGCTAAAACGCGTATTTTCTGACCGTTATTTTGCCTTAGCGCAGGGAGAATTTCATGTACAAAACGTGAACGTCGGGTTCAGCCCACCATGGGGTACCAGGGTTTCATGAATCGTATAAAGTCGCACGAAACGACGTTCGCGTACTTACACGACGTGTTTGAGGCCACGTTTTCGCCACTCGTGGTGAGTGAAACGAAAACGTCGGGTTCATGCGATCCTGGTACCAAAATAGGCTAGAATACGTATTTTCGGATTGTTATTCTTATCTATATTCGTATATAACTATGTATAGAATCTATAATATAATCTTATATTATCTATATATTTGTCAATTTTAAGCGTAGGTATAGTATTATTAACGATCGCAATACTCACACATTGAAGTTTGAAGTGAATTAATTGTCATACGATGTATAAATATATTTTAGATTCTGAGCGAAGCGAGGAAGCTATTGATTTTACAAAGATGTGTTTTACATTCATGTTTTAAGAAAGTTATATAATATGCAGTCGTATAATATATCTAACCCGAGTGAGAATCGGACATTCATTATTGACTCATTCCTTCTTAATCAGCAAAGATCCACCACCCATATGTAATGAATGCCAAGAAGACCTAAACCATCCAACACATCATCCTAGACTGCCCAGATTCACAAAACATCCGAAACACTTTATCAATGCCCAACAATTTAGAAGAAGCTCTCCAGGAAGACAACACCATACAAATTTTAAATTTCCTTACAAAAACTAATATTGTAAACAATCTCTAACCAACACCTTTGTATTTCATTATTCCTATTATTTATTGTAACCTTAGATATTTAATTATTTATGTAACCCACTCAAAACATGTACACAAGGCTAATAACCCCAGATGTTGAAGCCTCTCAATAATAATAAAAAAAAAAAAATATGCTTGTTTCGAAGTATTAATGATGCGTTATAAATAAAAGTACGTAAAACCAATATAGGTACGTGTTTAGAATTAGTTATAATTTATGGGGGTGTTAAATGAATTATTCTCTATTGGGGCGTTTCCTCTCAAGAGCTAAGTGAAATTCATAAAATTACAAAAAAAAACAGTATCTAAAATTAAAATAAACATTTTCTTTGATCTTAATTTTTAACATAAGAGTTAATTTTTTTATTTGTTGAACAGATCCCGAAATCCCTATCCCCTGGCGTGCCGTACAACTTTGTCTGAAATCGCGTCAAGTCGCAAAACCGGGAAAACGATAGCGCCTTGGAAGAGAGAACATCAATGGGAAATTTTCAAAATCGGTCCGCTGAAAAGCGATAACGTTTCGGTGTTTTTTCACGGTACAAGTTTTAGCCGCGCCCGTTAGCGAGTCGCCAGCGCGGATAACCGCAAACGCGATACCGGCGACACCACCGTTACATTCGGTAAACGCCACGTTTAAAAACGTCGATTGCGTTTTTTTTCTCTCCAAACGTACGTTTCGATTACAGCTTTAAAAAAAAAAAAATCGATTCTCGTTGCACAATTATCGTTATTATCATACACGTATTATTTATTTACCTGCACCGCACGACTGCTGCGGTGTCCGTTGCCATCGGGTGGCTTCGTATAATAATAATAATAACGGCACCTCGCTTCGATACACGGTCGTGAAACCAAACGAGTCGCGGCGGTAATAACGGACTGACGACGGCCTGCGTTGCATTCTAATCGTTATTGTGAGCGTACGTGTATTTTCAAGCGAGTTACGATACAAATCGTTGCTGCCTTCGAAAATACGATTCCGAGCGAGCTCGGTTGTCCGTAGTACACGTCCTGGTAAAAACGAATTCAAAAACTCTCGTCGAATCTGCATAGGAGGTATCTTTCCTGTTTTAGTACTGTGTAAAAGTCTCGGCTTGGTCGTCCGATCTCGGATGTTACGATCGACAAAATCTGAATCGATGTGCGATAAAAAACGCGTTCCCCGTAATTATTTGTTGTCGTCCCCATGATCGATTCACTGCCGCCCGGAATGACGGGTTTTTCACAACAAAAAAACAACGGCGAAATCGGCTACGAACCAAAAATTTTCTTAACTCATTAACCGCGTTATATATATTGTATTATATAAATTTCAAGTCGCGATTTTCCGTTTTAGTTTTTGGCTCCGAAAATAATCAAAATATCAAAAAATGCTTCAAATGAAACAAACAGCCGAAATCTCAACTTTTATGCGATGTTCAACAAACCTGAAAATTTCAAATTTTTCTCCGTAAAATTCTCGTTTTTTTTTTTTTTTTGTTTTTGTGGTAAAACTCAAAAACTAAGCGAAATTTACTAAAAATAACCCAAATACAACCGGAGTTCGTAGAACTTTCATTAGAGGTACTGACTTTGAGCGTTCCTTTTGTACGAAAACTTCATCACGAATCTTGAAATTTCAAACTTTCAAACTTTTCGCCGTGATGTTCTTCGAAATTCCCAATGGTTTTTGGCGTTTAACTCAAAAAGTAGGCAAAATTAAAAAAAAAAAACTTCAACCAAAGTACCACCGGAGTCTATATACCAATCAGTATAGGTAGCGACTTTAAAAATCTGAACGTTACTTCTACCCGAAAAGTTGTTGTTGACAGGAAAAAAAAAAACATCATTGTAAAAACAATACTACGTTTCTCGCTGACGCTCAGAATCTAAAATGTAAATTTTATAAGTTATACTCAAAAGAAAAAAATTGTTAAATTATTAGAATAAATCATCGAGGTTTCTTAGTTTTTTCAGTATTTTGTTTCAGTTTCTATTTTTGTTTTTATACGTGGCGTAAATGTCAATATTATAGCAACACGTTGAACGTATAATATTTAACGGCAAAGCCCCCAGAAGTTTAAGTATACAGTTTACCATTCGTATGTGTACCATTTATGTTTTGATTGTTTTTTGGGGGAAAAAACTGCGGAAAAAAAAGATTTTGGCCTCTGGGAGATGTTTTAACACCACCCGCATCACCTCCCCTAGTTCCGCCACTGCAGTCTCGATATACCTAATCAATAACACAGATCTTTTTTGTTTTTCTCATCATATTATACATCACACTTTAATCCATATAATTTATGTGAAACGTATAAAATTATTTTAGAATCGTATTTCGAATGCAACGATATTTATCAATGCTTCCATAATTTATACACGTATACCTATTACCATCCAAAATACTGACCTACCCAGAGCACTACTGACCCTATAGACTCCACGCCAAAAATCGCTGATTTTTTTTTTTTTTCATGCCCATATCCCATAAAAATTTTATAAATGCGCCTCGCGAAGGGAACAACCGATGAGTTTATATAATATATATCGTATACATATACCCGACACATTTGCGAAACGACTGGAGAAGGGTGCTAGAGTGATCCAGGCTTTTTTTTAGTGTTATATTTTCACTGAGCTCGCTCAGAATCGTACATAACGCGACGTAAACAACGTGATTTATCATTGTTTTCAAATTGAATGCCGGCACTGTACGAAAACAGCACTGCAATCCAAGACAGTGACCTACTATGGCGCGCCCCACCGACCATTATTATTTTTCAATACAACCGTATAATGTTTTGCTCGTAAAACAAATAGGCAGAGAGTGTTCAAACAGAAAAAGAAAACCTAAATAAATCTAAAAAAAATCGGCTGAAAAAACAAAATCAACCTCATTGCCTCCCGTGACGAAATCATTTGACCGCTACTGGACGATTGGTATGATATCGTTATTGTACACGTACCATTCGAGCAGCAGTAATAATAATTACACCGATCTGTCAGCATATATACGCGCCACGCTACCCGAAAATCTGAGGATTGGCTGAACGTGGGGGAACGAAAATTTACAGTGGAGGTTTTGAGAAATTTTCCAGCTTCTGCTGGGGATTTTCGACGTTCGAGAGTAATCAAAAAAGGAATTTTAAGCATTTTAAAGATTTTCAAGATTTCTCAGATGGCCAGGGAGACTGCCATCCGGTAGAAAATTCGTGAATTTTGCGACGAATATTCACAGACACGGAGAACACGATATCTCTGGACGTGATTTGAGACCGTAAATCGAAACTTTTGATGGTTGAAATCGAAATGTTTGACCGTGTACGACGGTGTAGGTAAATAATTTTCATTTCGTTTATTAACACACCAAGGCGGTTGGACGTGATAATGAACAAAATGAAAATTTCTGAAATCTATGCACAGAGCTATGTTAAACCCGTTTCGCGAGTGGTGCGATTGTGTCGCGGGTGATTGAAAAACCGATAAAACTTTGAAAAGGAAAAAAAAACGTTTTTTTTTTTTCTCTCGCGCTATCTTCACAAAGACGATTTCATGTTGTGTCGTCGTTATTCTATAGTCGTTTTCGTCGTTAAACATAGAACCTGTTCCCCGCGGACCGAACCAATGACCTCCGCGAAGAAATATTGAGACGGCAGCTATCGGATGACGGGATAAAAACGAGATTCGAAAACGTCGTCACAACGCGGCTCTCAGGTGTTGACTGTCCGAATCGACATAACAACAATCTGGTGAATTTCTGTTAATGTGTTCAAGCTAAATAGTTTTATAATAATGTGTACCTGAGAAGCCCGCGCGCGTTTTTATACAAACTCTCGGTCACTATTCTATTACGTTATACGACCGACCGTACAATGCATACGGCGCATGTTCTAAAGAAAAAAAGCTGACGGATAATCATCGATTATTATCAACGGGATCGTCGAAGCGATGAAAATATTAGTAGGTATGTATGTATATGGTACGTGCCGCAGCGCATGCGATGTTCATTGGGTGGTATATATATATATTTTATGTATTTATTGTTTTGTGTACACGCGTGTATAGTAAAAATAACACAAAAGAGAAATATTGCCGACAAACAAAATATATTGTTATGATTAACTGGAGATTTTTTTTTTTTTTCCTCGGAGAAAATATAACAGTTTCACACGGATCCATTATTTGCAGTGATGGTGTAGGTAGGAGAGAGAGTTTCGGTGGCGTAACCGCGTGTTCTGGTTATCGCTCAGATCTGTACTATGACGTATATTATAATACACTCCGTGCGGATCGCAGGCATGTAACTGTGTGTTTATCTTTACGGGTCCGTGGCGCAGACGATATTACCCCCGTCGCGCGAGAACAGTTACCGCAAAAATTTATGTGACGTTCGATCGGTCGACGCGCAGGCGAAGTTCGCGTTACGTTTCGCAGTCGAATTCGTGCTGCAGTTGTTGCACAGCGGTTAAAGCGCTAAAGGGGACGTCGCGAAGGGACTACGCTTGGGCGGTCTCGCCTTACTGCGAATTTCAGAGCGTCCACCCTTGAATTTTTCCCTGTAACGCGTTTAATAATCAGCTCGCGAACCGTCCCTGGAAGGGGTCGTATAGGATCGTCGGCGTGCGTAGGCACTGCGTATAGACGGGAAGATCCCTTTGGAGTCGTCTGCGTTCCGGGTTAGACCGTGTTCTGCAGACTCGAAGGCACTATTTTATATTCCCTCCTGGCACGGTCAATTACACACGTTCCCGGTAAACGCTCCCGCGGTTGGCGACCGACGTGTCGGAAGTGCGCTGTTGGGCACCGGGGGCACGCCGTCCCAAGTACGCGGCAGTTTTCTTCCGTTTTGAGCCCCTGACGGGCCTGCTCGCGACGGCACCACTCGGAAACTAACCGCGTTTCTTCAAGAGCGCCTTTTCCGGCTCGCGAGAACAAAAACGATCCATACCCAAACAGCCGATAGCCGAGCGTCCGTTGTTTTTTTTCTCTCTTCGTACGGCCAGCCGTGTCACCCGTGTGCACAAAACACCAATGGATTCGCAGTAACATTCCATAAGGGATAAAATCTGCAATTTGATTCTATAAACTGTCTCGCTTTTTACGTTGAACGGCAATGGTCGCTTGTAGTCCACGCGCTATTACGTCACGCCAGCGGAACGCCCGGGGCAGGCTGTCTGGATTTGGGTGTAAGGCCCCGATCCGCGAACGAACCCACACAACGCGCTCTGCGGATCGGGGGCGTCGTCGGCGTGGTTCCGAAAAGGATAACGGCCCCGCAGGGTAAGCCGATAGCCCCCTGAAAAAAGGGCCGACTCGGGCCCTCATCCGCGTCGCTGTTGTGTGTGATACGGGCGTTTTATTTGTAATCCAATTTATCGGTACGGGGGCCTTAACGTGTGTTTCAAGTGTCCCCAGAAAACGTTTATTGGCTGTAATAATAATAATGGTTGGGTTTTTTTTTTATACTCACGAGATCTTACAACACAGGCGGTCGCGAGAGCTGCGGGACGTCCTCTCCGAATCCGCGGGGCCGACGATCTACATGAAGCGATGACGAATCGGCGCAAGAGTCCTCGCGGTCGTCGTCTCCCCCGGTCACGATCGCCGCTCGAAATCCAAAATGATCGTATCGTTCGGTTCGCGGATCCTCCTCATATCAGTACGCCGGCCGGGCGAGCCGAATGTTCGTCGGCGACCGGGAGAAAACGCGCGCACAAACAAACCTGCAGTCGCGGACGCGTTGTACGGTATTATGTGTGTTGGGATGTGTTATCGATGGAATATATTTCTACGGAACGTTTACTACGCGTACAAGATTTCCTTAGCGAGCTTTCACGACGATATCGTATACAAAAGTAGGTACAGATGAAAAACGTGCGAAATAATACGAAAAAAAAAATCGTTATTATTACAATCGTCACGGAAAATCACCGACGGAAAACCCGGGGCCACACCGTGCACAGCGGCGAATGATGGCGGTACGCGCGCGAAACCAACACTGAGTAACAACATAATAATGACCGCGGCGATGACGTCTTGCACGGCGGCGGCGGCGGCGGCGGCGGCGGCGTGCTTCCAGGAGAACGGGCCGAAAGACGCGCCGCCGCCGTGTCCTCCACCGTGTCGCAGAAGCCAGCCACTTCCACCGCCGCCGCCGCCGCCGCCACAGTTTCGCGTTCTTCTGCGTAGCGCGCGCCGCGACCGGTGCAACGCCCCCCGGACGAGCGACGCGATGTCGTCGCGCGGGTCGACGAGCTGTTTTTCACGCGAAACAAAAGACACTGTCCTGAGACGCAAAGGGCCGCAGTAGAGCGTATCGCTGTTGTGCCGGTCACGTACGAAATGTTTTATAATTATTAATTACACACATTTTAACATACCTCGGTCGGAGAGGGTATTTGGAAAAAATGTCTGACGAGCACAAAAAATAAACGTGTGACCGCCGGGATCAGTCTGGGTCGCGCGAAGACGGGGTAGCGACTACGCTTTGGGTGGGTCACTAGGCTATAAGTTGTGGTTTTAACACATTTTTTTTATATCTAATAGCAACGATAAATCATCGCCTTCGAAAATACGATTCCGAGCGAGCTCAGTTGTCCAGTATACGTCGTGGTAAGAACGTTACAAATAAATACTCTTGTCAAATCTGCACCTTTCCTATTTCGGTGTTGTGTAAAAGTTTCAGCTTGGTCCGATCTTTATTTTGGACGATCGAAAAAATCTGAATCGATGTGGAAAAAACACGTTCCCGTAATTATATTTTGTGCCTCCCATAAGAAATACACGGCCGCCCAAAATAACGACAATTTCAAAGTTTCATAACACCCTTAAAAATGATCAAAATCGACTGAAATTTCAGCGTAACACTCCTAAGACCCTCCTTAATGACATATAAGAGTTTCAAGTCGATCGGAGCAACTCAAAAAATTCGCTCGTTTTTTGTTTTCCTCAGAACTTCGAAAATAATCAAAATTTCAAAAAACGCTTCAAATAAAGTACCATCTCGGATCCATTATCTATCTTTTAAGGTATCATACGTTAAAATTGGTGCAGGTTTTCAACAAGAACTTTTGATCACAGAAAAAAAAACATCATTGACGCTCAGAATCTAATATTTGCGGCCAGTTTTTGCGCGAACGGTGTTAGTGGTGGGGTTAATTACAATATAACTATAGAATAATTATAATGTAGTTATAGAATAAATATAATATAGCCATAGGATAATTATAATATTTAAAATTATAGAATATTATAATTTAATCAATAAATATATAGCCCATCGCTACGCGAAATTATCAATTTTTGGTACCAGGGTCCCATGAAGCCGACGTTCGCGTTTCAAGTTCACCACGTGACAAAAACGTGGCCACAAACACGTGTACGCAAACGTAGCGTCGGTTTCGTGCCGTATCATGCGGATCATGGGTCCCTGGTACCACAGTGGGCTAAAATACACGTATTTGCGGCCAGTTTTTGCGTGAACGGTGGTGTTAATTATAATTATTACTATAGAATAATTATAATATTTATAATATTTATAATTAAAGAATATTTTTAATATTTTTAATTATAGAATATTTATAATATTTATAATATTTATAATTATTATAAATATTCTATGATTATTATAGAAAATTTATATTATTTATAATTATAGAATATTTTTAATATTTATAATCATAGAATATTTATATTATTTATAATTATAGAATATTTATAATTATTATAAATATTCTATAATTAATATAGAATATTTATATTATTTATAATTATAGAATATTTTTAATATTTATAATCAT
>CM029357.1:16373288-16431611 GCA_017140985.1 Hormaphis cornu
AGAATATTTATATTATTTATAATTATAGAATATTTATAATATTTATAATGATAGAATATTATAATTTAATCAATAAATATAGCTTATCGCTCTGCAAATTTTTCAATTTTTAGTACCAGGGTCCCATGAAGCCGACGTTCGCGTTTTAAGCGCACCACGTGACAAAAACGTGGCCACAAACACGTGTACGCAAACGTCGCGTCGGTTTCGTGCCGCAACATGCGGTTCATGGGTTCCTGGTACCACGGTGAGCAAAATGTCCGTAATTGCGGCCAGTTTTTGCGTTAACAATGGTGTTAATTATAATTATTACTATAGAATAATTATAATATTTATAATATTTATAATTAAAGAATATTTGTAATATTTATAATTATAGAATATTTGTAATATTTATAATTATAGAATATTTATAATATTTATAATTATTATAAATATTCTATAATTATTATAGAATATTTATATTATTTATAATTATAGAATATTTATAATATTTATAATATTTATAATTATAAAATATTTATAATATTTATAATGATAGAATATTATAATTTAATCAATAAATATAGCCCATCGCTCTGCGAATTTTTCAATTTTTGGTACCAGGGTCCCATGAAGCCGACGTTCGCGTTTTAAGCGCACCACGTGACAAAAACGTGGCCACAAACACGTGTACGCAAACGTCGCGTCGGTTTCGTGCCGCATCATGCGGATCATGGGTCCCTGGTACCACGGTGGGCTAAAATGTCCGTAATCGCGGCCAGTTTTTGCCTGAACGATTGCATTAACTATAGAATAGTTATAATATAGATCCAATCTTTGAGTATGATGACAGGCCAGAGATAGTACGTGCGTATTTGAATCATAAGTAACTGAAGTTTTTTTTATTTGATCAACGAAAAATATTTATATTAAATCGAAAATAGTGAAACGCTACTAAACGTCCAAAAGGCCGTAATTTATAAAATTATATGAATTCATATTAACATTATATTTTTCGTTTTTTTTTTTTTTTTTAATGAATTTTTGTCGCCATATATATATATATATATATATTGAAAACTAAGAAGCAAACTCGTTATTACCCTTTTTAATGACACATATAAATTTCAAGTAGAACAGAGCACTTTTAGGTGTCATACGTTAAAATTGGAGCCGGTTTTCTACAAGAACTTTTAATCACAGAAAAACAAAAAAAATAAACATTATTGAAAAAACCAATACATTCTTCGCTAACGCTCAGAATCTAAAAAAAAAAAAAAAAAACGGTGAACCATTGTGTAGTGTAAATGTTTTGTCACGATTATGCAGTCCTAATAATCAAAAAAGATTCCGATTTTATTTGTAAGTATTATAATTTCCCATTTCATTGTATTACAATACAAGTAAAAAGTCGTTTGGAGCGATTTTTTTTTTCAATTTTTTTGCTATCGAATAAAAAAAGTTTCAAATATCTTGGGCCAATCGTGTAATATGCGAGAATCAAATACATACGAAACATCGAAGTTCCCTTCAAACAAAAAAAGTGATCACAGATACCGGAGCACTCTCTCACGATCAGAGACAAGATAATTTCAAGTCATTTGAAGCAATTTTTAAAAAAAATTTTGTTTTTCAAATCATTTTATAAGTTAAAAAACAATAAAAACGTCAAAAATAAATTTATAGCCAAGATATTTTCCACGGTCAAGAACATTTCTTTTTTGTATCGTTACTCGTCACAATCAAAACGCTCTACAGGAAAATTATAGTAGGAGAAATAAGAAGAAATATTTTTAAAACAATAAGTAGTACCTACATTCTTTGCTGCACTCAGAATTTAAAATTCAAACTATTTTAATAATTACGCGCGATTTCAATTATTGTTTCAATAAAATTTCACAACTTTTACAATTTTATGGAATATAATAATAAGTATGATGAAAAAAGATGAGGAAAACAAAAGAAACAAATTGATAAGTCCAACACGTAAATATTAGATGATACTCGTAATGACGACACGAATAATTAAATAATAAAATTCAATAAGTATAAATAAAGCTGTGTACACGATAGGTGCTCCCCGATTTTGGGCCTCGTTTTGCCAAAAAAAATAAATATAATTTCCACTTTTTGCCCCCAAAAATTATTTAGGTGTCGTAGGTTTCGCGTACAACGTTTTTAGAAGTATATACGAAAATGACAGTACCAGTTTTCTTCCATTTTGATCCCCTGACAGACCTTGCGACGGCACTACTCGGAAACTAAACAGTTTCTTCATCTTTTCTCTTTACAGAGTGGACTATATGAAAAACTATTCTTATTTAATCGAAAAATCAACAGTTTGTCCACGTATCGTGTATCGTGTTAATTAATAGCTGAGATCTAAAAGGATCGTATACTTTAACGAGGTTTCAAGTTCCATAAAAGTTTCTACCATTTACAGGCCAAGTATAGAACACAAAAACTCGTTAACAGACATCCCCTTTTACTCTCGAAAATCTTAGACGATTCAACTTAAGGAATAATCAATTGCCCCGTACTACTTTCCGGACTTTTTTCCTTTGTTCTCATTTGTTTCAATATCGATTCTCAAAACAAAATCAAATTTATTCCAATCAGCATTATTTTTAGTGGTCCTTTTTATTACCAAGTATAAAATGTGTGTTTTAACTTTGTAAAGATCTTGTTATACAATATAGTAGCATTTATGATTCTTTTTATTATTATTGAGGAGAGCTGTAATTTTTATACTTTGTAACAGGACTTATTTTCCATACGTTTGAACGATAAATAAATGTCAATTTATAAGTTGTTCGTCGTTTACTACACACATATTATTGATGATATTCGTTATGTGTGTTTTATAGTTTATTCTTACTGGAATAATGTATTATCAGTTTCCATAAATTGTGAATATTTTTAACACCACTATGAAATCCAAATAAGTTATTCGTTTAAATCTTTAGTACAAATTTTTAAATTACAACCAAAAGTAATAATTATAACTAAAACTATATTACTAACACCAATTTAAAGATTTACATGTAATGTATTTTTATTTAAATACCGTACAAGTTATGTATGTAGAAACAATATATTATAGTTTTTAATTTAAATTACTTAACTAATAGTTATAATAAAACAAAAATAGTGTTTGGTTGAAATATATGTATTTCTCAATAAATTATAATATTTTTTTGTACAAGTTTAAGATCTTAGCGAGATTTATGTATTATTATACGACTATTTTGTGAGTGACTTGTCCTAAAGAGTACAGTCTAATGAACTCTTTGATTCGGCATTTTTGGATACGTAAAAGTTCTCGGCCATTGATTTAGCAAATCCCGATTTCCGAACATCTGAAACGCCATCTTTTACACCTTTAATCACTTTAACCCAAAATGTCTTTTCTTCCATAAAAGGCGCCTGTGGAACAACTACTGTTTATTAAAAACTCGTGAGGACTAAATTCTAAATTGAAATGACAACTTTTCAGAAGTTCATATTTAAATATAGTTTTATTTATTATTATTATTTAACGTAAAACTGATGTGATGTACACGAAATTATTTTTATTCAAACTATTCTTTGCACATTGTGTTCTTTGAAAAACACAAACCTTAAGAAAACTACCGTACTTTATGAACTTCTAAGCAGTCATCTCAAACATATTTCAGCAGATAACAACAAATTATATATTTTTACTTGCAAAGTACACGTATATTTAGACTTGGCGTTGGATACTAAACGAAAACTCAACGGATTTTCTGGCACTTTTTCGATGACGATTATGTTCTCGTTCTAAAAACACAAAACAATACATTCCACGCTACGCTCAAAATCTATAATATTTATACGATTACATCTTAAACGTTTTGCTGAAAAAAAACTACCAAAATATGCGCCCTGTATTCTAGCAGTCCGCTTTTGTTTTCTTTGGCGATCAACAGCGCGTTGTTCAGTAAAATCACGTGAATCTTTTTCTTTGTTCCCGTGATCGTCAGGTTGCCCTCGGCAATCAATTCAAAACAATTGTAGGCCAATTCAACCTGCGATGAAAATTCGTTTTAACAATACATTCATCTAGTTGCCATTGTCTGTCCTCAAATAATAATTGTAACGGAATTCGAATCAATTTTTCAAGTATATATTTCGCAGAATTACTCCGATAATATTACGAATCATCTTAATATCTATAAATAATAGGTGCGGTTGGTCCGAGATAGTACCTACTTTATTTGCAGCATTCAAATCTATAGGTGTTATTTTTTAGTTGCGATTTAAAAACCAAAAAGTAAACATTATCAAAAGTGCACCGAAAGGCTTAAAATGTTCGCGAGTCATTAAAAATGGTGCGGGTTGATTGCTTTTGTATAAGAAATTAATTATAATTTTGCCAATTTTTAACAGTGTACAGAGCTTTGAAAATCTTAAAATTCGTCTATTTTTGCAGTTGCGGCGTATTTCTGGACCCCCCGATGATATTCACTCAAACGTTTTTTTCTATTATTATGTGTTTTTTCATGTTGATGAAAAAAAATTTTTATCATAGCATACAAAAGTTGTTGTATAAACATTTTTCGACGATTTTTCGGACAATCTGCAATTTTTTAAATTTTGCCATTAGTTTTGTTACCTACCTGCGATTTGCAGGTACCGAACGTCACAGATATACAATACAATTTATATTGTGTATCCGTGCCGAACGTGGTTGTGAAATACCTACCGCGGTCGTACCTAGATTATACTAATATTATAGAACTTAAAAATTTACTCATTATTTTTTTAAAGTATTTTACTAATCAAGCTACATCTTCCGAACCAGAGACCCACCCAAAGTGAAGTCGCTACATCGTTTTTTTGTCTTATTATTTCAGTATATGTATATAAAATTATTATGCACGACAAATTTCGTGCTATTCGCATTACGTGTGTTTTGTCCTTCCAGCGTTCAATTGTCGATCGAATTTCGTCAACACGTCTTTTTTTTTCGTGTTTATTTTTCGTTTCATCGATGATCTTCGCCAGAAGAGCCATTTTTTCGTATGCTTTTATACATACCGCTTGCTCGGCTGTTTTGTCAGAAGTGTAAGCAGCTAATTTCTATAAAGGGTATAATATGGGTAATAATTTAATTTTTGTACGTGATCATATTATATATACCTACCTGAAACCCAATTCAAAAGAAATCGGTATTTCATACGTCCCATTATTATTTAAAAATATTGTTTATTATTAATACCTAAGTTGATTAAAATGTTTTCTTAATCTGTAATATTAGTTGTTTGTCACTTGTTACTAATAATTGTTCAACACTACAACTTTAAACCGAACTGTTAGCATTTTAATAGTGATTTTTATTTTTTGTCATTATTTATTTTTTAATATATTTTTACGTGTAATATTTTTATATGGAATTCAATAGTGTCATACAAAAATTTTGTCGAGATTGTACTTGATTTGAAGTGTTTTTTAGTTTTTTTTTATTAATTTTTAAAATAATGATCCGAGATCCAAATTTTCACAGTGCCTATAATTTAGCGAAACCTATAATTTTCAATTTAGAATCTCTAAACCTTAGTACAATCTAAACATTATATTTTTTTAAACTAGGTACCAAAGTTAAAAAATTTCAAATATCAAACAAATTATTATGAACGTTTTTACATTAAAATTGTTTTGTTAAATATATAATTTTTTTGGATAAAACTCTTTTAAAAATTAATCAAATAATTGAAAACGAACTATTGAATGAATGTATAGTTCAATCGTGATAAAAATTGTATTTTAAATTTTAAAATTTACAATGTAATGAGTAGCTGGTTACTATAATAGATAATATCTAATTCATATTGTTAACCGACACAATTTAGGGACCAACTCCACTGTAGTGACCCATGAATCATTTTTTTTTTTTTTTTTTTTTTTATTCATGCAATATTTCATTAAATCTTCAAACACGTCCACATATTATATTCGTACCTATTTGAAATTTTAATCCCAAAGCTTTTGATTTATTTAATATGCATATTGCCAATACTCAATTGATATGTCAAATAGAGTAATGGATAGAATATACTAGATTAAATAGTACTTATGAATACACAATGCTCGTGAACCGATAAACCATCGAGGGTGGTTAGCAATTAATAATGATATTTTTTTTATAGCTTCTTAATTTCACAAAAAAACAGTGTTTTGTTTTTGAAAGACGCCGAAGAAACAAATTGTACCTATACACGTAAAACGTACGAATGTGCTAATAATAGATCGATACGGATGAAATAACTGCAGAAATATTTTTTAAACAAAGACTAAAAAAAATTTACTCGTTGAGTTCTAAAGTATCATCTCCTTGGATAGCTAAGTATTATAACGGCACGTAATATATTTACCTTGAGTAGTAAATGGTATCTTAAAATACGCTGCACGGGTAGGGCTAGATAGGAACCAAGTGGAAGACGATGTCCCAACTCGTTTTGCCTTTGATTCACGATGTTCGATAGATGTCGGCTTCTCATTACTTCCGACAGTGTAGCGTTCGAACTAAAAATTAATGTAGAAAATAATATATACCGTTCAATAGATTGCCACCTAGGTACCTATATTATCGATTTGTAATATTTACTTTGTAATTTTATGAATTACAAATAACTATTTACTCACTTTTCGAAATTAATACAATAAGGGAAATACACAATAAACTTCAAGCGATTGTTTAAAAAACATTGAGCCACTTCCGATACACTATTGCTTGACGATACCTGCAGTTCATTTAAAAATGTTCTGAAATTAAAGTGCTGCGTAAGTATCACGTTTGATAGTAGGCGTATAGTACGTCCATTCTTATACATACAACATTCTGATTAAGTTGAATAATAAATCAACCTTAAACTTGGTTGGAAATTATGGAGGCTCGCGAAGGCTTAGCCCCTTCCTGCAGTACCTGCATATACCCATTTGCAGACCCTATTTGTTCATTAATTTAAAAAAAATATTAAGCCCACTATAGCTGTTATTTGTCGAAATATCGATCGATTTCGCTACGAGAATTGCAACCTACTTGCACACATTAAAAAAAAATTAATTTGTGCTTTGTATATAAGCTACAGAGCGGGAAATTGGCTCAACGATTTGTGTGTTTTGCGTATATGGTGTTAATTTCTCCCGAATCTATAATATTGTATCAGAACGTTAATGTCAGATAATTGTTTTCGTATATGAGTTGTGTGTTATTTGAAATTTGAAAAAGAAGTACAGAAAACGGTGGTCGAAAAACAAGGGTTTACGCAATTAACCTGTGAAGATACACTACTACTACTACTACGCGAGTACGTCCCTCTTCAAAACATAGATAAAACTAACTCATATATAAGTCAATTATATTATAACGCAACCTAAATAATGTTTGGTAAATATTTTGAAAATAGTCGCTGTATAAAAAAGTTGAATAAAATAATTTTAATACATAAGTGTACATACTTTGAAAATTCATAAATTTCCGGAACATTTCCAAACAGCTGAAGGCAATTTTCGTTTGGCAATATGCTTGTATGTCTCCAGTAATCCAAGTATTCCTACAATATAACATAATATTAAACTATAATTGTACTCGAAACAGTGGAAACCTGTCGATACACGCAAACACAAGTATTGGTAGAATTATTAATTTTTTAAAAATCCAACCAAGTAATAGTAATATTATAGGTACCTAACAAATCTTTTGACTAGTACCTTTTCATATTATACTTGCTCTGTTTAGCATTTAAGATTAAAAATAGGCACCTTCTTTAAATATGCGACGGTAAAATAATTGGGCGTACGTACAGCTACCAGCAAATTGCTTATGCTTTATTAGTTATAACTTATAAAGTATCTGATAAGTACACTTATTTTGTACACAACAACATATAATAGTAAGTATAAATATGTTATATCCACATACAACAATTTAAATATAATGTTTTTTTAATTTATATAACGTTCATATTATTACAACACTTAGACATACTTTTCACGTACCTACCACAATAATTGTTTTCTAGACAATTTTTGAGAACGCTCGCGCTGTTTAAAAAAATTAACGTCGTATAAATTGATAATATATATATAATATATCTAATATTATTATGAAACTCACGACTACTAATTCCTTCAGATAGTTTACGTATGATTGTTCAGTCTCCAAAATCTCGTTTACGACAAAATACTTTTTGTAAGTCATATCGAAATGAAAAAAAATAATAAAAAATCATAGCATAATACTAAACTACGATTGTAACAAGTATACCGTACGGCGTGCACTATAACGCATGCCCCTCGTAGTAAGATTTTTAATCAAATGTAAAATAATAACATTTACCTATTCGTGTCGTAAAGCAATTTTACCTGTGCACATAGCAATTATTTGTTTTTCATCACACGTCATTGTTTATTTATGCTACAACAAATGCATTTTAATTGTTCTTAAGCAATCATACTTGAATCCAATACAGATTTATTTTAATTTTAAAAATAATAATTAAATTTTAATAACTATACGTATAATAGCCGTGGTGGCACCTATATAGATTGCAAAATAACAAAAGGCACCCGAGATCAACGTATAGAGACTTGAGTTGTAGTATAATACACATTGACTTTAATAGATATATAATTACTTACATAGGACAAATTCATATTATTACTCTTAATTTTTATTCTTTCAACCTAGTACAGAACTGATTAATAATGTTTCAACGTTTAATACTCACGTTTTAAAAAAAATACATAAAAAGATTTCGTTTCATACACCGAGATAAGTTAGTTTTCAATTATATGGTTAAGCAATATTATTACTATTTGGTAATATTTACTTTTTTTCCCCCTAAACAACTTTCGCGCCCCTACCCCCCAAAGGACTTAAAATTTATTGAATCCTTTACCTACAGTTTAAATTAAGTGCAATCATCGTTATTATAAGCTTATTCCCTAATTTAAATCCTGCATTGGGTTGGATAATATGTACAATTGATGTATAAAACGCCTGTGTATCATAGTTATCTACAGTGCTATGTGACTTTTGGAATTTCTTGGCGCCAAAAAATCTTCAAAGATATCTCAATCTGGCATCCGACTGATAAGCAAAAAAAATAATAAATTGTGAAAATACTTCAAGGTATAAACCATGTAATCTCTTTTCTATGGTATAAACTTTCAATTTAAAACAAGTCATTTTCAAGTAATTCGCCGTTGACAGCCACGCGCCCTTTCGTCTGTCCTACGAAAAAAATTGAAAAACACGCCGCTGTAGACGAACGTCGCTGAACAGCAAAATGAATAAATTGTCTTTCTACCGTGCCGCGGTTGAACTGTTGTTAACGATTATAACGAAATCACACCGGTCTATATAGTGTGCTATATAGTCGTTTTTAAATAATCATCAGTTAATTAATACCGTCGCGTACCGATGTTATGATATCGAACGACCTTCGAAACGTGCCAACATCGGACGGTTTTCGGCCAGTATGTAGTTATCGCTGTAATTTTTTCTTTTCATTCAACGCAACAAGAAACGTCTGCTCTACGGGCGTAGCGGAATATATCGCGTTTCGCCGTTCCGAAAAAAAGCGAGTAAAATACTATCTATAAATACTATAAAACAAGTCGACGAGTCGCGACCAAACACCGCGGGAAAAGACCTCGCCGATGAAAACCCTCCGGTGGCGCCGCGCCGTCCAGTGCGGCCGCCGCGCGGTGTCCACCACCGGCCGCCTGCGCGTCAAGCCTTCTGTACTGTACGACGAACGGGTCCGCGACGGACAGCTGATGGACGACCGACATCAGCGCGACGTCGTCCGACGGCTGGACGCCGTGCACGGGACGCTGGCCGACTACGAGCCGCCGTCGCGGAACCGACGGCTCCTGGCCACGCTGTTCGGCGGCGGCGGACCGAGCGGCGCCGCGTCCCCGAGCGGCCTCTACATGCACGGGTCGGTCGGATGCGGCAAAACCATGCTGATGGACTTGTTCTTCTCGTGTTGCGAAGTGAGTGTGCGTTTCGCGCCGGATTACGATGGCCAGAACCGGTACCCGCGTGTCAGTACCTCACAGCTGGAGGATGTCTCCGGTTTGTTTTTTTTTTTTGAAATCTTACAAAGATACCTCCTTGGTAGAGTAAAGGTAGACACGCTATCTGGTCGAAGAAGTTTCCTCGGTCATTGACGGCGTCGCTACTCGGCAGGGGGCTGGAGGGAAGTTTCCCCTGGTCGGCATTTGACGGACGGTCTTTTAGGGCACGGTTCCCCGGGCAGCGGATGTTCGCAAGCCTACACAAGCCAACCAAAACATTCTGAAACCAGCTCTTGCAAACATGCTGTGTTATCGAATTATTCCCTTCAATACAAATTATCCCTTCATTCTTTGCTATGGGTGCTCAGAATCTAAAGTACAAACTATAAAGTATAATATTTAGTAAGTTTCTGGCTCGGATTTTGGACACCCAAAACATTTTGTTTGAATTATGACAAAAAACCAACTCACCAACTCAAAATGCACATTTGTTAGACCAAGTTGCTTGTAAATATTTTGGACAGCCATATTGTACTTCTTCTGGGCCTTCCAGTTTGTCTCTGTATTTTCCTTGTGACTCGTTTGATTTCTTTTGTCTAAGCGGTTTCCTTTCATAAACCCCCAAAAAGAGTAAAATGTGAGAAAACAAAAAATTGCCCACAGAATACGGAAATATCAACAACCAACTCAACAGTGCGCACTTTTTTAAACTCCTAATAAATACCTAGTATTTTCGGACTAAGGTCTGTCTGGAACGTTACGGTTATCCCCGTCGCACTGGCAATTTCTCAACACTGTACTTACACGACTCCCGTAACATTGACCCTTGACTAAATATGCTGAATATCCTTCCAAAAAAAATATACTCGGAAATTTGTCAGTCGACAGTTTGATAATGTATCTACATTAGTACTTTGGTGAGATCACTATTTTGTGCAGAAAATTCTTGTAGCCGGTTATTATACCTAACTATTTGTATTTACGAGTACTTACTCGGAATATTATGATGATGTTTCAATTTTAATATTATTATAGATATCTACTCATTAATACCTATAACTTAATACGTAAATAACTGTAACCTAGCGTCTTAACTCTAACGGAAGATTTTATTGATCACAGGCTATACCAAAAATACACACTTGTATAATACCTGTATGTATGTATTTTTTTTTTTTTGTTTAACTATTATTAGTTATCAAGTAGGTAGTTAGAAAAGTTGTCATGCTATTTGCACTATTTTGTCAATAAGTATTCATAACGCTGTAAACAACATTTTTTTAGATGGAAAAAAAAAGGCGAGTACACTTTGATGAGTTTATGTTAGACGTCCATGATCGAGTGCACAAATTAAGATTGAGCGCCAAAGAAAATTTCGATTCCATACCAATGGTAGCGGACACAATTCTAGAACAATCGTGGCTACTGTGTTTTGATGAATTTCAAGTAATTTCAAATACACTTTGAATGTTTTTAGTAGCTTAGATGTCACCATGTGTGTGAAACGTTTTATTTGTAGGACTATCATGAATTCTTGCCAGGTCACAGACATAGCAAACGCAATGATATTAAAACGGCTGTTCACTGAGCTCTTTGATAGAGGCATGGTTATGGTGGCAACAAGCAATCGTAAACCAGATGATCTGTATAAGAATGGACTGCAGAGATTCTTGTTTTTACCATTCATACCAGTATTAAAGCAACACTCTATGGTCGTTAATTTGGATTCGGGTATAGATTATAGAGTTATAAGAGCAAAGAGTGGGTTCAAATCATATTTCGTGTAAGTATATTTTAAAATGTATACCTATTATCCAACTTAAAAGTTTTTGAAAAAAAAAATTTTTATTTTTGTGTAGAGAACTACATATTTTTATCTGAAAACAGTATTATGAATGTTTCTTTAAATTTAGGCGAAACATTGACTCGCAAAAAGATTTTGAAGACACGATAAAAAGATTAACAAACACTGAAAATGATACTGTTCGACCGAGAACTCTTATTATAATGCAAAGGAAACTGACATTCAAAAGAGTGTGCGGACAAATTTTAGATGCTACGTTCAAGGAATTGTGCGATCGGGTAGGATCAAATTAATCTAATCAACGTACTCTTAATTACTGATGATATTATTATTCATACAAATAAATAAACAAATCTCTTTAAAGTTAAGAGAACAAGTAAATAAATCAGTTTGTTAAAAATTGTAGTTTAACTGCCATATTAATTACTTTATTATTAATGAAAACAAATTGTGAAATTCTATTTTAATACATTATTGTAATTTTTATCTTACTTATTAATTTAAATAACGCATCAACATTAAATAAAATATGTGATAGTAATGTTAAATTTAATTAATATAAATTAATAAATCATTGAAAAAGTAAGAAACAATTTTTGTATTGGGTTTAACATTTTTAAATTTAAATTAAGTTACCTATTATTTTTATTAGATTGTAGAAAAAAAAAATATTTAATTCATAAAGCTTTTTTCATCTAGAAAACACAATTTTGTCTGTTTTAGCCTTTGGGAGCTGTAGATTACTTATATTTAGCTCAAATGTTTCACACGATAGCCATAAGGGATGTTCCTCAGCTGGATTTGGATTCATTATCGCCCATGAGACGTTTTATTACCCTAATCGATACACTTTATGATAATAAGGTATCTTATGACACTAATGTTTGAATTTTTTTTTTTACTTTCACTGATTAAAAACATATGTTTAGGTGTGTGTTTTAATATATGCAGACAAGCCATTAAAAGACTTGTTTGTAGCGAAAAAATCAGGAGGATTAGGTGATGATCAAAAGGTTCTTATGGATGATTTGAATTTGCACGCTGAATCGGTAACTTATTTACTATTTCTCTTCATAAAAATAATATTTTGTGTATTACTTAATACGTAAATTTCAACTAGTGTAAATGTATCATGTGCTTTCATAATGCCCATTTAGTCAACTGTTAGAATATTAACTATTATACTTGATGTTTTTTATAGGGTGATGCTAAAGCAAATGTTTTTACTGGTGACGAAGAAATTTTTGCGTTTGATCGAACGGTGTCAAGACTCATGGAAATGCAGTCCAGTGAATATTGGAAAAACAATCGTTCAAAAATGTAATAGTTTTTGGTATTATTAGTATTCTACTGTATTGGTTACCAATTGCCATGTTGGTTATTATTTCTGTAAAATGGTATTTGTTTTTATATAACTTGTGTTATGAAGTTATGGTGATTACTGTATTGTATTAAAATGTGTATGATTACATTTATGACTCGGTAGATTTTTTTTTTTTTTAGAAATATTTTACTTATCTTATTGAATTGTTATGAATTTTAGTCAATGAACAATATTAACACGATCTAGTATTAAAAAAAGCAATAAAACCAGTTCACACTAAATCAGTGTTTTTGAACTATGTTACTCAAATTGTGTTGTGTTTTACCTAAAGCAGCCACTTTGAAAAAGTTTTTAAATTATAAATATTAACTTTACTTCACTTTATTGTTTTTAGTTAAATACTGTCAACAAATAATAAATAAGATACTGCACAAGCATAATAATGTGTCTTTAACACAGTATAATACAACACCCACTTCACGTATGAATAAAAACATTGTTTTAACTTTGTTTAATGTTAATGGATGTAATTTTGCATAAAAAATTTACTAAACCTGAGGTGGCGTGAGTTTGTGGCTAGCAGTACATTTTTGAGTCAGCAAAATCTTTAATTAGATTAACATTAACATTACTTAGACTAAATTAATCAATAAATTTTCGGTTTGAATAATACTATCATTCACAATTTACAAATAAGGCTTAAGTAAGGTTCCACAAAAAATGGTCTGCAATGACTACATTACGCTATATATATATCACCTACACTTGCAGGTTGGTAGCATGACTAAATAAGTAATTTATTGATGGTCAAAATAGGTTCTCAAATTGAACCGATTACTGGTCACCACATATAACATGTTTTTTATAACAATTTTTAAAATTAGAAGCCAATTTAAGTGTTTTCCACTATAATTAATTTGAAACTTCTCTGATGCAACATTTTAAAAAATTTTATTAAATTCTATAAAAATCTTTGTGGTAGTTAAATGATACTTAAACGGCCCTGTAAAATGTTTTAAGGTCTCTTGCCCCTCGCTACTACATAGTTATAGCTAAACCCCCAAACGTATTTTTAATACTTTTTTAAATACTACAGTTTATATCGATGGTCAATCGGTGAACAATTTTATATCTTACAAAAATTAATTTTTTATTTTTTGCTTGGATAATATGGAAATTGGATATCATATTATGCAAGCAAAATATAAACCAGCAAATTGGCTTTGAAATAGGTCGCTGTTTGAGAAGATTCAGTTAGAATTTTGTATGCCATTTTAAATTGTTTATGAAAATGATGATACTGAATGAGCTCTGTTTACCTACAACAATTGAGCCGTCACATTACTATTGGTTTAATACTTCAATATAGAATCTATTATGCAAATCATTAGGCACTATTATATTTAAGAGAGTAAAAATTGTTCCAATTTAATGGGTTAATCAGTATAAGTAAATTATTATAAAACAATTTAAAAAAATATCAAATAGAGATTTAGAACATTACTAAAAAATTGTAAGAAAATTGTGTAATTTGTGTGCACGTTTGAAGAATATTAATATACACAAAAAATAATTTGAACAATTATTTGAAAATTTGTTAAGATACAGTGTATAGTATTTTATTACCTGGTCCAGTGTTCGGAATTATTTTGACTGATTTTTCTTTAAATACTATGCGCAGTTAAATCATTTTGTTTTCAATAATATACTAAGTTATGAAATCTTAATAACACAAACTGTATTTTATATAAATTTTAAAACATTTATTTTTTTTCTCTTCAAAATGTTCAATGAAACCTAATCTAACCGAATTGTGTGCATGGTCGTTGCTTTGTTCTGTAACTTGTTTTAACCGTCTATTAACAAAAATTGTGTGATCTGATTTTCAAAATGTTTAAATCTAATTTATAAAAATAATATTTTGTCAAGGTTGAGTCAAAGTTTAAAGTCAAGGACTTAACAAAAGTTGAAAAATAATTAAAATTATAAAAGTTAAGCCAATAAATGGTCAAATTAATTTTGATAATTATTATTTATTACGCTTGCATTATACACAAGTTGAAAACCTTTAAAAATTTTGTGAAAATTTCAAGCATTTTTGATCATTATTTTAAGAGTTATTAAAACATTGGTACTTACGGTAATAATCACTTGTTTGTACGTCAATGAAATGATAACTCATTGTACCAAAATAACACGTAACATTTTGTCAATATTTTTCTTATACGGTTTCAGACACTACTGGATGGATTTTATTGTTAATGTTTAAAAGCAAATAGGAAATTTTATTTTACAATACATATTTTTTTATTACCACCAACATCCATGACTCTAAAGCTTGTATATAATTTTCAAGACTATTTTTGTCAAGTTTTCATTGAATTAAAATGACAAATGACAAAAAAGGTGGAAAGTACTATAAAAGATCAAAATTGGTTAAAAACCTCGGAAAATTTTACAAAACTTGAATTGAATTACGTGAGAAAGTTTCAAGTCTTTTGGTTAAGTATCATGTGAAAAATCACACTCAAAAAAAATTGAATTTGTTTAAAACTTGTTTTCTGTAAATTCATTAATTTTATTTCTAATCAGAATACTGGGCCTCACTGTTACATGATGTGAATAAAAAAACAAAGAACATTATGTGTAACTAGAACATAAAAGTATAAAATTAAGTATAAATTGTAAATCGAAAAAAGGAAACAGAACAAAATAAAGGTATATTGTAATAAATCATTGTTAATTACACAAAGAAGCCATCTAGTAAAATGTTTTTTAAATATATGTACTTATGTTTTTAGGTATTAAGTTTAGTAGTTTTGTACCAACAAATTTGTATTGTTGGCGGGAGCCTGTTTATTGGGTAATTATTTTCTGCATACCTTGTACCAATACCATGACACACAGAGGATGGGACGCTGTGTTTTTTTTAGAAAGAGGAAATGTTGACTTGAGAAATAATTTTTTAACATTTAGAACACCAAAATCTTCAAATAATTGTTGTGTATTGTAATCTTTATTTAAATTTTAACGTTATGGGAATATTTGTATTTTGACTAGTTTGTAATCGAGAGAGAACGTTATCAAAAACACCTCCACAGCCTATAATTCCATACAAAACTATTGGTTCAACTAGTGCCAAGTAAATTAATCTTACACACTTAATAAGTAACTCTTATGTAAATAATTTTTCTAGTTTTGTTAGTTACTGTATTAATTTGCACGTTCCATTTCATACTGGAACACATTTCTGTACCCAAAACACTAACGTTATTCGGAACGTTTACTTTTTTACATGAACATTAATATCAGAAATATTACATATTTGTTTGTGGAGGTCATCATCTTTTGTAATCATATTTTGGGTAGTTTTTTTACTGTAACTTTTCAAATTTAAAAATTTTAACTGTATGTTAACTATATTTTAAATGTACCATGTGATAAACTAGAGCCACCAGAAATCAAGTGATTTCTGAGACATCTTTGCTACACTCAGAATCTAAAAATGAATCTTTGTAGTAAAACTAATACAGCTTTTGCTTCACTCGAAATCCATAAGTTCTAACTACAATCTTGAAACAACTAAAGAGTAACAACATTAAATCCATATCAAAATAAGTTAGAAACAAACGTACTTTTTTAACAATGTTTAATTAAATGTATTGATTTTTGTTTATTCGGTTAAACGTTGAATTGATACACCCTAATCAGATGGGAACAACAGGGAACAACAGCTGACTACATTTCTGAACACAGCTTAAAAGAATTCTTTTAAAGTACCATGCATAAGATAGAATTTACATCAGAAATAAAATATATGTTTTCTGTAATAAATGATTACTTTATATTAACTTAGCTTTATTAAATAATTTTTTCAAAACAATATAGATGACATAATTTATTTTAATTTTTAGTTTGAAACATGTTTTTAGTGCATGAAATAATAACATTCCAATACAAAAATAGAAAAGAGTATAGGGAAACTTGTATTTCCAAGTTGTGATGGTTTTAAGATCCAAATTCTCAATTTTCATTCGGTAAATTGAAAATAACTTAAGACTGAATAAAATATTAAATTAATCAAATGGAAATTATTACACATCAGTATTGTTGATAATTTTTAATAAATATAACTACTCGTGTTCTTCTCCTTTATATTATACTTGACTTGATTATATTCAATTCGTTTCATCTTCTCTAGTAAAAAATTAACTTCACTGAGACTGTGATGCAGCAGCGGGTTTACTCCGATGTGCTGGGGTTGTGGACGAAACTTGTTGAGAAGCAACATCTTTAACATGTTTATCCACCTAAAACATTAAAAATTATCATTCAATAATCTTAATAACATATGACAAGTATTTAAAAAATAAGAGCTTGCATCAAGTGTAAAATGTATTATGAACAATGTAGCATTGACTAAGCCACTAAGGTGTTTAAAATACAAAAATTGATTTTTTTACATACCTATTAACAGTTAACAATTGTTACTTAATATTTATAAGACAACATATTTTATTTTGCATAGAACATTTGTTAAACGTGATGTTCAAATAAATACTAACAATATAGATATAATACTTACAATATTCTTTATGTACAAAATAGCTTTTTCTCCCACTTTGTCATCTTGATTTCCAGAGCCTTTCACATTTTCAGGCTTGTACGGTGGGCTTATTATTACATGATCATAAACAACAATATTCTGCCCTTGCCAAGATACTTCTGGAATTCTAAGTACAAAAAATTAAACTGTATTTAAATTCAAAATTTAAAACTCCTAAAAATAAATACTTACGTTTTAGTTATTGTCAAATACAATTTTTGTGCTTCTGGAGAAACATTGGCAGACATGGCTGATATCTGACGCTTTTTATCCTGTATTTGAGTTTTTATCCTATTATTTAGCTGAAAGAAAAACATTAAGTGCAAAACATTATTAAGATTCAGCAAATTACAATTGATATCCATCGATTAGGTATGGTTTTAGTCGTAGTAAATTACACAAGTAAATACATACCCTATTTAAATTTAAAGAAGGCAAAGGTGGTGGATTGAAATTGGACTCCTTTTTTACTTGTACGTCTTTGGCGAACGCCAAGTTCACTATGTTAATATTGTTTAATAATGGATTATTACTATTTGATGCACATTCTGATTTAATCAAGTTAAGGAAGTTAACAATATTATAAATTACAATAATAGGTACCAACATGATTAAAAATATCAAAGTACTTATATAGATAAATTTTCAAATATGAATAGTTGAAAAAGTTAACAAATAATAAGTACCAAACTGATCTACAGTAAAATCATAGTGTAATCAGCATTTTAAGCCAAATTTCAAACAATCACAAAGATAACAGATATTTGTCAAATAGATATTATGAAAACAGATTTAATTTAAGAGAATTAATCTAAAAAAATAGTACATAAACGATTATGTTGGGTTAGAAATTAAAACCAAACATATTAGGTAACTTTTAAACTTATGTTTATAAAATTACTATACTTTAAAGCATAACAAATTTTGTCACATTAACTGACATACTATTGTTGTCTGCGGCAGCCCACAATGTCAATGTTTTTACTGTGGTTCCAAAATATAAATCAAAATCAAACACATTCTTTAAACTTTCGTCCCAAATGCACGAGTTTTCATCTACATGAAAGTTATCATTCCTACAGCAATAGAAAGTTACCCTTACACAGAAATGAAACGTTTGGCGGCTGAATACGGTGGAGTAACAATCAATGTTTAAAAAATAAAGTATGGTCAAACATAACAATTAAGAATTTGAATATTGCGCTCCGAGGTCACTTGACAGTCCTGGTGTCATGATACGAAAGAAAACAAATTATACTTAACATCTTCAAATCAGTAACGTATTGCCTAACCAGTAACAACTCGAGGAAACCTATGGTTATAATGATATCACGTTTTGCATGTCTAAGCTGGAAAGAGTTGGGTAATAACTAAAAATAATAATAATAATAATAGGCTAAACTCATCAAAAGTAGGATACAAATCAAAGAAACTGGGTAATCTGTATCACATCAGAAAACACTCTCCCAAACAGTAGCTTGTTGTGAAAATCGTAAGGCACAAGAGGACGGCAAAATACATCGTATTCGACGGTTAGGTACTGCAAAGCAAGCGCGTAAGTTGCCCGTAAAATGGTCCATAGTACCTAAACAAGACAATCGTAGGCACACCACATCAAATCTCTCCGGGAAACCTGCACGAACGTTAGTAAAAGTATACTGCTGCCAATGGGGAGTAGTGAAAACGTGAGCAGCCTGCGAGAAGGCAGAAACCCTGGGGAGTAATGCGAGAACAATTTTCGCGACCCTAACAACCGATTTGTATAGAGCCGCTCCAAACGTACGACCGCGCAATTATACAAAACGAGAAACTTTAAACGGCAAACAGGCGCAGAACTCGGCAGCAGCAATAGTACCGGAACAATCTTACGACCGATCTTGCTAAATCGCCGGTTTTCTCTAGGGTACTGTGTTTACACGAGGCGAACCAAACGAACATCGTGATATCTACTACCCGCGTTACGATTTCAGACCGTTAAAAAAGGATACTCAGTATCAGCATTTTCGTGGTGGGCTCGAATCCGAGCACCTCGCCCTCGATCTCCTCGTCGAAGCAGTTGGTGCACATCACGACGCTGCCGATGGAGAAACACTCGTTGACGCCGGCCATCTTGTGCTTTCCGTGAAAGTTTATCGCCATCGACGACCGAACGCTGACGACGGCGGACGGGCGGCGAGACGGACGCCGGAGGAACGCGCGCCGACTGCAGCTGTATAGCTGCCTGCTCGCGCAGTGCCCGCTCGACACTTTCCGCGGCGGCACGCGGTTATGACGACGACGAACAACGTCGGGTCGTCGGGTCGGTCACGCGGCGGCGGCTTGGGTGCAGCAGATAAATAGCGACGATTTTAATAATACTCTCCGACGTACAGTCACTCCGATGGTGGATGATAATAACCGTGATAGCGGCGGTGTCCGCGCGTCCTCGGCCGGCGTCGTCGTAATCGGGGCGGGTGCGCGGATGTTCCTCCGGTCGCGACGCAGACGCAGCGCGGCTGACGGCTTGCCGAAAAACGATTATTATCAATTTACCGACACCGTCTATAAATAGAACACGCGAGTATCATCGACGACAGCAGTAGAAGCGCTGTGCGCGTTGCGTTTTACGTGATAAACGAAACGGAAACGTGGCCGTACAATTATTAAAAAATCGGTACGTATAACTCGTTTCGTCTAATAATCTTTACAATCAGTGGTAAGTACGCGAATGCGCGCGCGCACGCCGCCGCTCGCTGGTCGTCGACGACGCCGGTTTCGCGTGGCGGGGGGAGGGGGGGGGGCGTTGCACCGTCGGCGATCACTGGTCGCGGCGCCTGCTGGATCCGGTTATAGATAATTCCGTTTATCTATAACCGTGATCCGGGGGGGTTAATGACGCCGATCGTGCCCACGATTATAACAATTTATAATTATTTGATAAAACGATCATGATTATTATAATTTACTCTGCAATGGTTATCAACACAAAAGTGTTTGTCGTGGCCGAGACTCGAAAGTCGGCGAACCTTGATAACAGCCGATCATCAGGGGGCGGGGGAGCCGAGCGAACGCATAATTATAGTGACGTCACGTGTGCTTACAGAGATTTCGAAAAAAAAAAAAAAAATTTCGGTAAATCTACGGATACGAATCTATGTGAAATGTTACACTTGTATTTTTTTTCAGGGCATCTACATTTCGAACTTGTAAATAAAAACAAAAAATTGTAAAAAAAAATCAAAGATTGTTGGGCCGGAAAAAACTAAGTACTTAGTAAAATGAGGGATACTGGATTTGAAAAATGACAGTAAAAAAATTTACCCAAAAGGCACCGGTTTAATTTGCATAAATTTACGTGTGCCCGTAAAATCTACCGGAAATTTTACCGAGCTCTGCACGTCTCTACTAAGATAATCGGTGGATCCCGTGTTTGGTCCAAAAACTGAAAAACCTGAAAAAAAATGCCCCCAAGTGACTCGAAAAGCCACTCCGACTAATTTTAGGTTATAAAGCCAAACGAATTATTATTCACTTTCTCGGGCTTTTGCAAATTTTTTCATAATTTTTTTTTTTTGTTCATCTACGTCATTCGTTAGTTGAAAAATGTATACGCACAGTCACAAAAATATATTTTATACGTTGTTTTTCTAATAAAAATGCCGTAAATATTCGAGTACTTATACAAACAGCACACTATAACAGGTACGACACTATGTTAGCTCTAAAAGTTATAATTTTCTGTTCAAAAACTTCTTTCGTTTTTTTAATGATTTTTTACCGTAATATTGTGGTATCTATACACAACGTTACTACGATTTTCGTTGCGTTTATTCCATACCTATCCTTTATATCTTAAATCGTAGTATAGACACCTTCCTATACAGACCTTGATACGTCGTCCTACCTACATAATTTGTTATCACGGTTGTAAATGTCTATAGCCGGCGTGTTTGTAACATAATATAGTTCTTTCCGGTCAATAAACTATGATGTAAATAAAAGTATGTAGACTATCATCTGCGGAGGCTATATTATGTCTAAAAATTTAGATGTACGAAAAAAATATTTTCACGAAACGTAAAATATGTATATGCAGACAAATATCGTACACTGAATATGTTTTGTGAATCTTTACGCTACTCGCCTAAATTTTAAGGTCACAGGATGCGCCTTGATCACGAACCTCGATTCAATATTTACTGCGTTTTGTCAGTATAAAATTTTTAACTAATTTTTTGAAATTCTCCTCATTCACATATCCCCGGTACACAAAAAGTATAATAGGTATATAATTTTATACAAAATACATGTACCTACATGTGTGTACAACTATAGTTAAGACAATAGGTACTTATGTTTATTTAAATGAACAAAAAATAAGTCGTGGGAGAAGATTTAACTGCAGTGTTTAAAACATTAGTGTAGAAAGTAAAATATAATGTGTATAGTATGCACAGCGTTTACGCGCATAATGCGTTCGCTTTGTGAGTAATAAAAACAAAAAGGACCGATTTATTCTCATAACCCGTTCAGCGTTCGCCATTCATTAGTGTTCATTTTTTTAATGAATGCATTCTTATTCATATTTTGTCTGGAAAATAGAATACAAATATCTGTTTCAAAATATTTTACGATGTCATAATATGTAACTCGAATCTGTATACGTAATATTTTTAACATTATTGTTCTTTATGCTGTACAATATTAAAACTATTATTTACTTGTGCGTACCGACTTAGTATTGCCGTAAAAACCAAAATTCTTACAAATAGCATACAGAACAAATTATGAAATGTTCAAAATATTAAACAATTTGATTACTTATTTAAGAAATAAATAAAAATACATATTATTGGTGTTTGTGCTAAGGTTTTCGGTGAGATTTAAATTGACTTTTAGGTATCGTATATCGACTATAGATTAACTTAAACGAACGATAAAGTAGTGGAAATAAATAAAAAAATATTAGGCGTGTAGGCATGTGCCAGACTTGAATAGCAGGTAGTAGTGGCGGAAGAGGCAGTATTTTTTTTTTATGTCGGGAAAATTATTAAAAGGACCGCCAAAATTGAAAAATCGATCCTTCCGCTCCGCTCGTAATTTTGTAACAAACCTTCATAACAAATATAAGCAACTCATAAAGTAATAAAATGTACGGTTTCAAATTTAATTTTATACCAGCTATTGTATTTGTCGTTAGCACATTTTAATAAAAATTCTCGGTTTTAAATTCTAAACTGATTTCTGCAACTGACAACAGACAAATCATTTTAGTGCCGAAAGAAAAGTAGGAACATGAACAGTAGGTTACTACTGTTGATTATTTAATTTTGCTAAGAAAATTGGGTAAATTGATCTAAGTTAAGACAATAACCTAACTTTTAACTTGCGATTAATAAACTCAAAATGTTCAATAATTGTTTACTGTTAATTTGATTAAAATACAAATTAGTTAACTCTAGTATCTACTCAAATATAACTCTAGTTAACTGCAAGAATCTACATAACTTGCCGACAAACCAACTTTGAGTTTTGAATTTGGGTTTTTTCACTCTACACTTTACAGTAATCTTTACTCTTTATCTGAAAAAAGAATTCGAATTAACGAATAATTTTGTTTACGAATTTCTTTTTACTATAGGTATTTTTTTTTTTTTTATCTATTCCAATTATAATGAAACATTTTAATTGCAGTGAAATCACATAGTTGTATAGGTACCAACCTATTTCTTGAGTCTAAATTCAAACAATAAAAGTTTTATGACCAACCATAATACATATATAGGTATACACAGGTGCGTATATTAGTCATTAAAATATATATTTATAAGATTATTACATTTCAGTATATTTGTATTTATAAATCGCGTACACTATGTACGTTTCATTACTATTATTCTACTACCCCTTCATTATTTTCTCCTCTAGCATATAGTACCTGCCTTATTAAAAACCAATGATACACCTCACTTAGGTCTGAAATAACACTGATTAAAACTATGTAGAATATACTAAAGTCTTTCGAATAGCGTTCACAATTATTATTTTTTTACACATACAAATCGAAAACGGATTACAAATCTATAATCTATGGCTCCGTCCTAGGGTTAAGCGTAGGGCTAACGATCCTATGTACCTTGTAAAATACCTTTCTGTTCAGGAACCAAATAGCAAACACCTAAGCTTCGGACATAACCAATCAAACAATACGGAGTATGACTAGTAAACAGTATGAGATACTAAAAATAGGATTCAAATGGGCAATAAGTGTTATGACGCCTTTGGAAATTTATGTAAGTCAAGACTGAGAATTTTTGAAAGGAAAATATTAAAAAGGATGAATGAACCCTGCCGTGACCCGCAAACGGGGGAACGGCGTAAAAGGCACAATAATGAATTATGTGACAAGTACAAGAGACCGGATATTGTAAAAGAGATAAAAAGAAAACGTTTGGAATGGGCAAGTCACGTGTAGAGGAAACCTAAAGCCACGATAAAAACGGTTTCCTACAAGAGGGAAAAGGCCTTTGGAAAGACCCAGGATGCGATGTGAGGATTGTGTCAGGAAAGACTATGTAGCAGATACCCGGATGAAGATTTGGCATGTGTTGGCACAAAATCGTTATGGATTTTGATGAGACGTTTAGTTTGAATGTGTGGTCTAAAAGGCCAAAAACAAAGAAAAAACTAATTAAAATAATGGTAGGACGTGTTAACGATTTAAAAATTCACCGAGTATAAGTATTATAATACTGTGCCTACCATATAATTAGTACTATATATTGTGGAAGTATACAATGTCAGTAAGTCTACACTCCACCCCGTGGCACGTGTATCTATATACTGAGTACTGACTTCTATAGTCAACAGCCGTTTATTATCGAGTAAATATTTGCAGTGAACACACGTGTCCATGGTACAGAGCGCTCGTGCTGTCTGCAGCAGTCCTGGCATTTTTGAATTTTTTTTATTAAGCTGTTGAGTGTTAGCTGGTTTGTCGTGTGCCCAAATATACAGGGTGTTCAGCGGAGCACTTATTGCGACTCGTGTCTATAGGGCGCATAATTGAAAATATTGAAATTATTAAAAAACATTTAAATAAATGTAACTGAGATATCAACAGAAGCGAATATTCCAACCGGAACATACGTTCACATACTGTCCATACAAATGGTTGGATTGGTGAACCGTTTCAAACCGACTAAATGTGTTTCCATCAAGCCTGTATTATCGATGTTTGTTGTAACACTAGTCGTGGTTGCGAAAGTTTTACATCGTTATTTTAAGTTGGGAGTATCTATAAAACATATTATTATAGGGCTATGGGAAAAGTGGCTTTTTGAATTACCTCGGCTATATTATACGAGCCATTTGAGGCTATACGAAACACCCATGTGATAAATTCCTGGATTTGCCTATGCTTGTGCCGCAAACAATATTAAAATATACTTACCTATATACGACACACATAAACTATTAAAACGTATAATTTGTAGTCAAAGTATGTATATATACATATACGCATGGTGCTGCAAGTATTTTATACACACGTTGACACGTTTTATTCGCTGTTGCGCTCGATGTTTATAGTAAAACACACGTAATAAACGTTATCGAGCGAGATGTTTTTTAATATTTTCTCAATTGTGGACTCGTGGACCACCGCGAATACTGCAGCGTTAAAGAACTTACTCAATAAAATGCGTACGATTCTATATCGAAAAACACGTAAACGCACGATCGAGCGAGATGTTTTAGATTCTGAGCGCAGCGAATAAAGTTCCACCGCAGTGAATCTGGACTTTTACATACGGTAACTGGAGTGAAAGTGCTCAGAGAGAGGTTATTTGTGGTCGTGATTTAAAAGTGAGAAAAAGGGGCATTTACCCCCGGGTGGCCGGGTGTCTGAACTTGGAAAAATTGATGATTTGATGCTCGACTCCACATAAGTAATTTACAATTTTTAAAATTTTGTCAAATGTATTTTCCTTCGCGGTATAAGAATAATGTTATATAAACATACGCATATATCTTTGGTTATAATACTTTTTTAAAAACAATGACCTCAAAATACTTTGAACATTTTCAGAATCAATTACACGTCAACAGTGTGTTTTCAAATTTTTTTTATCAAAAACCACAGGGGGTGTATTTTAAAATGGATTTTTTGCTTTTACATACATACAATCACGTTACATACGTTTATAACTATAATATTGATAGGAAAATTATTTTCCATTAAGTGTAATATAGGTATAACTAATATAATAACTAATATAATATAGTTAACGAGCTATAGTAATGACTGAAAAAACGAAAAGTTTTTACAGGAACAGGAACATTTATCCAAATCCACAAGGAATCAACATCAAGACGGGTTTTTAATTATCATTAATATTTCTAATTATTCTTATTTACGATATAGGTAATCACATGCTAATATATTGATGCGGCAATAGGAAATATTGTTCAATTTTCATTTTTGTTGGCTGTTGACTATTATCGTATTAGAATCAATAAGTATGAGAAGTTTTATAGTGTTTTACTGTGCTGCTATAATTTGTTACATTATAATCTAATTTTTTTTATTATAATATTGTATACACCCACTCATTTTTCATAAACTGATACTAATCATTGTTTCGTCAGTGGAGTCGTTCATCCGTCAACAAAAAAAAAAATAAAAAACAAATTGATGAATGAAAATGTTTTAATGGACAATTCTGGGTATAAATTATAACCATGCAGAGATTTGAGTTACATTGAACTACATGTACAAAAATTTAAATCATAGCTTGTATATTGCATTTTACAAATAAATCAATGAGTGTTTACAATAGTAAAACTGCTAAAAAAAATAATAATAAAATAAATTTTATTTATTCAAATTATTTAATACGGTTTATTTTGCTTTTTTTTTCCCTGCTACCAATTTTTTATTTAATTTCATCGAATTATTAATGATAAATGATAATTAATTTTAAATATATTTAACTATAATATTTATTTGGTGCTTTAACTATAATGAAAAACGTATGTCCAGAATAAAAGTTTTCAAAACAGACTTTCCAATATATTGTTTCAATATCTGCAGTTTGAAAATTCAAAACCCTTGGCTCATATGCAATCTTTGTACCACAGTCGAAATCATATTTTAAGTTGTTTTGACTTTGAAGTTTTAACTGAATATTTTAATCATAACGGTAGGATCAATGATAAAAATATTACTAAAAAAAAAAAAAAAAAGAGAAAATAAATAAAACAAATAATTAGGTTAAAGTTACGTTAAAGTTAAGGGTGTATTCAGCCATTTTGTATTTCAAATAAATTGAAAAAAGCTTATTAAAAATTTTATACAAATAATATGTAAAAAAACTACGCCACTGTAGATACCTATTTTATGCCACCTTTTAAAAATCAATCTATACGTAATTTGCGCCACACAAAATTGAAATTTTAGAAATAGCTCCTTTTGCCGTTTCACCTTTCATATTATATTTATACTCTATGAAACCAGGTTTTGGACTCCAAATATTTGTGCTTATAGGCCCAACCAAAAAAAATATTCCTGGGTACGCGCCTGCTGCGAATTCAAAATTATAATTTCGATATTAACCTCTAGGTAGTATTGAAATTTGTTAAAAAAAAACTGCACGTGATTTTTTGGTGCTAAACACCTCCAACACGTTGCGAAGTTTTGCCGAAAAAAAAAAAGCCGGGATAGAAGCGGCTACTCTTTGGGTGGGTGGGTTACCGTAATTAGGAAGTACTTTTTGGGCTATATACTTAGCTCAAAATTTTTCGAAATCACTCGAAACTTTCATCAGACCTGTATCTTACTTGTTTTAATGTTAGGTATGTAAAAGTTTCCCGATCATTATTTTGGACGTTACGGCCGAAAAAATCTAAATCGATGTGTAAAACTCCTTAGTTTCACCACGGCCGTAAAACTTTTTCAATTTTGAACTTTCAGAGTACCGTCAGAGTCCTTTCGTTAGAGGTATTTTGACTTGAAAAATCGGAGCATTTCTACCGTTCCCTGAAAATTTTTCACGGAAAAAAAAAAAGGAGTCTTTGTAAAAAAGAACAAAAAAAAAAAAAAAAGGCACCGAACGTAAGTTCAAACGGGCCCGCGCGAATCCGGTCGTCGCCGCAGCTGCTCGCGTGACGTCACGTTCCCTCGCTGCCCCCCGCCGGTCCCCCAAGCACACGCGCGCGCGCTCCGCGACCACGGCGAAGTGCGCGAACCGTCCGTCAGCGGCGGCAATCAGCAGAACCGATCGTAGTAGCTCTCGCATATGTTTTTATCGCGTCGCGTTTTCTGTACTCTTTGCTTTTATTTATTTTATTGGTAAATTTTTTTCCTTTTTTCACACGTACTGGCGTACAAACACACACACACACTTCTCCGTCCTTTTCCCCCGGGCCATCGCGAATTTTCTGGTTTCCGATCGAAATAAAACATAAATTAAAAATCAATCGCAGTTTTTTGTCCGCAAATTTTGTCGATCGCGCCCCGTGTAACGCTCGCGTGCCGTTTTTCTCGCCCGTCGAGCAGCAGATACCACCCGATACAGCTGTGGCACCGGAACATAATCGTACAATATTGTTGTTGTTGTTGTCGTCGTCGTGTCCGTCAACCGGGACAAATTTATCGTGTATAGCTGCTGCTGCTGCTGCTGCTTCGAGATACCCTGCAACGGTACGAATTTTGTTTCGTCGACGTTTTTTTTTTTTCTCTCGCAATCGACATACTTTATCGTCTTTTACACCCGTTTGTTGTTTGCACAGTCGCCTGAATGTCTGGAGGAGCCCGGTCGTGCCGCGACACCACCAGCACCGCGAGCTTCGGCAGAGCTTTTCACACGAAACCCCGGTGTAAGTATTATTTTTTTACATTATATTATAATAAATGTCGTCTTGTTATCGTAATGTTTTTTCTGTCGACCGAACCGAGCAGGTTTATTACGAACGGAACGTAACAGTAGTAGTAGTTTTAAGCGTCGTCGTCTCGTTTGGTCGCAATTTAATTATATAAATAGAGGTTTAGCCGGTATCCGTTTTTTTTTGTTTTTGTCGCGCCGATCGTGGGATTTCTTTTGAATCGCACGAGCAGCGCCGAGTTATTATTATTATAATAATCGTATAATTTTTTAGATTTTATGTGCAAGAGAAAAAAAAAAGTGTACGAGAATAATTTGAAAACGGTGGAATTTAGAGGCGATAAAGTATATAATACGTACAAGTTCGATTGTTTCTGTTCTGCGGTTGGGGACGGCCGACCGACGTCTGTTATTTTTGGAACGTTTTCAACGGCCGTGTAGACATTTTCTTTTTTCTTCTTCCGATACACGTGCGGCGTCGGCGGAGACCGGTTTTATTGCGCGTCGGCGTTGTATTCTAATAATAGTATTGTCGGTATCGCTAACGTTTCTTATCTCGTTTATAATGTTTATAACATCCGTGGTGGTATATCGCACTGGGGAATACCCGGCCGATTATATTGTGCGTGCCGACGAAATCGTTGTTTTGCGTGTCCATCGGAATAATGGCCGTTCGACGTGTTTTGCTAGACCAATGATAGTCTCAGGATTTTTTGTTGATAAATATTATTATACACACTCTACGACGTCCGTCCTCCTATGCCGTCGGTCGTCTTTTAATCATCGTAAAATTGCTTATAGTCGAAAAAACGATTTTTGAATCGGTTTTCCATTATTTCTGGCGGATTCATTGTGCACCGTTGCAGAATATTATTTATTCTCTTTCCACCGACGTGTGCCCAGTATAACAACCGCCGTTGTGTTCACGAGGTACGTTAATCTTCAAGATTCGTTTCGCCCGTCTATATTCAACGCCGCATACAGCAGGTACGTAGACACGATGTTTTACGACTAGAAACTTCGAAAAGTCTTCGAAGCTGTTTATTACGAATGTCGTCGTATTTCTTCGACCGCGATTCGTGGTTTTTTTTTCTCCATTCTGAAATTTATCGAAACGAAATTTTCGTTCGAAAGAATTTCATATCGTGTGGTAAAATATTTTAGTGTTTATGTACGTTTCGATTTTGTTGATACACCGTTGAGATTCGATTCTTACATTTCAATATTTAATCAATGTTGTTACCCAACAGTTTAAACAGATCGTTTGAAACAACGACCTTACTTCTTATTATTATTATTGTGATTCGAGTACTCGATTCCGCAACAAATCTAGTCTGATAACATTGCAGTTTCCAATGTGCACCAAATCGTAAGAAATTCAAAATCTAATTTCGTCGTAGGTTTAGCGTATTTGCTGAAAAAATGTTTGAAAAAGATGTGTGCGTGTTAATGTAACTGCGGATCGATTCTGAACGACCTCCATGAAAACGTGTAAACTTTGAAATCTGAAGTAGTATTTTTTAAAACATTGTACAACTGTTATCTTAGTTTGGTTTTATTTGTTTTGTAATAATATTGTAACTCGATGCATAATCGTAATAATGATGCATCAATATTAAAACAGATTGCCTACTTCCTCAGTATTGTTTTGATCTACTATTTATCCACCCATACGAATTCCAAATAATTTTTGTGCATTTCCTGATATTATTAGTCTCTTAATGAAATGCTGATATAATTTTAAACACTACATGTAGGTACATCATAATATTATACATTATTTTATATATTTCAGCAATTATTTTATGTACATGCTCATTGTACCCTGCCTTCCTAATATTTTATACAGACGAGAATTTTTTTTTTTGTATTAAATCATTGCCTCGGTCATTGCTATTAAACTTATGGATAGTTGTGTTGTTTTTTGTCATTTCTCTCGCGCACAAATTTCTGTAGGATGGTTGTATAATTTGTGATCGAGTAGGATTATTTCTGTGTTGGCTATTAAGTTTTATATTTATGGTATTAAGTAGGTATAATTATTTTATTAAGACACTATGAATATTTTTTAAATAGGTGGGTAGGAGGTACAGTCATACCCGATTTAACTACCTACCTAAATGTTGAATTGTAGATGTTTATATTTTTAATTATTTAATTTTCCTTTTATTAGGTTTCCTTTGTATTTTTTCCTTCTTCTTTCCTGCGTAACTGTCATACTGTATTATGTCGCATATGAAACGAGGGCGTAAGGTATTTATTAAAATTATCATATTTTGTTTTTAACAATATAATATTCATGTTTATCTAATTTAAATCGTTAGGCTCTATTACAAAATTCAAAACTTGTGTTGTAGGTGACTTATACCAGCATTGAAGAGAAGTATCAACACCTGGAACTGTCCACAATCCAACAACGAGCCTATAAATATAAAAATCGTAACAAAAGTTTTAAACGCGTTGGCTCCACCATGGTTCCAAATCGAATATTTGTTGGTGGGTTAGCTAGTGGCACATCGGACCAAGAGTTACGAACATTCTTCTCTATATACGGCGAGGTTAAAGCTGTGAAAATCGTTAAAGATAAAGCTGGGGCGTTAAAAGGGTTTGGATTTATTACCTTCAGTTCTGAGGAAGAAGTAAAAAAAATTATAGACGCAGTAAGTAAATTATTAAATTTATAATTAAAAATCTGTCTTGGTTTTAAGTTAATAATTTTTATTTTTCAGGGTCCTGTTTTGATATTTAAAGACAAACGGATAAACATTGCTCCTGCGTATGAGAAAGTAAGTTTTGGTCATAATTTATTTTAAATAACCAAAAAAAAAAAAACCGCAAAATATTTGTGTGGTTAATTTATAGACCTATATAAGTGAGTAATTCAGTATTATTATCTAGTACCGCGGTTATCTAGATAACCGTGTCTAGTTACCTATCTATAAAAAATTAACTGATAAAAAACAAATATTTGAATGATAATGATACCTAACCTATAGAAAGGTTATCATATATTGATGCTTTGTTTTTAATTTATACAAATTAGGTGACTATTAATTATTACATTAAGAGTCATTAATAATTATATTAATTAGCTACTTAGTTAATTTCTTGACGCTCAAATGTTATTTTTAATCATTAATATTTTTGTGATAATTGTGTAATATCATCTGCATAAAGTATGTACAATTTTTTTACAAAACAAGCTTTAGTGACTAAAGAGTGAATTGTATTTTTTCCAAAGAATTTCAGGTATTAATAATTACAAATCTGATTTTACTCTATCCAGAAAGAGAACGTGCCAACAACTATTGGTTTGTTCTGCGCATTCCCTTATTAGCATCCCTTCATCATTAGCCTTCCTACTGACACCGTCCCAGCAGCCAAGGCTGTTGTCGGTCGGCATCGGGGTCACTTGCAGAGACCCAACACCAGCCACTGTGACCGGCTTGCCATCACTGCTGTCAGAACGTTCAGTAGTTGCATCAATCGTAAACAGCCTATCAGGTACCATGGAGAAATGGGGAAATTTGTCTCTCAGCAAGCTTGGAGCTGTCATTTGTATGCGCAGAAATGACACGTTCTCTCTGGACAGAGTATAATAATTATTATTTGTTAAATTTTCACTGCGTTTCATTCAATTACGCTTACATTCAACTTTCAGTTTTTAGAAGTTCATATTTTATGTTGGGTTTGATATTTTTCATTTTGTTTACAGTTACAGCAATTATAATATAATATGACAATTTTTACTAAAATTAATAATTTTTTTTTTTGCACGTTATTTCTTAGTAGTTTTTACTTGTATTTTTTTTAAATTTAGAATGTAGTTGGTAAAAAATTAAATGGATTGGGTCATTTTTTATCATTATTCTTCATAATCTTTTTAAGTAAATTGATAAAAAAAAATAACAAGTATTTGTATTAGTTTTCTATTGTTATTGGAAATTTTATATATATAATTGTAATCTTATTTGTATTTTTCAAACTAGGATAGTAAAAGTAATTACGATTTCAACCACTCTGCTCATCAACAATCGCATGTAATGTCGTACAGCAGTCAAGTTCAACAGTATTCGGTTCCTCCCATAATGGCTACAGCTCAACCAATGATACCACCAGTTATGTATACCTATCAAAATGGAATGGCCTTTTTTAATATGCCAATTAATGGGAATACTTCTGCAAATCCTCTGTCTGCTGGCCCACAGAATTCAACTTCAACTGAATCTTTAACTCCTAGTGTTTATGGTACAGTAAATTACACCAAAAGTACAATATATGTTAAATTTCTTATTTATTTCATCGCCATAATTGTTTTTAGCCCCATATGGAAACCAAAATGTTGCTAACATGCAAGGTTATAGTGGTCAACCTATATTTTATCCAAATCCTGCGCCACAAGTATTGGTGCAACAAGCTTACCCTAATTTACCAGCTAGTACAGTAAGTTATTGTTTCAAAACAATTAATAATTTATTATACATTCTACAAACATTTATTTTTTGAAATATCATGTTAAAAGATAATTTTATTAAACTCAAGCTGATCTGAACTATAATTTATCACTGATCTTATTAATTACCTACTTATATTGCAGAAAAAAAAATGTATCTACTATTTTACAAACGTTTTTAGGTATACCTTTAGGGGCGGATGAACATAATAGGAAATTCGTTAAGTACCCAATGAACTGGTCTTTTATCGGAACTAGATAAATTGTTGATTCAGAAGTACCAAATATATTTTGAGGTCATAGCTTCTATTTTAAAAGTGGAAAATTGTAATTTTGTAAAAGATTCGTTCTCAAACTAGTCCTTCCTGAAATATTAAGTGACTATGTATACATATATTTTTTTAACTTTTTGGCTTACAAGAAAGTAATCATCTTAGTCCGTCCCCTCCACCAAAACTGTGCTTTTAATTTATATTTCGCCAACCAATATCATAGTCCGCCCCTGTATGTACTGAAAAACAATGAATTAGTTGAATTATTTAAAAATGAATGTATAAACTGTCAGATTTATCTTGGCTAATAGAAATTGTTTCTGTTTTAAATTGAAATTATTCTGATTCTGATCAGTGATTGTCTTGCTACATATATTGTAAATTGCAATTCTTACTGTTCTTACAGTTAACTTAACAATTATAATAATTATTATACTTTTCTAGGTTTGCAATGGTACTCAAGGGTCCAAGATTCTTTTCTCTGTGCCTTGTGATGCACCCTACTATTCAGGAACTCAAATTCCAAGCATGATACCTTCACCTGATATGACATATCCAATGCCAATAATGTCACCGTACATGCCTTACATGGTTGCAACTTCTGATGGTGGTTATCCATACTATGATCAAGTTATGGAAAACATTCAGTTTGTTCCTCAACCTATGTACACGGAGCAGTGCTCAAATCCTAGGCCACCAACTTCTGAAGCTTCGGTAATTACATAATTGAATTGAATTTGTTAAATATTTCTTAGAGCTAAGCGAGTTAATGAATAATTTTTGTTTTGTACAGTGAATTGTTGGTTTTAATACTAATTTTTTTAAATTGATAAAATCAAATTAAATGAGTAGGGTTCATAAACTTAATCAATCATGGACCAATTGTCCTCAATAATCACTGTGGTTTTAAACATCGTTTTTTACTTGTGACAAACTATCTTGAGTAGATTTAAAAATTAAAGTGAAGTAAAATTGCCTCATTCAGGCTTCAATTAATAATAAATTGGATATTTTATCTAGTTATAAACCGATAACTACTGTTTAAAAAAATTTATATATTTTACACAATGTTTTCTAAAAAGCCATTGAAAACCGTATGCAGTAGTTAAGTATCATAGTTTAGTAATGTTTTTTCTATAACAAATATTCTACCTATGCCAACAAAAATGTACAATATAAATAGTCTATAATATATTATTCAGGGCAACATTCAGTACCTATATGAATTTCTTGCTTAATTTATTTCACTATTATAAATTTAGGATTCAGATACTTAAAAATTGCAGTGCAATTAATTTTTTGCGTATTTTTTGATGACAATGGAAACATTATAGATTAAATTTGTAGGGAAATGAATATTCTTTTAACTTACCTATACGTGTAACGAGGTTATTAGGTTTTTATTGCTCAAATATATATTTTTAATTTTTATTGTTGTTACAAAATTAATTTGTGCACTCTGCCAGGAGTATATATCACTTGATAGTATAATTTAATTTTTAATTTCTATCAGGGAAATAGAAAGTGACCAATTTACTCATAAAGTTATATTATTAAACTGAAACCAATTTTGTTTAATAATTATTTTATGATAGTCTAAAAAAATTAAATAAATTTTAAATAAAGGTACCTAGTTAAAAACAAAATTAAATGGTTTCTCTGTTTAAAATGGTAGGAAATTGATGTAATTTTTTATGAATTTATTTATTAATATTAATTTTATAATATTTAAACAGAGTTAATTAAAAAATACATTTTTATGTAGGATTTGATTGTTTTTGTAGACATATATATAATATATACAACTAGATATCTCTCATCACTATAATAATACCCTGAAGCCAAAATCGCCATTTGTCTAAATGGCAATGTTTACATTGATAGTCGATATCAATGTAGATTATATATGTATACTAAAAATATTTTCTATATACCTGTATAATCAACCCTGATTATGTAAACAAAGTAAACGTTGACATTCAGACTAATGTCAATTTTGGCATCAATTATCTATTTGTTTATATATATATATGATTGTATTATATTAATTAATAACATAAATAATTTATTTAATTAATTATTAATAAAAGCTATTTAATGTGTGCAACATAATCTTAATTTATGTGTGGCAAAAATTTTTGTTTTAAATACCAATCATGACTTGGATTTAATTATACAACTTTGCAAAGGCTTTGCTTAAACACATTTAAAAGTTATTATTCAGCCAGTCTTTAGAATTTTCTGAGTTAAAACTGTCTAGTTTACTACGAGTTTCTACAAAAATATTCCTTTAAAATCTTTAAAAAATTCCTTTAAAAACTTTCTATGAATTTGACTGATAGTGATTGATTTTGAATCCAATCCTACTTTCAAATTTTCAAAATCAAGTGTGTATCATATTAATCCCCTAAAAATGATAAGTGTACTTTATTTTTGATAGAATGTATTTTTATTGTTTTCTAACAAATACCTACAACATATTTACAACTAAAATTTTTATTGATTTAAATATTTTTTTATAGAAAATTTATTGCAAATAATTGTAAGTTAAAATTATTGGCCCGGCTTACTACATACTATAAATTTCTAGTAATGTTATTATATAGAAAACTTGAAGAAACTAATGTCAAATTATATTTTAAAAAATAACTGACTGCAATTAATTACCTTGACTAAATAAAGGCATTAATGCAGTTTAGCACACAACCGGTTTTTGGACTACATTTTTAAAATGTTTGTTTTTAATACATAATTTTTTTGTGCTTATAAAAATGCACATTTTGGAAACAAATGGTTCAAAAATCGTTTGGGAACTGCATTTGTTCCTAAGTGAAATGCTTGAATGAACTGCCTCGTTTTGTATTAGATTTTATGTCTATAGAATACAAACAATTATTCACGGACAAATTATGTTCATTTTCTCGCCTTGTTCTTTATTAAATGTATTTTTTGTTGAATATTGAATGTATGGCTTTAGGTTGGGCAAGCACAAGGTGTTACCACCAATCAATTTGTATCATTGATGTCTGTAGTTAGAAATGATGAGGAAAAACCGCAGAATATGTATACATCTGAATCTCAACAGGTGTGTTTAACTCCAGCTATAAATGTAGCTGAATCATCACAATCCATTTCTCAATCGGTCGTTACTAAAAAACCACCCACCTCGTCCATTCCTCCAGATCCTGAAAAATCTGACCAATCCCCCAATCAGTTACTTATGTCTCAAATTCAGTATAATATCAGACATCCCCCACCATCTATTAATACTCGTCCTGAGCTAAAGGACTCAGTTAAGCAACGTGGTGACACTCAACAGTATCATCAGGGTAACAACAATAATCTGTCTGGCAAAAATAACGATTACATGAAAAATGGGACTAAAAAATTTCCAGAGACTCGCACATTTTATAAAACAGGGCCTAATGCTATAGCACAACCCAGGCATCCTAATGGACCAATGGTCAATTCATCTTTTACCAACCCACTTTTTGTTCCTAATTCTAATTTCCGTCAACGGTTTCCTAAAATGCACTATTCCACTGTTCCTCAGGTGATGTTAAGTCCAAATTATCCTTTTCCCGGTCAGGGAAATGTGCGGTCTTCAAATGGACAGCATATGTTCAACCACAGAGGTGCTAAGTATGGAAACAACAACTACCAAAACAAGAAAAATTATAGTGTAAGTAGTCTAATTTTCATATCTTATTATTGTAATTTATTTTTTACTAATCTAATTATTTGTTTGTTATATCCTTAGTCTTATAAAGGAAACAGATTAAATCGATACGTACCCGACCAAAACGATAATGCTGAAGTGTCGAGCACTGAAAACGGACGTACGGACCAGTTGGCCGGTGGTGATATGGGCCCTCAGGTAGAAGGCGTGTGTTCGGACATGAGGACAGTGACCATATAAAGAGAAGAAAAAAAAAAATCCGCTTTTATATGTGATCAAAATTAAATAGCTCTAATAAGACTGGTCCGCTCCTAAAATATTTTGATTTTTTTATAGTATTATTTAATTTAATTCTTCCCTCTCTTTATTAAAATCCAGTAAACGGCAATAAATTGGTCGATAAATATATATTTTTACTTTGAAAATATTTTGCCCATGTGTGTTCATGATTGTTATTTATTGATAGTTTGTTAACGTTAAATACATACTAGTTATGTATATATGCAAATTGTGGCGACCCTTTATGACAACATAAGGCTGTTCTACTGTGATAAAAATTATTTAAAAAGAAAACAATGTTAAGGCACCATAAAAGTACTTAATTCAAAAGTCTTCATGATTTTTGCTCAATAATGTAACGTTCGGAAGAAACTTAAGTTGTGTATGTATATTTTATACGTACGTACTTATATTTTGTCTATGTTAAATTACTAACCCTAACAGTGTATGATGAATCTTAAATAACAAATATATATGAACGTCGTTTTAATTTAGAAAATTTAGAATTGTGTAGGCACAAAATACATTAATTAAATGCGCGCGTATCATGTACACTTTAAAAAATGTATCAAAAACCAAATAAAAAAAAAAAAGAGTAGCTTTAACATTGGACATGTAGAAACAATTCGTTAATACATTTACAAATAGTTCTTGCTAGTATCAACACTATAATAGTGTATTAAATTCTTAATGTGTTACTACTCTATGATGGTGATTTTTACTTTGTAGTCTATTTTGTGGAATGTTGTCAATATTTTGCATTACTTTTTAGTAATTTATTATACTTGGTATACAATTTATAATATTGTATTTGTAACTTACTAATAATGTTTTATTGAATAAATACTTATGTAATAAAAACCCCTCTATAATGACACCTCTGTGTAATCAAGAATATTTTTTGTGTAAACTTAATACAATTCAAGTATATTTTCATGTTTTTTTTTTTTTTATATGTTAGTTAAATGTTGTGTTTGTATGTTGGTTAAAATTAATAGTACAAAACAAAATATTTTCATTTGTAGGATTACTGACTTACGGATTTAAAGTTTATTTTCTGTTCCAGTGGAAATTGATTTAATTTGTGAACATGTATGAATTAGTAGATAACTTCAAAGAACCTAAATTTTTTTTTTTCTTCATTATTATAACAACTAAAATATTTTGAAAACATTTTAAATACGGTGCATAGATTAAATTATAACTTGAATGTTATATTCAAACGTTGACTATTTATATTTTACTTCACTCGAATAGAAGAATACATTACATGAATATTGAAAACAATTTCAATTTGGTATGATTTATATTAATAATCAGAGACGAGAGAGAGACGTGCAACACAAGCGACTGAATTTTGTTATCTTTATTAATTGTTTTTAGTGACAATGCTAGTTGTGTATTATGTGCCTATGTGATTCCTGTTACTGCCAAGTAAAGTTTAATTTACAATAACTATTAATTATTTAGGGCGGAGAGGGAAAGATACTATAAAACGGTTATTTTTTTGGACAATTAGTGATCTCTGAATTTACCGGTATTCATTTTTTGTATCCTATTGTGAAAAACATGTATTAGTGACAAGTTAATTAGTTTTAAGAGATTGTTCAGTAGTTATTAAGTTTTTTAAGTTGCAGTTATATTTTTAGTTAATATCTACAATAATATTAGCAATTTATTAAGTTATTTAAAATAAATCGTTTATAGAAAACTGTCGAATATTTTTTATTTTATCATCCTAACCAGTGCCAAAATTTGTTGACTAAAATATTTACACGATTATGAATTGCATTATCACGTGAAAAGTCATTCCAGTAATGGCGCTATCGGAGATTTTTTTGGAGTACCAAAATACTTACTATTTTATTAGTTAACTTTGCTTTAAAATGTATTATTTGGTTGTTGTCTCAATAAAACCAATCTATAGTTGAAAAAAGACTACAAAGTTTACTTGAATTATAGCAAAGTGACAACTGATACTTAAATAAATTACTTATACAGTTGTGTATATTTTTGATAGAATTAAGTGTATATTTATTAATGTTGGACAAAACATGTACACATTATGTCGCTTGTGGCCTGTAAAAAAAAAAATCATTTTAATTTTGTTAGGTTCATTTAATTGTTGGTACAAATAGGGGTCATTGTTATGTAAAGCCTATTTCTAGTAGTAACTTTTAGATTCTGAGCGCAACAAAGAATGTATATATTATTGTTTTTACGGTGACGTTTTTTTTTTTGTTTGTCTGTGAACACTTGCGTGCAGAGATAGAGATAGTGGTCATTTGCAAAATGTAGCAATAAACATTATGGAACGTGGATGTAGTACGTACTTTATTTGGGTTTTTTTGAATTTTGATTTTATTGTGAGTAATAGGTCAAAAACTAAAAATTATAAATTTTACTGCAAAAAAACATGTTTACATTTGTGGTCACGTTTTTGTGTACAAAGCTCCAATCTTTATGTTAAATAACAAAAAAAGTTGTGATTTTGGCTTTAAAATTAATTTTACTTGAAACTTTTTTTTGATATTTCGTTTAGTTTTTTAATCATATGCGGACCAAGTTTTTTTTTCTAACCGACTCTTTTTTTGGGTAGAAAAAGTGTTGTGTAATCAAAATATGATAATGATTCAATGACAATATTGCAATTAGAAAACGTAAGAACATTCTATTGAGTATAATAAGTCACACCTTTGAGTGGGTGACTATTTTAAATAGTGTAGTGTTACATAAAAAACCTACATATATAAAAAAAAAAAAAAAAGAAGGAAAGAAAGTGAGTAAATTCTAGGTCGGGTGAGAAGTTGTTTGGCGTAGCGACTACGTTTTGGAGTGAGCCACTTCTTTGTTTTTAGCAACTAGCTAGCAACTAGTTTTTGTGACTAGATTTATACTTTTTTAACAATTTATAACGCCAAGACTAATCGTATAATAATTTGTAACGATTAGTTTTGACCATTGGCCGCATTGAATAAAAATGAATACAAAATAATATGAACATAAATAAACAAAGTACTTGCATAGATTTATTATGATTAAATTTCTGTACAAAAATTTATATTCATTAACTCGGTATCAAAAGAGCATCTTATTTTTTATAGTGAAGTAAAACATAATAGTTTTCGTAATATTTTTAACGTACAAACTGATTTTAAACACCTGTGGTCCACACAATTTTGTGTTCATTTTTATTTTTTGTTTAATGTGACCTGAAGATCTGGTTAAAACCATAGTTGTTACAAATTACAAACACTCTGGACATTAGAAATTGTAATAAATTTTTTACTGCACAATCAAATTATAAATATATTTTTACATTATTTTAGAAAAAGAGTTAAAAAAAAAAAATCATGATAAAATCAATAATATATGCTCAGAATCTAAAATATGTAATCATACTTTAACAGGCAGACGTATTTGGTATTTGAATATTTTTAGTGTTATCTGTGTTGATATTTTACCTGCGTAACGTGAAAATGATGAACTTGCCAAATGGTAAGTTTACAGTGAGATATATAGACAAATATTACAGTGCATGATATTGGTATAATACCTGGGAACATGAGCTTAAAATGTGTAGTAGGTACTTAACTGTACATGTGTACATAAATTATCGTTAATTTTACATGAATAATAATCCATAAATTCTACAGAGTGTAATTCAATCGAGCAATGAAGGACTTGCGAGGACGTAAAATAGTACATAAACCAATAAACCTATTTATTTTTTATAATACGTGCTTACAAAGTTAATAGTTGGAAATTATACAATTGAAATGGTAACCAACAAAATTAGATTTAAAACTAAGCCTGTCAAGATGTCGATTTCATAAAAATAGTATACATTTCATTAAAATCAAAATTTTCAAAATTAAAACCGTAACAAAGATCAAACTTATTTGATGCCCCTTCAATAAGCAACCTTGTGTTTGAAGTGAGCGAGTTCACAATAACGGTTTAGACTTATGAATATTATGTAAAATTATACTTGAGAGACAAATACGAAAAAAAAAGGAGAAAACAAAATAAGTACATATTATGTACAATACGGTACATACATTTTTACATTATACATAACATCCTATTTAAATACTATCAAAGTTTACATTTTTAATACAACTAATTGACATTTTCTTATTTTTAAATTTTCTCAAGTCATTATTTAATTTTCTACCAAAGTCAACCCCTGCAACACATGCGTAGTAACTTTTAAACTATTTACGATTATATATAACTATAGTAAATAGATTTTAAACATTAAAATCGTTGTGTAAACTTATTGTTGGATAAGAACTACAGGCTTCTTAAGTATTGTTTTAATCAATGTGTTTACTATTTTTTTGTATATTAAGTAATATTAAAAAAATAAAATGAAAATTATCTAAGTGTCATCACTGGGTCACTTAAACCAATTATTGTGATTTTGTTTAGTTTTTCTCAGTACAGATATTGTACCTGAATTTATAAGTAAAAAAAAAAAACAAATACGTACGTATCTCGGGCCAGTCATCATACTTGAAGATTGGATCTATTATATCAAAACTGTTCTATAGTTAATGCAATCGTTCAGGCGAAAACTGGTCGTAAATACGGACATTTTAGCCCACCGTGGTACCAGGGACCCATGATCCGCATGACGCGGCACGAAACCGACGCGACGTTCGCGTACACGTGTTTGTGACCACGTGGTGTACGTGAAACGCAAACGTCGGCTCATGGGACCCTGGTACCAAAAATTGACCATTCCGTGGCCGCCGCCGTAAATACAATTGTATATTTAAACAATATATTATTGTCCCCCTCGGTACCAGGGTCGCATGGGACGTTGCCAAGTGGCGAGCGCGCCAAGTGGAGACCCGTTTTCACCTAAACGGTGCCATGGGCGTCTGTACATAATTACGAAACGTCGGTTCATGGGGCCCTGGTACATAAATCGGCTAAAATACGTATTTTCGGACCGTTTTTCCGCCTAAACGGAGGCGGCGGTGTTGTATATTTTATAATGTAAAAAAGCCGGGATCAGTCTAGGTCGCGTGGGTAGTTTGACGGAGTGGTAGCGGCTAAGCTTTGAGTGGACCGCTAGTTTAGAATTAATAGATAGTTTAGAACCGCTGCCTTCGAAAATACGATTCTGAGCGTGCTCTGGTTGTCAAGTTGTACGTGGTAAAGACAAATTTAACAATAAAAACTTTTATCAAATCTGTATGTTTCCCACTTTAGCATTGTGTAAAGGTTTCAGCTTGGTGCGATTTTTATTTTGAATTATTCGTTCCCCCCATAAGAAATACATGGCCGCCCGGAAAGACTAGAGTGGTCTTATGGAACAATAACTGCGTAAAATTCAATAATTCAAAAAATTTTCGAAATCCCATAGTTCTCTTAAAAATGATCAAAATCGATTGAAAACTAAGCAGTAAATTCGTTAAAACCTTTTTAATGACGTATATAAATTTCAAGTCGTACGGAGCACTTTTGGGAATTTGACCGTTTTCGTTTTTTCCTCACAACTTAAAAACATTTTAAAAACGCTTCATATAAAGTATCATCTCGGATCAATTATCTATATTTTGAGGTATCGTACGTTAAAATCGGAACATTCTTTCTAGTAGAAAAAGTGATCACAAAAATCGAAAAAAAAAATCTAAATCGACGTGTAAAAAACACGTTTTCCGTAATTTTTTGTGCCTTCCATAAGAAATACAGGGCCGCCCAAAATAACGACAATTTCAAAGTTACATAACTTCCTCAAAAATGATCAAAATCGACTGAAATTTCAGTGGAACACTCATAAGACCCTCCTACATGACGTATAAATTTCAAGTCGATCGGACCAACTCGAAAAATTGGCCCGTTTTTTGTTTTCCTCAGAACTTCGAAAATAATCAAAATTTCAACTAAAGTACCATCTTGGATCGATTATCTTTCTTTTAAGGTATCATGCGTTACAATTCGTGCAGGTTTTCTACAAGAACATTACAGAAAGAAAAAAAACATCCTTGTAAAACCAATACATTCTTCGCTAACGCTCAGAATCTAAAAAAAAAAGTAGGTATCTATAAAAATTTTTAACATTTTTATCAAAGTTAATTAGTTAAACATAAACATAGAATGTTTGTTTATTTATGTTTTAATCTTATCATAATGCTATACGAGTATAAATCCCAGGTACAAATATTACAATTGTTTTACATAAATTATTTTCAGGGGTGAGGGTTTTGAATATTTTGCTCAACTATCGCTTATCTAGTAATGAGTACCTAATATACGATGGGACCATGCTACGGATTAAAAAAAAAAAATACAATGGTGTATTTTTTTTGGATTATTATTTGCTAGGGGTTTTTTTTTCTTTCAATTAATCGAGTAACATTAAATTTTTTGTTTGATTTTCGTTTTGTCTCCTTTGGTGGACATCGACTTTTTGATACTTTTCTTTCTTGGTCCCAACAGATGTTTATATGGACCCACGCGACGTCTGACCATCGTACCCCGCCACCAAGCCTGAATTCGTACGGCCATTCTTTCCCTGAGTTCGTTCGTTTTTTTCTCCTCTTCAAGTTTTCGTTTGTTCGTTACGTGCTCATCTATAACAGCCTGCCTCTCGTCGTACTTGCGATTCAAACAAAAAACAATGCACCACAATTACATCGTACCATAATAAATAACTAACATCAATTAAACATTATAGCATTCTGCAGTTATCAGATTATGTGGTGGCAAAGCCGTTATTTTTGAGTCGCAACGGTTTATCCAGGCGATTTCTTTTTTTTTTTTGGGGGGCAATGAACTGTGAAAATCTCCATGGTCAACTTTATGCTTTGACCCGTTTGTTGAAGTCAATCGGGAAAAGGCGATCATAGACATACAACATCCTCCAAAATATAAGTAGGTAATTAGAATTTTATAATCATTTATAGTAATTATAATTTAAATCTAAGTAGTTCTAATAGTTTTATGGACACGACGCGATCATATTATCATAACGGTTAAACCGATTTTTATTTGGTTTTGAAAAAATAAAGCTTTACGTTCAGAGTTTATAATCGTGAAATTTTGTTTTTTTTTTTCAACAGATGGAACAGTTTTTAAGATAATTAAGTTCAAAATGTTTGCCGATTACACGGCCGACGTCGATGAATAGGCATAATAAACGTTTACGACAATATAATGAACTTGATAGACAGACACAGCATACTGCAATTTATTATTGAATTCGATAGGTACCTTGGTTAGTTTAGGGATATTCTTCATTGCAATATAGTGGTTATGACCGGTGAAAACGCGCCAACATTTTACAAACGATTGATTTAATAAGCTGTCATCTAATTTGACGCGTAAAAATCGCCAAAACATTTCAATAGTGGAATGACTCGAGAAATCTACCCTTCCTCGTAGGCCAGGTGTCGAAGTATGGAGTTTTTTTTTTTTTTGCTGGCAGTAATTACATAACTATTATGAAAACGTCGTACACAATAATACCATTTGCATAACACCCCGTGTATAAAATCTAAAACGTTTAAAAAATATAACATATTTACAGTTTCTTTCAAAGTTTCGACTTGTACGGTTTTTTCCTTTAGAGCAGTTTTAAGATTTTTCAATTTTTCGTCCATTTCCATAGTATCGGTTTCGTATTTAAGTTCCCAGTATTTAATTCGTTTTTCTAGTTCCTGTTCAAACGAAATAATTAATGGATACGATAATAATTGATGTCGTCAATATCGCGTTCCTCGGCGCATAACGCTTGCAGCGCTGCTCGTAGTGCACCTAACCTACTTACGTTTATACTATAGTCCAAATATTTAGTATTTTCCGAGTCTACGATTTTCGACGCCCTTAGTTTGGTCTGCAGGTCGGCTATTTTTCTCCGCTGTTCCAATTCTTTAGATCCGAATTGAAACTTGTGATTTTCAACCCTGGCCTTTTCCCATTTGATGACGTAATTTTTTTCCGTTTCCCTGCGTATCACTCTACGTTCCATCGCTCCCTGCTTATAGAGTACGAGAGGATTTAGTCGAGACGACGAATGCGTGCATTGAATTGAGGTATGAATATTGTTCACAATATTCGTACCTTATATTAAATTATCGTCTTTTTCGTGACCATGAACCATATTGTGTTTATTTATTATACACTGACGACGACCGTAGAGAAAAAAAAAAAATTAAAATTTGGTTTGGCCGTATCGAAACTTAGATAAACGCCTATTGCGTGCCTACAGTTTATAACGTTTGCAAAGAACGTGGACAAAAAAATGTCACAGAAAAATAAAACACGAAAAGTATGCGTACAATTTTATTTTATAATTATGTACAAGGAAATACACCAAACGCCGAAAGAAGGACCACCCATCGACCATCGTGGATGATACTCTTGTTAAACTTGGTTTTTACCAGGACGTATTTTAGGTACACGCTGGATAACTGCAGAGCTCTCTCGAAATCGTTTTTTCGAAGTTTATCACTGCTTTCAGGTGTCGAACGATAAGTGTAAAAACCACAACTTTCCAAAACTTACGCAAAGAAGTGACCCAATCCAAATGCATCTGGGGACACGCGAGAGGGCGTTTTTTTTCAGGTACACCCCCCCTATGTTCCCGTTCGAGATACGTCCAGGATAGGACTCCCGGTGCCAAGCGTGAGGTGGTCTCCGCTGTGCAGGGAGTCCCTTTTAGGACAATACAGAAGGATAGCGCCGGGGATAGCAGGCAGGGACTCCGGCCGCGGTGTCGCATTTGTAGGGTGTATACAAACGTAATACGCTATCCGCTCACGATCCGTTCCTCATCGTCCATCGAGCCCATCTGCTTCCTCGACGGCGACGCGCGTTTCTCCAACGGCTCGTCGTCGTCGTCGTCCAGCCACGGCGCGTCCGGCGAACGTTTCTCCTCCGCGTCGACCGTCCAAGACTGCGTCGCGGCGTCCAGCAAGACGCCCGATCCGCCCCGGAGCTGTTGGACGGCCGCGCGGAGGACGCGTGTGACGCGGTCATAGCTCGCGGCGCCGCCGCGCAACGATTCGAGTATGGAGACTTCGAGCAGCGTTCTCTCGAAAATCTCCGCCAACCCGTCGACGTCGGCCGCTTCTCGCGTCGCGCAGTGTTGTCCACTGTACATGTTGTTCGAAAACGAAACCGCGGTAAAAAAAAAATCGTTAAACCCCAGAGGTAATAGTTACAACGGCGTACGTATCTGATGTGAATTTTTTTTCGTTTTCGCAAACCCACGTTCCTTGGAGAGGAGGCGTCGTTTATACTATAAACGTACACTCCGTTTCACACGAGAGAACCGCGTCAGTCCGCCCGGGTCCATTGGGTTGATGAGGAACCGGTCGCGTCAGGAAAGTACTTTATAACCGTCTTAACGTCGAAGACGCCCGGAGAAGGAAGTCTGCAGGCGAGGCCGTGAGTCGCGTTTATTGAAAACTGATTATTCCCGCGCGGAACGGAGCGTGTAGATTCGAGCTTCTAGGCGGATGATACAATATTCTGGATATTATACACGTAGGTATACTCCTGCAGCTGTATGTAGAGTGAGAAATCAATAAAAATAATAACGCACAAATAATTATGGATTAAACTGCAAAATAGTGTGTTACAATACCTCTAAAAATGTAATCCGCTTGTACAGGCTAAAAACAACGTCACGTCACACCTTGACAACGCTTGCTGGGCAGGTCGTCTGGCTATTGTGTAAACAAATAAAAAAAAAAATCGATTTTGCACCTAATACGCTCCTTCCCGGAATGCTGCTGACGGCCCGTCGGTTACGAAAAAAGTTGGTAGTGTTCTTATAATCCTATATAAATACATACACACGTTTATCTAGGATACCAAATCAATATTGTAAAGGAAACTGAAAACTGAGAACGGTCGAACGAAACGACGTGTAGTGAACTTGTGTTTAAGTAGATAGTTTTGGCCACGGATGCCATAAACGCTTTAACGTATCCCCGAATCTTTCCAATCACTTTTAACTGTTTAAGACACTAGAAGCTTAAAAAGCAGCCATCCGAGCTAGGACATTACGTTTGGCGCAGCGTGCAAAACCAATGATTTGAAAAAAAATGCAGGACAAAATCTCAAGCAGAATCTGTAAAAAAAAATGTCCACGTATATACATATATGTATTCCACTACTATTATAGGTACCTACGTTTCACGTATGAAATTTCGTACTGCATATAATGTCGCATTGTTCATTTTGTCGCGTATCTTAAAAAAAATACTAGTAAAAATTAGTAGGCAGGTTATCTCATCGTGTTTTTGCAGCGCATTTCTGTTTGGTGCACAATACATGTATCCTGAATTGGCTACATCTACTCGTTTGACTACTTTGAAAGCACATTTGATAATATACAAGAGATATTTTATCACTATTTATTTATTGTATTTTCAAACAATTATCGATTATTGTCGTTATTTTTTGTTAATGATTGTTTTAAAACAATATTTTTACTGCAGTTGAGTTTTTTCTCGATCGTATTTATACTTACTTTATCAAACTTTTTGTATTTCCACCGATCACGATCCCTAAACGCCAAAACCGCCCCTGTTGAAAAGTTTATACGTATAATTATATATACCTACGTACCTAATACCTATGCATGTTTTTTTTCGTGACAACGATTTATCAAAAATGGTTCAACCTATTTGATTTCCGTTTTCTGGAAAATAAAGCTATACACATATTTTAAGTTGTGCGTCGTATAACTTTTATCAAAATCAGTCGAGTAATTTTTGAGAAAATCAAGTTTGAAGTTATCACCGATTGGAATCGTGTGTATGGTGGCTGTGTATATACCTGTGTAATTTCATTAACGCGACCGAGCGAAAACGGTTTTCGATTTCTATTCTCGGATAGATAAACTCGTGTATTTGATAATTTTTTTTCCGAAATCGATTCAGTAGTTTTCGAGGAAATCAAGTTTAACGATATCGCGCCGATTAGTGTTGTGTGGTGGATATAATTTATAATGTATAATAATTAGTCGAACCGATTCGATTTCTGTTTTTGGATTAACAAACTGCATAATATTTGGAGTGATGCATTTGTTTTTAAATTTGTAGAGTATTTTTTAAGACAGTTGAAAATTTTCGCGTTTTGTGAAACTATCGTAGGCGCATGCCAACGGTGGGGTTTTTTTTTTTTTTGTGAATAGCACAATAAATCTCATGTTTTGCGTAATATATTACTCCAATATTCGATGCACATTTCGATATATACTTTTTAAAGCGTACGTTTGTATTTTAAGCTTTTTAAATTTTTTTTTTCGAACACGCCTGCAGTACATGTTCTTTTGCAAGTATCCGGTGTAATTAACCACAGTCAAACGTGATAGTGTATATATACATAGACGGAATGTTTGATATTATTTTTAATCCGTTACGCGGTCACGACAAACTGCAGTTTTAATGAAAGCGAGAACATCCGCCGAACAAGACGGCGCGCAGAATTTGACCGAGTCTGACGGCGTCTTTGAACGCGAGAGCGCCGACGATCGGACCGATCCAATAAACGACAAAATGATCGCGGTTGATCCGTCCGGCACATCCGTACAACACGGCCGACGCGTATGTAGGATTCATCAGCACGCCGGTGTATTTGAACGCTATAACAGTATTGTGTTTAATATTAATGATATGGTGATTTACTTCGAAAGGTTCGAGTGCGGACAAAACGGAGAAAAGCTAGGCGGCCAAAAGGTAAGTTTTACACAGGAGTGTGGTGAGGCCGACCACGTTGTTTGGTTCGGAGTGTCGACCGGGAATCAGAAGAACTCAGAGTATGAGCGTAGCAGAAATGAGAATGCTTAGACGGTGTGGAGCGGAGTAACAGGAGAAGATAGAATACGTAAGAGGTACAGTATTAGTGTTGTTGAGACGAGTTTGAATAGGCTGAGATGGTTTTGACGTATGCGACGAGAAGAAAAGAAACTGAAGCAGTAAGAGCGGTTATGAAAATGAACGTTGAAGGAAAAAGAGGTAGAGGATTTTTTGAAAAGTTCTACAGACATGCGTTCGAATGAGCTGAAAATCGGTATACGTGTTTGAAATCAGTCAAACGACTGTTTTTTTTTTTTTTTGCACCATTTTGCTTTTTATTAAGTTTTTGCAAATTTTCGGATGGGGGGATTTTAGGGGCGGTTTCTATAGGGGTAAATATTGAGTTTTATTGAAAATTTTTTTCAACTTTTCGTAATGACCCGTACGTATGTAATGTACCGAAAATAAAAAAAAAAAAATTGATCGTGTGGTTTTTTCTGTACCTTGTCCGAATATTTTGCCAAAGGGGATAAATTTGAGTTTTTTCGTGAATTTTTTTTGCAAATTTTTTCTAGCGACCCATAGAAGCACAAGCTGTAAGCACTCGAAATTTCATAATATTTGATCGAGTGGTTTTTTCTGTACCTTGTCTGACATAAAATTTCATAAAAACAGTTACTTTCGCACCCTTAGATCTCAGGTTGGGCCGTTGCAGGGACGAACGCGGAATGCTCGTTCTCGTCTTAACGTATAATGCTGGGGCAATGGTGATAAGATATAGCTTATTTAACTATTATTGACAGGTTAGGTACCTGTCATGTTTATGTACATCAACGCGTACGAAGTTATCTGATTTTTGGAAATCCGAAAGCATCGGCAAGTTTTTCGCAGACCTACCTGAAACGCCAAATACATGAACGTGACAACGGCTTCTTCGATCGCGGCTGTTAACGAGTCGGTACGCTGTACAAAATAAAAATTATAAAAAACCGATATTTATACATTGATTATTATTATTATTTTATTTTTTTTATATATATTTTTATCATTTGGTAAAATTTCAAATGCCGGCTTTATAGGATGAATATCTAACATAAAAGTAATAATTTATCTGTCTTGTCATCTAAATAAAATTAATAAATTTTATTCTTACGAACCCGCATATTCAGAACGGTTTTTTATGCGAAAAAGTATTTATATATTTTATATAAGTATACTTATGAAAGAGATTAATATATAATCATTAGTAAACCAAAATGTTCCTCGTTCCACGAATTGAATTTTTACTTATTTACTGATTTTACCAATTTTTATCTGCGCTTTATCCAGATGATGAACTTTATGATGAAATTATCTTTCATTTCTATCTAGATAAATTTTTAGCCGGTACCAACGCTCTACTTAAGTACCTATACATCTAGTCTCAACTTTTTTCATGGCACGTACGATGTATTATGTAAGTATATACGAGATACATTAAATGCTGTTAAATCCAAAGAATCGAAACTCAATTTTGCGTAATATTTGCTAGTTTATTACTGTTATTAAGTATATGTATAGGCGTGTACCTACTTTCAAATGTCTAGTGCACCGTGTCTTTAGAAACGTCTCCTTCGTATTCAAAACATTTCCCGACCATAGTGCCAACGTGAACCTATATAATAGTACAAGTAGTATAGAAAAGCCGATTCTGGACCCTCACCCTGAGAAATTCGACTCAGCTTAACCGAACGTCAGCAGAGTAACTGACTTTACTTTTTGGCTTTTTTTTTTTTTGCTTTAGGTCGAAAAAAATCATTAAAAAATACGTCAGTTACTTTGCTGATGTTAGGTTTGGTTGTCAGGGTGAGGGTGAGGGTTCAGAATCAGCTTTTCTATACTACTAATACACAAACGATATAGTGTCAATATAGTATCATCGACCGGCGCATGCATTAAGTTTCAATAATTGTATTGTGCACATAAATGTCATAATATGGTTAGAATCATACAAAAAGTGAGAACGGAAAATATATAGATATCAGAACAAGGGGGTTGCCGTTGAAGCTGTTACCCCATCCGGCGTCAGGAAGAGCTGTCAAATGTTATTTTAATTGATTGAAAAATTTATTTTTTTTAATAAGTATAACTTAAGAAAAATTATTTAATGAAATAATTCTAACCGCATGTTGTATTCTAATCAGAATACGTTTTTACTTTATACATACATACTTTTGCTGCAGGTTAATACTTAGGTTGTTTTTAATATTTAAAAAATCGACTACTTGTCGCTTAAATAATTAGCACGTACAATTACTTAAGTATTTACATAGTTTCTATACAAATTCAATTTTATGCGACTTAACCCCTGATCTTTTGCGATGGAAATTTATATATACATATACACCTTACCCCCAGAAATTAAAAGTCATTCCATTGTTCCCGATTTCGTTCGACCTTATTTCCACCGTAAATTGTTTGCGTTTTACTTTTTACACCTACACTTATTTGGTCAGAAATAAATATGTCTCTGTAGGCTATTGGCAGACACGTAAGTAATATATTTAATAAATGTACACGGATTCTCCACAAAACTAGAATCATGATTTATTATGTTATCAAGTCGTACACTTTTCTACGTTTAAAACATCAGAAATAATTTTATTTAATGTGGATATTATTTTTTAGACCGCCGCAGCGCAGAAAACGAGTAAGTACCTATTACAATAAACGAGCTACCTGTTCAAAAAAGTTAGTCCTATTTATTTGGCCTAAAATCAGCGTAGAATGGAATTATTATTTTTAACTATTAAACGTATCCTGTTTCATGCGAAATTCGCATACGAATACAATATGTAATATAACAGGTAGCAGCTGTACGTCTCACCTGTTGCTCAGGTAACTCGATACGGTTAAAGCTACTAAGCTTCTAAAGACGTTTGCGCCTCTGTATAAATCTTGTTTAAAGATTTGCGACATCATTGTTCCGTCGTTATTGCAACTGTTTCGTCGAGTTGTCGTTTTTTTTTCAAGTCTAACAATACACGGTAAATAACAATACGTTAATCGGTAAAACTCGTTCAAACTTCGATTGAACATGCAGTTAAAACGATGTTAAATGTTCAATAAAAACCGCATATAGGTAAACCACACACTTATTGATATAAGATATTATAGATAATATTATAATTGTACGAGCACGACCAGTGCAGTTACTTCTTACAAGCAACAGCCCTTAGCTCAGTTCAACGTCCACGTCTTTAGAGGTTTGAAAACGATATTTTACTGTTATAGTTATGGAAAAACTTTTAAGAAAATCAAATCAAGGCGATTGATAATTTGTCCGAGCACATTTTAGATAGATTCTAGAAAACCTTGATAAATATCAAGGCTGTCTAGGTATGGGCAACATCATATAGTGGTACTCTGTAAAAGTGAAGGTTTAATTAACACATTAATCATACAGTTAAGATTTCTACATCAAATTAATTTATCCTAGACCCCGGATAGTCCTAAACGATTTACCTAATGATGTACAATTTGAATAAGATTATAACTGAACTGCGCACATTACAGATATACACCCGCACCAAACAATTTCGTTGATTGCAAACATAATTGGAATACAACTACACTACTAATCTCCTCTATCCGAATTTTTTTACAATTTAAAACCAGCTATGTATTAATAAAATTATTAGGTGCCTTTAACGCATAAACTATTTTGTCTAAAACCAACCGTCCACCAATTGTCTGTATTCATTTAGTATAGGTATAAACACATATTATATACTACGTTTATTATTTTCCATTTTGTACACAGAAAAATGTAGACCATTAAAAACCTCGAGTAAATAGTTGTTTAAACAGTTGAAAAAATCAAATCAAATAGGGTAAAAAATTCATAACCGCCGAAAGCTGTCGATTTATACAAATAAAAAATTGCGATCAAACACGAAAATCGGCTACGATGATCATAATATTATGGCCAATATGACCTCTTAATTATTGAACGATATCAACTTATATCATAGGTACCTACTACGATTTTTGAGTATTACGTTGTGCAGTTCAGATATTACCGACGTCACCAACGGGCTGGAATGATAGACCACAAATATTAGATTTGTACGGTACACGTAGTACGAACACGAGTTCGTCGTCAGTTTTGTCATGTGGTTACAAATCGACTTGGTCAACAGTATCACGGCCACCATTCCGGACAAATCTAACGTCGCTACTGGAAAATTTCAACAAGAAAAATCCCACTTAAATTAAATACTTCTTCTTCTTCTTCTTCTTCGCCTTTCTCCCAGCTATTTGGAGTCGGCCACCCTTGTCCTATATTAAATACTTATATTTATATATTACATACTTCCCAGAGGCAATTGCCTCCGAGTCGTTCGGGGTGGACGATTCTTACAAATCACAAAAAAAAAAAAAAATAAAGGATAATGCCAAATGCCAAAGTATTGTACATAGGGCTTTAATTTTTCTCCATAGTATTCTCGGTTCATAAAATTTTTTTTAAAAAATACAAAAACCAGGAAAGATAGGAGGAATATACGTGGATGTTAATTTAAATTTGATTGCCTCCGAGCATTTTTGAGTTCACCACGCCACTGTATATGCCACCTACCTATTATACTTACAACACATTCGAAATACTGACCCGCTCGAGCAGTGACTTTACGTAGCCTAACCTATATTACTCCACCCCAAAAATTATTGATTTTTTTTTCTTTCTTCGTGCCCCTTTCATTAAAAATTTCTTAATACGCCCCCGTTACTCTCGTACTTATTCCTATGTTCATCGTGTAACAATACTGTTCGGTGATCTCGACGATTTCCATGGACAGCGATGTCAAGTGGTATTTAGCATCGTCCACGCGATTGACGAACCTCAGTCGCCGTTGATATGCCCTTAACATCAGTTTGATCGGTAACGATACGAGAAATACGAAGGACATGTACAAAATACAGCTGGTTATCACATCGCGCGTCGGCGCTTTGTCTGCAATCATCGGATACGACCCAGCTAAAAAAATTAAAATAATAACAAACGAGTAAAAAATAGCGCTATTTTTCGATTGTACAGCGAAATTATTCGTACGCAACTATATAGGTACGCTGCAGTGTGTCTATAAAGTTTCATTGTCCAACAGGTACACACAATATTAAACTTGTTAATGATAAATAGAGTACCTAAATACGGTAAATAATTTACATACTGGCATTCTTTTTGATCCAAAATTATCATTTACCTACCGTATTGATTCCACGCGGAAAAAATATAGAGACTTTCATCACGAGACTTTTACTTGTTCATATAGTTTAATATCATACCTATTCTTATATAATAACATTTAATCCATTATTTGTCATTATTTACTGTGAAATATGACACTTATACATTAGGTATTTATATCGTATTAAATTAGGTCTTTTAATTAAAAATTCTTTCTTATAATATGACGTATGAAACATTACACTTCTACCTACAATATGTTTTACTGTATCATACTGTCACTATGTTTATAATGTTGAAATTGGAATTTATTCCGTAAAACAAAGATTACTATTATATGCGTCAAGGCGTCCATAACGAACGAGTTTTAAAATTGCATTTTAATCAACCGTTTTAAATTCGTTAGTTGCAAATTGTAAACTACTTAGTCACCTTCATATAACACGGATAATAATAGACTTCTGCAGTTCTTTATAGTACCTAATTACGCCGCGTAACAAAAAAAAATTATAATAGTTAGTCATAATTAACACATAAGTATTAAACAATTATATGCACACAAATCGCATAAAATCGGTTTGACTATTTAGCATAATATGGCTTGTGTGAGTGTTTTGCCCATTATGAACTATGTTTATAGACTTATAAATTATTATAATATCATAACTATTTACAAAACTTGAAACTGATAGCCAGAATCAACATGCTTCAGAGAACTGTTTTGGTTTGTTGTGAATGTAAACGATGCATTTCTGTGTTTAACTCCACTGAAAATTAAAAAGTTTGAACCAACCATTCGAGTTTGACTGACTTTAAGGTTTTATTAAATTTAGTATGATCAAAACAGGTCGCTGTGTAATTCCTATCGTTCGTCTCGTTCTTTCTGCGCGTTATAATTAATAGGTGTCTTAAGATCGTAAATTTGATACTTAACTAACTCTTTCTATTTTGAAATAAAATCATGAATTCTGCGGCCCTCGTTTTACCCGACTGCCAAAAGAGGTTATGTAATGTTTATTGTGCGGTGAATGTATGTGTGGGTATAGGTCATTTATTTCTTTGGTAAGATGGGTAGCCTGACCATTTTGACGGATTTCCGCGTAATATTGTTTTTTGATTTCTCTTAATTGTGCGATTAGGTTAAAAAAAAACCTGCAAATAGAAAATGTTGAAAATATCGTACGATTTGAATCATGGAAAACGAAACATCGTTGTAAAACTCGAAAACAAACCTGACGATAGAATATCTAGAAAAGTTTTAGAAACAGACCCAAATATCGTTTGTTCCTAACGCATTAAAATCGAACAAAAACGTATAATACATTATATTTCAATCGAAACGCCTAATTCGTATACCTGTGTTAACGTTTCAGTGTAAAAAAAAAAGAATACTACACTTGATTATAAGAGTATATATACTGTACATCGAGTGTACGTTAGTTTCTCTACAAATATTACAACGTATAAGGAGATAAAGCACTCTGTTCTAAAAGAATTGCCCAGGATTTTAGAAAATATACACCTAATCTACCCGGTAACCCTAAAGTACTGGTACACGTGAACGAATCGCCATTTTTATTGCCCGCGTGTAACACAATAAACACGCGTTCGGTATACATACGCGGCCGTTGGCGAACGTTATAATTATTATTTACGGTGTAACGCAGTAAGACTGTAAAAAACCGACAGATAGTTCTAGGAGACTTCAAAACGGGTTTGTTGCTAACGATTTTTACCGAAAACAAATAACTACTTTTGTATAAAGAGGTATGTACATCATCCGATGAGTGTTGAAACAGACGTCATTGATCAGAGCGAACACGTGATACGAGTCGCGTTCGTGCAGAGAACGTCCTCTCAAACCAGCTCGTCTATACCGCCGCGGTGATGTGAAGATATTAAAATGCTATTTTACTGGTAGGTTACTATAACATCGCAGTATGTTGCAAAACATAACGTTTGCGAGTCGGTTGTTTAGTAAGTATTTTTTTTTTAATGCGATAAACAAATTATACCGACGATTGTACCGATCGACTGTGACGTGCGGACTAAATCGGTACGTGGTTTTAATTTACGTTATTAGTATGCCTAACTATAGGTGGGTACTGCCCCGTGTCCTAACCTGCCTCGTATAGCGCCCAGCAACTTTTTTGTATCCGTATCATGGTGGTAACCTAACACGGTAATGTATTGTTTGAAATTTGAAAGAGTTTTTATCTTTGAAAGACTAATTAAGTTTATTAAAAAAGAACGGCGCCACGGGTAAAGTAGCGGCGACTACGCTTTGGGTGGATCATTGGTAACGATCAACGTAACGATTGGAGCACTCCTTCTATCCGAAAACGTCATTACAGACCTGAAAATTTCAAATTTTACGAAATTCTCGAATTGTTTTTTATGGTTTTTGGGGTGAAACTCAAAGAGTTAGCTAAATTTCAAACAAAACATCAACCAAAGTACCACCGGTGTTCATTTAGAAAAGTTACTGACTTTGAAAATCGGAGCATTCTTTCTATACGAAAAGTTGTTGACAGAAAAAAAAAAGAAAACATCATTGTAAAAAAACAATACATTCCGCTCGCTCGTCAATAAAAATCTAAAAATGTTGGAAAATCGTTTTCAAGTAGACTTCACGGTGAATTTTAATCAGTTTTCAAAATCTTAAACGCGTCATTAGATCGATCTGTACGAGTTCGGCAAGTGAAACGTCTAATTTCCTATGAAATTTAAGAAAATTAAATTAAAACTAATATGTCGTTGAGAAAATAAATTTTTATTATTATTTTAGGTTGTTAGTATTTTAGATTCTAACTATAGCAAATAATGTATGGTTATAGTTATAGTTCCTATACAGGTATAATTTGTAAAAAGGGTGTGATTCGATATCGGTTGGAAGTTTGATGAGTACAACGACTTTCCTTTGGGAGGGTCCTTGCAGGTTTAAAAGTTGTAGTTTAAAGTTTACATTAAATCTGATAGCAAAATTACGACCTGATCTAGCTTTACTAGTCAAATACTTAAAATGTTCTACAAGTTAAATTTTTTGAAAATTTCATGACGATTTAAATTAATTCATTCCAATAACGTGTTTGAAAAATCAAATTATAACAGCCACTAATGACCATGTTAAGGCTTTCAAATGTAAATTAGATCTATTTAAAACACAATTACAAAACGAAGACTTGACACATTTCCCAGCATGCATGACGTATACAAAAATTAATGATGATCCAATTTCCTACAAAAAATATTCAGAAAAAAGAAGACTGAATTTGAAAATAGGTTTCAAGATTTCAAATATTTAGAAAACGATTTTGCCTTATTTACCTCTCCTTTTTCAATAGACGCAGTAAATGTTTCAACACGTATACAAATGGAACTGATCGAGATTCAAAACGATTCAAATTTAAAAAATAAATTCAATGATGTTGGTGATTTTTACAGTTGTTTTGCCAACACGATATGTAGAAATTCGTAGATTTGCAAGTAAAATTATTTCTATGTTTAGCAGTACTTATCAATGCGAGCAACTTTTTTCATTAATGAACAGTAATAAATCACCCGTTAGATCTAGATTAACCGACACACATCTAAATGCAGTTTTAAAAGTGGTTTCGTCAAATAATTTCTTCTCCCGAAATTGAAAAGTTGGTGGGAGAAAAGAGATGTCAAATATCGTCTAAAAAGAATTATTAATATGTTTTTTATTTTTTTGTAATTTATACATCACCTATTTTCATTAATAATTAGTATGATTTATATTTTATTTAAATGTTAATGTTCATTTTTTTTTTTCATTTTTTAATTTAGTTGTAATCAGGGTTTGAATGGTAAATAACGTACAACGGAATTTTTTTTTTTTGAAATGCAAGCCCTGGTTGTAATATTGCTGTTTTTGTGAACATATAAAGAATTGAAAAATTTGTACAAAACGTTTGATTTTTTCGGTAAATTTTTATGTGCGGCCCGCGTAGTAAACTATTCAATATATTTGGCCCACTTGATACTTTGAGCTTGACA
>CM029357.1:16436611-16455159 GCA_017140985.1 Hormaphis cornu
ATATACTGTAACTCTAAATAGTCTAAACCCTAAGTTATATACTGTTAAAATTAATTTTTTTAGCACACTTTACTTTGACGAACTGACTTGAGAAGTATAAGCTATTAGTTATTGCGTTTTGTAGCATAACATATAATTAGTAAGTTCAATAGTATAGTATATTATATGCACCTATAGGTATTTCTCAATTTTTAAATCCCAGAAACTACAATTTACTACCATATAATATTTCACGCAAGAAGTAAAAACAACATTCTACGTTTTCTACAAATTTCGATAATAACTGGTAGACTCAGACACATCATTTATCGTACGTATTATACACGTACGTATATATATATGTATATACATATTTTCATTCTTCGTCAGTTATCTATAGTTTATTAGTTTTAAATAATCAATATTTATACACAGGCAATAATTATAAATACCACGAACAATATAACATATCACTAAACTAGAGAGGAGAAAGGGTCTTCACTCTTTAACGAGCGTCGAGCGTGCGTTGAGCCGCATACTAGTAAAATAATATGATTTATCAGTTTGAAATTAAACATAACAGAAACAAATCGTATATAAAGTACCTATAACTGGAAGATAATGCTGTGTAGTATGCGCTACGGTCGTTTTTTAATTTATTTGGTAAAATCGTGTTTCAAAAATATTTTAAATTAGTTTTGAACTTTTAGTGTGAAAAATGCTATTTACGAACAAGTGTAAGAAGATCATTCCGTACAGTAGTTTTTTCCGTGGATTTACAAAAATTGAAAGTAAGAAATTTGATGATCATTGCCCAAAACGTTTATACAATACTTTTTGGAAATCTGTGTACCGAAAAAATGGAATTTTTCCAATTTTACTGCCGTTCCAGTCAAAAGTGTCGATTTTTTAAAATTAAAATTCAGTTTTTTATGTAATAGATTGTTATCAGTTTCTGGTACATAAAAAATACGTTAAACTTATTTGTCCATGGTTATTTGTTCATAGCGTATGACCATAAGAAGCATTAACAATTTTGGGGTTATTAAATGATATTTTATGCCACCGCAGTACACGTATAAATCCAATTTTTTTTATTAACTTTTGAAGAGCTACAAATCTAGGAGGTCTGAAAAAAAGTAAAAAGTGTAAATAATGGGGATTTTGTCGTTCTGATTTTTTCAATTACTTCATCCTATAGTTTTGCTCCACTATTATGCACTTATCAAAATGCAGTCTTAGTAGATGGTAGAAATATTTAAATGAATTAAATATTATTTACCTATGCAAAATCGGTTATTTTACCTTTTTCATGACCCATTTGTGTTTAAAACGAGTGTATAATATAGTATAATATATTATATTGATCGGTTGTTATACGTTTCTGCAAAAGACTGTACATATAATTTCACGTATTTTTTTTTTCAAATTTTTTCCCACTGAACATTACCCGTCATAAGCAGGTAAAATCAATAAACATACGCTTTTATGAAATAAATTTCAATAAATTTTACTAATTACGCTGTCCTCTTAGGTACATTGGATTGATACAGTATTATAGCTACAGCGAAAAAATATTCAGGCGAGTATCCGATTTCGAAGAAACTTTTAATTTGTGTCGCGTTTTAATATTCTTAAAAGACATAGTTTCAACCATAAAAAAAAAAAAAAAAAACAATAAACGTAATTATACATTCATGTCGAAAAACTCTGAAGGTCATATTTACATTTTTGCTGATTTCGAATTCGCACGTGCACGAGTACTACCTTATAATCGTACGCACTACTTAAAAATTTACATATGCTTACAATCTGGTTAATAATCGATAATAATATGATACGCTTTGTATACTATCTCAATAATTGAACACATAATATTAAAGCAACTCGAATTGAATTACGTATCGACTTTTTTTTTGTAAACATATAGATAACGAAAACACTCACGACTCGCACCCAAGGCTCGCTTTAAAATCCGACACTGATGCTGTGTATATCGCTATATATTTACTATCCAGATCTTTAACGCCAACCGATTTTAGGGGCTACTGCTGTCAAATGCTCAAAACATGTACGATGTGTTGGATAAAACCTTAAAATTCAGTGTTTGATTTCGTATGTTTTGAAAAGTAGGTTATATAGGTACTTATAACTGGTACGCATTTCTATGCTAAGGTATAGTTGTTGAGTTTATTTCGAACAAACACTGACGTGTGTCTAAGTGAAATCCATATACATAATATATACTTTCAAATACCTATCATACCGAAACATGAATATTTGTTTAGATTTTAAACAATCGACGTTATTGTTTATTGCATATCAATAGAATACTACCATATATCTAAAACAATTTCGCTTTTAACTATAGACAATGTTGCGGGTGTTTGGAATGTTTTTTTTTTTTTAAAGAAAACTTTGTTTCGTCTGCAGTGGAACTATTATTATTTGTTCCCGTTTTTTTTTTCTCGTTACTCCGAAAATATTTTGAAAAACATCATAACAAAAGTTCGCACCATTGAAAAAACCTTTGTACGTAGTATTATTAATAGTTATGTCTAATAAATGGCAGATTTTTGTAATTTAACCAACCGACAAATTAATAATGTTCATGCACCTATAAATCATGGTACAGTTTAATTTTAATCTTACCTTTTTTTAACAGTATAAAACAATAAACTAAAAACTGTATACTCAATTAGGTATTTTGATCCAACATAGCTAATATACAACGTAAACGTAACAATAAAAAGATAAAAATGTAGAACGTACAGTTTTTGAACTAAATATAATAAATATATATTTTATTGGATTAGTCGTGTGACAAAGCACAGTTAACGGTCATAATTTATAAGTGACAAAGTGAATACACAGTGATGTGCCTGTATTAGATATTATACATTATGGGGATATTGATTTTGAAATAAAATTCTTTGTTTTTATCTCGAACCGTACTAAAATATTAACTCCGAAAAAAAACCATTTTGTACTCGGGAACAAAGATAATTTCCTGTGTGCGATTGAGGGTTGACGAAAAGCCACTTCATTTTTAGAGAAATCGCGAGAAGTGCAAGTGACAATAGGGACCTATTTTCTATGATGCGAATATACAGTGAATTTGTAATTACAAATTTATTATATTAAACTTGACAAACGCGTAATGTACACTTAAAATAATTTTGTACAAACCCGTCGTTTAGTCGATCAAATCTCAAACAGATAAGATTAGGGTAGATTATAGGTTTTTCTGTTTATAAATCGTGTAGATACCTAATGAAAAACGTTTACTTCTCAAATAAAAGTGCCCCCGAACACTGTTTCTACGCAGTGTAAAAATGTTCTATACTCCGAAACGAAAATTGGGAGGTCATAATATATGCGGTACATTTTGTCGAAATTAACGATATTTTTGTTTTTCGTGCGGAAGAAAATACACCTTCAAAAATATGCAAACCGACAAAACAACGGCGATCCACAACACTTTTATACGGTCGGGTTAGGCGAACGAAAATTATTATCTCTTCAAGTTTGCCCTTGATTTCACTTGATGAGAAAACAACCACTGAAGTCCGTTAATAGCTTTAATTATCGCTCATTGAACAGCTACACACATAAGCCGGGAGCACTACGATGCGAATTTTTATTTTTATTGAACCGAATCGCAAACGAAGAGTATTATTATTATTATGTTACTATACCGTACAACTGATACCCACCGAATGCGTTCAGTATCCGTCTAATGTCGAATAATGTGAAGTGTCCAAGTGTATACGAGAGTTTGGTGAACATTTCCCGTTCGTTACATTTTTAACGTGAGTACAGTACATACGTTTGAGTTGTGTTTATTTTAGCTGTTTTAGATTCTGAGCGTGTCGAAGAACGTGTTGGTTTTCACATTATCTGTGTTGTTTATTTATTTATTTCGGCCAAAAACAATTACAATTAAATAATTACAATAAAATAAATTAATAATAGCTGATACGAATATCTACCAACTGAGCTATGCTCGTATCTGGTATACGGAGTTCAACGATATAACGATTCGTTTAAAGTAAATACTTATACAAATACATAAAAATATGATATAATTAAATGACATGACACGATAAGAAGAAAAAAAAAAGAAAAAAAACATTAGAAACAGAAATTTTAATCAGCGTTACATATAATAGGTACATATTAAAATATAATACGATACTATGTTTAGACATATTTTTATGATTTTATTGATACACCACATTGTCATCAAGATCACTAACTGTTTTATTTATTGCATTTTTTATTTGATTTTTACTAATTACATTAATTATACCATTGGTATTATTAGAATGACTTTCACATAAACTTTCTATTAGACTCTTTACTTCGTTATTGAGATTGTTGAAAATAGTTTTTGCCATGTAATTAGGAAAATTTCTAGAACTAGTTAATAAAGTGTATGACGTTTTAATGTGTTTTCCTGTTCTTCTGTCTATTATTTCTGTAGCATTGAGAGTATGGTTCAGTATGGATTTACCTAAAATTTGCCTATGTATAATTTATAAACAGATAATATATTAGTGAGTTTGAATAATTCCTCTGATGGGTATTTTAATGGTAGGGAGTAAGCTACTTTTACAATCATTTTTTGTGTAGTATGCAATGTTTTAATTTCTGTTCTGTTGGTGCCTCCCCAACGTGTTATGCTATATAATAGAATCGAATTACAAAGTGCCATGTACAAAAAACTGTATGTATATAATTACGATAACTTCTTCAATAATGCTCCGATTTTTATAGTCAGTACCTCTCTCTAATGATGGGTATATAGACATACATGGTACTTTGAGAGGGTTATAGATTCAAGCGTGAAAAAATTAAAAAGTTACAATAAAAAAACCGAGAGAAAATGAACAAAAAAACGTTAAAAATTACGGCAAACGCGTTTTTGACATAATTGATTTAGTTTTTTGGCCATAACATCCACAATAGTGATTGGAATAATCTAAAACATTCATCTAATATGAGAAATAGTGAGATACAGGTCTGATACAAATTTCAAAAATTTTTGAGCTAAGTATAGAACTTTGAAATTTTCGAAAATTTAAATTTTTTTGTAATTTTTGTTCGATAAAAAATTTAATTTTCCACAAAAATTTTAAAATTCCGTTGATATAATTTTTATATTTAATTGTTTAAAGTAGGGAAATTTACGAAAAATTATTTAAGCCAATTAAAATTTTCACACTTTATCATAGAACGACTTTAACCGAAATAAAACATTTTAAAATTCATAACTTAATACAAAGTATTTATAGGCATCTAACTGAGTTGGCTCAGAACAGAAACTGTATAATTTCGAATCCAAAGACCTTGCATTCAACATTATTACCTACTCAATGCTGTAACCTACTCCAAAGCGAAGTTGCTATACTTTTTTCTATTAGTTAAATGGCAAATAATACTATATGTAATTGAATTAACACAAAATTCTTCAGTTGAATTTTTATAATGGAAAAAAATACATTTTTAACTAACCTATTAGATATTTATTGTACCTACTAAGCAAATTAAACTTTTCATTGTAACTCAATATTATACATTATATTATAATTTGCACTAATTCATGTGTCAGTGCAATTGCATGCACTATTCAGTGACCACGCAATACATTTTTGTTTATAAGTTTTGAAACAAAAAGTTAATTAAATTTGTCTTTAGTTTTTAAGTCTAATTGTGATTTATTATGTAATTTGAATAACTGAAATGTTTATTTTTGATTTAAAATTAAACTCGAATGTGCCATATTTTAAATATTGATTATTGGTAGAATAAAGAACACGATTTATCGTTTTTTTTATATTTTAACCGTCCATTAAAAATAACTCTTTTCAAATAAAGATAAAAAATAAAATGATGATTTCAAATCGGCTTTTTGTAATCAAACCAATGGAGTTGATTTTATACCAAATCCACAAAAAATATTTAATAATTATGTATGACGAGTAGTTATTAAAAGAGTTAGCTATTAAAAAATTGAGACATATTTTCTAGGCATGGGTTACATTTTCAAAACGACCAAAAACATATTTTGCTTACATGTTTATTGAAAACAACATAAACTATTTTAATAGAAAAAAACCGATTAACTCTTACTGAGTCGCTTTGAAACAGCTAGGCGCCATTTCCAATTTAGTTTATGATTTTTCCTATCTTTAATTTTCTTATAAATACTTTTGAAATTCATTTTTTACCATTGAAATTTCGTATACATACATGTATGTAATGTAAGCAAAAACAATAATATATTTTAGTTTACATGATAAATCCAGGATAAACTGATTTTCTTTTCGATCACAACATTTAATCAATGTCAATTTTAAAGACGGATTCGTTTAATGATTTTTGATGTGAAAATATTACTATTGCATGACCTATTACACGCTCATTCGTTAGGTACACACATAAGTAAAATGAGGTTTTGGGTAGAAGGCATGTTTAAAATATTAAATGATAAAGAAATTTAAAAGTGTACACGCTCACGTCAAGATACAAAGACAAACACTAATGACCTTTATATTTTCTGTTAAAGTGAACAGTTATAAAATTATAGATTTGATTCTGGCGCGGATTCAAAGGAGGGGCCATTGGCCCTCCCTAATCTCAAAAAAAAAAAAGGAAGGAAGGAAAGAAAGAGAGTAAATTTGAGGTTGAGTGAGAAGTTATTTGACGTAACAATTACGCTTTAGAGTGGATAATTTCTTTGGGTAGACCGAATGTTTCGGAAACTGTGTTTCAAACTTTTTATTTGATATCCAAATACAATGATAAATCATTCCATTTAAAAAAACGGTTCTGAGCAAGCTCGGTTATCTATACGTCCTGGTAAAATCCAAATTTAACAAAAAATATCAGCTAAATAAAATGACCTATACCACCTAAGATACGACTTTTTTATGTAATCGCCAAACAATTCGTCACTGACCTCTAATTTACTCCCTTTTTTTCCTTTCTTCCTTACTTTCTTTCCTTCCTTCCTTCCTTCTTTTTATGCAATACTTCGTTTACTACATTATGTATTTATGTTGTATAAGGTACTTTTTTTATCGTTTTTGGCTAACACCGGCTAACTCAAAAAATAATCAAAATATCAAAAATTTTTCAAATAATATATACTTTCAAACCAAAATCTAAACATTTTTGTGGTGTTTAACGTAAAGATCGGAGCCACATATTGTATAAGAGTGAAATTAATAAATAGAATTTACAAATTTCAAAATTTCAAGCCGTTTTCTGATAGTGGACAAAAAATTTTTTGGTTTTTGGGTTACGACTCAAAAACAAAACAAAATTTGAAAAAAAAGCTCCATGTAAGGTTCAATATAAGTCTATTTTCCGAACTCTTTTGTGCTATGACATTTTTTGATTGGATGCGACCCCTGGCCGTCAGTGTTTACAGAAAAAAAGAAAATCATTGTAAAAACAATGTACAAACTCGTAACAAAATGTAAAACTTCTACAAAATATTCTAAATGTATCAAAACACAGATTTTGAAGAACATAAAGCCATTTTTGGTTGGTACATAAACATTTGCCACTTTTTTGGGAGCACACCGTCAAATCTCAAAAACCCCGCAAGCCCCACATTATCCACGATGAATGTTCTGGATCCGCGAATGATTTAAATAACTATTAATAGATAAAGGAGGTTTGTACATAACGAGATAGCGTACAAAATATGCTACTAAGAAATAAATCTGTAGCCAAAGTACCTATGTCATAGTGCAGTTATACGATTTGTTGATCGTACTTGAATGTACTGATATATACATGTATATATATATATATATATATTATACAGTTATGTGCAAAATATAAAAATCGAAACGATCGGATGTTTTCTTTATTGATATCTTACGACATTACACTGTCGACAAACATATTATTATACACTTACAAATTACAATCAGCTTTTAAATTACAGCGGTCTCGCAAGTAGGCCAAATCAAGGCAGTATCTGAACGGCTCGTGAATGCCTGTACGTTCGACGGCTAACAATCGCAGACTATTACGTTCGTTAGGAATTTTAAAATTTCCTGACTATGGCATCAAATGAAAACTGCCCTACTGGTATACAGTATTATAACAATTATCTCTATAGATGGCTTATAATAATGTCGAATACTTAATTTTGTTACGAGAAACGAAAACTAATAATTTTTATACTCTTCGAACGCAGGAATTCCAGGGGCAGTTTTGAAACTTAACGGCTTCAACGGAAATTCGAAAAAAGGACCAATCATTAGAGACCATGCGTTGCTCAATGCTGACGAAGATGACGAAATGGTCAGTAACAGCTGTTGAGTAAATCAGTAATATACGTACAATGTTTAAACTTGATAATCACCATAAGAAATTGAATATTCCAAATTCAAAATAAACAAAACTAATCATTATCAAAATATAAAATGTTGAATCGACCTGTAAAATATATGACATCACATTACAATAATAAAATATGTTTTTCTATACTTCTAAACTGCTTTTAACTTATAGATTCGTGTGTAATAAATACTACAGGCATAGATACAGTTTCATGATCGACCTGAATAATCTATAGAAATTGTTGACAGTTGATGTAGTCTTTATGTTAAATGTTGTTATAAATTGAAATTTTGTTGTAACTTAAAAACAAAATCGTCAAATTTATTTTCAAAACTAAAATAAAAATCTTTATAAAAAACGATTTTGAATATCCTAAATCTAAATAATTAGATTTGAAATCATGCCCAAACCACTCATGTCGTCTATTATACATAGGTACCATAATATCTTATCGCCTTACATAATCCTAAGGGTTATTTTATTAAGATTTATCACTATGTAATGATGTTAAATTGCTTTCAAATGCTCCATGATAATAATAATAATAATGAATTTATTCATCACTTTTGAAATTATTTACATAATATTAATATTTTAATAATTCGTAACATCAAAGTTGAAATTTGGACGGATTCTAGGAGATTTTTGGATACCGACGGAGTAGTCCGATGACGGTTATAACATGGATTCTTACATTTTTGACGTTGGGTTTCATACGTTTATTATTTCATTGGTGGCCTCATTGGGTTTTGTATGCGATGTTTATAAGATGTCCACTGAATGAAGCAGAACGCGTTCTCATAGTTGTAAGTATATAATTAACTGGATTGTATGTATGACATTTTTCCCAAAACGATTTTTTCCAAAACAATTTTTTCCAACCAACTCCAATTCCTAAAATTGTTTTTCCCAATAAATTCTAATTCCCAAAAAATGTTTTCCCAATAAATTCTAATTCCCAAAAATTTTTATTAATAATACATACATAAATACTTAGTTTTATTATTATTTTCTTTTTTACTTGTATTTTAAGTACCTAATTATAAATTATTAAAATCCTTAAAAGTTAAATTTAAATTTTTCACACATAATGAATACAATAAATTAAGAATTAATATTTCGTAATAATTTATGCAAATATTATTATTTATTTTTGGGAATTTGGAAAACAAAATCTATGGGAATTTTTTTGGAATTAGAATTTATGGGGAAAATTAATTTTGGGAATTGGAATTTATTGGGAAAAATTGTTTTGGAAAAAATCGTTTTGGGAAAAGTGTCTCCCAACCAATAAACTGCGAACGCAAAACATGCCAAAACAATCATTTTCACGTCGTTTTTAGGACAGTTACGAAGGAAAATACAAATCGTATTTTGTTAGACCGGTGAACTGTTTGTCAATCAAACAAATCAGGTGAGATTGCAATTTTATTTTGAAATCGTTTCAGATATATCAAAATATTACTTGGATTTTCATGCGTAGGTACAAATTGATAGTAATGAATAAAATATAATATTATCGTATTTTCAACTTTAGCAACAACGATTTACTAAAAAACAGCGAGATCGACGGGCTGGATACGGTTACAACTGAAGAAATCCGCGAGTCGTTACAAATACGTTCCATTAGAATCCATTTAAACGATGGATCGTGTCAAGGCATGTTTCATAAAAATGTTCTTAAATAGTCAAAATGTGCACCCTATATTATATTATAATAGCTGTTATTTTTAACGCGTCAGATGTAAGTCAAATAAGATCAATACAGATCAAAAAAATATGCTACGTTTGGTGTGATAGTCAAGGAAAATTTCAAAAACTGGTTGGTTTGGACCGAGGTCTGACAACGGCGCAGTTACATACCCTAAAAGGTTATTCTGTACAAGAACAGTTTATTAGGTAAAATGTAAAATAATTAATTGATCACGTTTGATTTTTTTTTTATGCGGTCGAGTATTTTTTATCGTTTTTATTTTGATCGCTATTTTAACGAATTACAGAAAATTCATTTACGGAGAAAACAAAATCAGTGTGCCCACTCAAAGTATACTCACGCTGATATGGCTGGAAGTTCTAAACCCTTTGTACGTTTTTCAAGCTTTTTCTCTCATAGTATGGTTTTCAGAAGGTTACGTGTACTATTTGGGAGCAATAGTCATCATGTCAGTTTTCGGAATAACGTCGTCGGTTATACAAACTCGCGAGGTAATAACCTGAAATATTATAGAATATAGATTATTAGCTATACTAGTTGCTGTGTAGCGATTTTAGTTGAAAACAGAACCAGTACAATGTATGTTTATAGAAATCAATGGTCTGACGATCGCAGTGTTTGGACCAAGAAAAATACTTAACATTTACGAGTCTCAAATTTTATATCGAACTCGTTTAAAAACATATTTTACCATACCTATATTATCGAAAACAAATCGAACTAAAAATAAAATAATTTTATGAATTGTAATTCTATTCTATTACAATATGTACCTAGATATGTGTCTCGTTTGTAAATAAAATAATAGCTAAATGTTAATTTTTTTCGTGAATTCCGGTGCAGGGTTAAAAGTTTGGGTAGGGGACTAAAAAACGAAAAAAATATCAGAGTATAAAATGTTTTTTTTTTTTTTTTTGGGGGGGGGAATTTCGATAGATTTGAAGCAAATTTAAGCTTAGTGGCCCGGTAAAAAATATTCGATTGGCCTGCATCGAATGTTTGCATCCATATTTAAAATCTGAAACGGCGCCTCCGTACCTATACTGCAGTTACATATACGTGATAAATAAAGTGCAGTTAATGAAAAAAAAATAATAAAAATAAATAAAATTATCTTCTTACTGTTTTAGAACCAAAGAACTTTATTGGAGACTGTAAATTCATTAGATAAAATAACTGTGTGCCGAAATATTGGCGGGCTGGACTGTGAAGCGGAATACGAAGATATCCCTACGACCGATTTGGTGCCGGGTGATATAATTGTTATACCTCGATATGGGTTTGAAGTGCCGTGTGATATAGCTTTACTTTGTGGCACTTGCGTCGTTAACGAAAGCATGCTTACAGGTGACTATAACGCATAGGTGGTGACCTGCGGATTTCAAAATAAGAATTGGGGGGCCTGCAGGTGGTACCTATTTATGTTTTCAAAATATTTTGCTTAAAAAGCTAAAATACGGTATATGTTTTTCAAAGAATACTTTTTATGACACAATACAATCACAACTACAGATAATAGATAAAACATAATTTATTCCTAATCAATTTTGTTGAAAACTAATCGTTTTGAAAACGGTTTATTGTGAACGAAAACATTTGACAGTTTTATGCAAAGTAATCAAAATAATTATAGTTGAATAATACATAAATAAGGTCACAACGTATGTTCAACACCGAAACTGTAATAAAATCAAAATTAAAAATCGTTTTTACCGAAAAATTACACACCTACAACTAATTTATTACTTATACGCGATAAATTTTACTTTTTTCAAATTGAGTAAAAAAAAAAAAATTAAGTATATATAAAGATTTTTTTCATAGTAGATACTAATGAACTTATGTTTGACAATGGATTACAGTTTTAACAATTGAATCTTTAATTTTAGTCAGCACTTACTCAAAAATACTTTCAGCGTTTCATAAAAATAATTATAAAACAATGATTTATTGTACATCAACGGGACGCATGGGACAACAATTTCAATATACGGGACATTTTCATGATTTTTCCACTATTACGGGGGACACTGCGGGAATACCGTCGTGCGAATTACGGGACGTATTGCGTCCCTATAATATAGACAAAGCATGAAATTATACAATTGAACCGATCCCCGTAGATATTTTGAAACAATTTGGAGAATCGTATAAAAATTGAACCCTCGAGTCGTTTCGTTTGGTTTCAGGCGAAAGTGTGCCAGTGCTAAAGACTGCGTTACCCAATATAAATGTGTTGTACAACGAACGCGACGATTCCAATCATACGTTGTTTTCTGGTACGAAAATTCTTCAAGCACGTTATTTTTGTGACAAAAACGTGCACGGCGTGGTCTTAAGAACCGGATATCTCACCGCCAAAGGATCATTGGTGAGATCGATATTGTACCCGCCACCGGCTGATTTTAGGTTTGATAAGGATACGTATCGTTTCATCTGGATTTTGGCTACTGTTGCGGTTTCTGGTTCAATTTACACTGCAGTGGCAAAGGTAAACAATAACCACGATTGTACCTATGTTCATTATAGTGTACTAAAATTAGGGCTCTGTAAATTTACTAGAGCCTTACTAAAACATTTGAAAATACCTGCAGGCGTCTAGAGGTTTGACCATATTCGACATCCTAGTCAAGTCTTTAGATTTATTTACGATAGTCATACCGCCAGCACTTCCAGCCGCTATGACCGTCGGAAGACTATACGCTTTACGAAGACTTCAAAAGCATCAACTCTCGTGTATGAACTCAAGAGTTATAAACGTTTGTGGGTCGATAGATTGCATATGTTTCGATAAAGTAATACGTTTTTAAATGCTATTGACATTTTGGATTTTTATTTGTTTTTTTTGTTTTTTTATTCATTTAGACGGGAACTTTGACTGAAGATGGTTTAGATATGTGGGGAGTTGTAGCCGTTGAAAACAACGTAGAACTAGGATCCCCAGTCAGAGATGTTACAACACTGCCTAACAATCATTCGTTAAAATTGGGTATGGTAACTTGCCATTCGTTAACTTTATTAAATTCAACAATTTCTGGAGATCCGCTCGACGTAAAAGTAGGTACATCATAATATATTTTTCTTTCCTCAAAATTGTAAACACCTACTTTAAATCTTTGTACGTCTGTAATATTATATGAGGTCATTATCTAACGAGTACTGTGTTTAGATGTTTGAATCTACAGCTTGGCATCTCGATGAATTAGAAGTAACCGATTCTTCAAAGTTCGATGTACTCGTACCCACAATTGTACGAAACCCGGCGTCTACGGCTGATAAACAAATAGAAATCGGTCTTATACATCAATTTCATTTCTCATCGTCACTTCAAAGAATGAGTATGATTACGAAAAAAATCGGTGACCCGAGATTTATCGTTTATACGAAAGGATCGCCAGAAATGATACAATCGCTATGCATTCCGAGCTCCGGTACGTACACAGAGTTAATAATTGGTTGTTTTAAAAAGAGAATATTACAGGTAATTGTTAAATTATTTACAGTGCCGAGTACGACAAACACCGTGTTACGAGGTTATACAGAAGAAGGATACAGAGTAATCGCTCTTGCTTATAAAATACTAGAAGACTGTAACTTCGTTCAGATCCCGAAATTAAGACGAGAAGAGGTTGAATGCGATTTGACATTTGCCGGTTTAGTCATTTTGGAAAATCGTTTGAAAGATCAGACAACTCCTGTGATTAAAGAGCTTCAAGGAGCAAATATGAAAATCGTTATGGTCACAGGTATAAAAAAAAACCATTGACGAAGAATGACGTTTTATAGTGTATATAAATTATTCAAAATATTTATAAGTAACTATATATACATAGGTGACAACATTTTAACGGCCGTTAGCGTGGCTAAAGAATGTGGAATAGTGTTGCCGTCGAAAACGGTGGTTGACGTAACGGCTGATGAAAGTCAAGAAAATAATCCGAAAATATACTATACGGCTAGTGGAATTACGTCGCCAATGGTTAGTTGGTTAAAATGGAAAGTTTTAAAATCTAAACACGTGTAAAATTATATCCGACTTGAACCGATAAATTGGTCATTCGTTGATTAGCATATTATGACATTTGCTCTCTAATTTTTCGGGCGTATCTATTCGTCTTCAGTTGTGTGCCTGCTGGCATTGTTTTGTTGTGTTCGTCGCAGCTGTATATAGGCCGCGCGAGTGAACATCAACTTTGTAAATGCAACCCGCATTCTAAAACTGCATCATCCGTAATATACAAACTGAAGACATGTAGACACGTATCCGAAAAATTAAAGAGCGTAGGTAGTATCCCATTTTGTTTTATCTCTTCAGAGGCCTACAACCACACCGGACACGTATGATTCAAACAAAAACGATTTAGAACTAGAAGCGCGAGTCGACGGCGATTACAGTTTCGCGATGACCGGTCGAACTTGGGCAATCATAAGGGATAAATTTCCCGCGCTTCTTCCCAGGATACTCGTCAAAGGAGCCATATTCGCTAGAATGACGTCGGAACAAAAACAACAATTAATACAAGAACTGCAACACATCGGCTATCACGTTGGTAAGAGACACGCGAGAAAACGCATGACAATATACTGCGATCGATGTCTTCTTCTTCTTCTTCTTGAGTTCGGCCACTCTTGTCCTCTTGTTCCTCCACTGATCACGATCATTCACATCCCCAACACACACATTGACGACCCAACATCAAATCTTTTTCAATTGATTCCATCCGTATCTTCTCCGGTCTATTCTTCTACTACTTTTTTTTCCTTAAATAATGAGGTAATAATTTTCAGCAATGTGCGGTGACGGCGCGAACGACTGTGGAGCGCTGCGAGCGGCTCACGTAGGCGTATCGTTGTCCGAAGCGGAATCGTCAGTGGCGTCGCCGTTCACGTCGCACATCGCAAACATTTCCTGTATGCCTCGCATTATCCGCGAGGGCCGAGCCGCCCTCGTAACGTCGTTCGGAATCTTCAAATTTATGGTACTCTACAGTCTGCTGGAGTTTACGTCCACGTTCATTTTGTACAACATCGACAGTAACTTGACGGATTTCGAGTTTTTGTTCATCGACATATGCTTAGTGGTCAACTTTATGTTTTTCTTCGGTCGGAACGAAGCTTTTCAAGGACCTCTATTCGACAAGCCGCCGTTGACGCGATTGCTTTCGTTCGTCCCGATGTTTTCGATGGTCGCGAATCTGTCCGTAATGGTGTCCACGCAAGTGTTGTCCTTTTACGTGGTACAACAATTTCCTTGGTTCAGGCCGTTCAAATTCACTCAGCCGAGAGAATACCAGTGTTACGAGAACTACGCGGTCTACGCCGTTTCTCAGTTTCAGTACATCGCGCTGGCTTTTATATTTTCGTACGGCAAACCGTACCGAGGACCGATTTACAAAAACGTAGTATTTTTCGCCAGTCTATTGATTACGACGGCCGTCTGTTCGTACGTCACGCTGTTTCCGGCCGCGTGGGTACAAGAATTGCTTCAGCTCGAGTTCCCTCCGTCCGCAGAGTTTCCGATCACGGTGGTCGCGTTGGCCGTGATCGATTGCGTTTTATGCTTGGGCATAGAGTATTTCGTCGTCGATCATTTACTCACGAAAAGATTGAAATTGGGATCTCGCGATCCCGACAACGAGCACGTTTATCACGCGGTCGAGGCTGAGCTAGACTCCTCTCCCGGATGGCCGCCAATTTGCAAGCATCAACCGATGATAACATCGTCGTCTTTAGAATGTATGCGTAAGACTGAAATCGACACGGAACACTTCGAACGCCAAGAGCGATTTAAAACAATGATCACCAAACTGTGACGACGTAGTAGTAATAAATACGCGACGACCAGCTGCTTATAAGATAATTTTAATCTGCCGCCGCTGCAGGTAATGCGAAAGACATCGAATATGCTTTTAACGAGACATTTCGCGTATTTAAATACCAATATTGTAAAAAAAATTCTCAAAAAACCGTGGTACTGCAGGGGCGGATTGACAATGTTTTAGGTCTGGGGTGCAAAACATTTTAGGGGCCCTTAAAGACGTGTATTGTGAAGCACCCCTGTACACCTGCCAAAAACCAATAAATTGGGGCCCAAGTCGTATAAATTGAGGCCAAAAACACAATTATATGGATGAGGGCGCAGTTTTGTATTGCCACCCCGCGTCAGTCCGCCCCTGCGAGGTAGGTACTTATAGTTTTTTATTCGTTCACCATTCTTGAAAACCGATTCATTCTGTTGAAATGTTGAATTTATAAACAAACTATACCTACAAAAACGCATTGTTATTACTCATGTATTTGAACTAAATGAACGCATGTATTTTTAACACAATATTATTATACCGACGATGTAAGTCACTATAATATAGTTATTAGAATTATTCTTGGTTTGCTATGTATACTAAATAATTTCATACGCGGCTTGACCAATTCGCAAAGATGTGAAAATGTAAATTTAAATATGTCTTAAGTTCAAAAAAATCATTATATTTGTATAACATTTAATTTTACAATTGTTATACTTTTTTTGTTATAAAAATATTATACATTTATATTAAAAGTGATTACCTAGTATAATTGTTATGTATATATACCTATGTTACGACCTAATAACAACTGTTTTAAATTCTCAGCTAGGCGAAGAATGTATAACTACTGATTTTACAATGACTTTTTTTTTTTTTTTTTCCAAAACACTTATTTGGGAAACATTGCTCCGATTTGTACATATATATAAAAGATAGTATAGGTAATTGAATTAAGACGGTATATTTTGGTTGAAGCTATTTTTGAAATGTTGTTAATTTTGAAAATATTATTATTCGAAAAAATCAAACGTTACAAAAGTGCTTTAAATCACTTAAAATTTTTACACGTCATTTGGATTGGTAAAAACTAATATACAACAAAAACAGATTGATTTTGATCAATTTTGAATAAAATGGAGAATATTATAAGTCGATTAAAAAAAAAAAAGTTTACTAATTCAAATTTTTAATTTTATGAACACTGAACGACAAAAAAATAAAAAATGTGGGCGAGTTGGTAAACATTTTATTTATTTTTTTTTATTAATAATTGTAAGCGACCGTGGGTGATACAACGGTTCAAGATTATCTTGAGCCATGGGTGATACCATTGATTATAGATAGTCTAGATATCTCACGCATGTTAATATTTTTTTCCGACTGGATCCGACTTTTCCGAATGGACGTGGCCGCTATGGAGCGCTGTTAGGCCTTTTTAGTATTGTACGTCGCCGCAGGTAGCACTGTTATCAATTGATTTATTTTTAGACATTTACTGACCATCGTAGCTATATTTAATTTATTTACTTATCATTAATTATAATTACAAAGAACCTATAATTCTAAAAACTCCTGTAACATATTATTGTTTTAATTACTAAGTGATGAATATTCACGTTATGAGTTTTCTTGTTTAGTTTAATTTATATTTAAAATTTGCCCATCAATATGGGCAAATTTTAATTACCAATACGTCGGGAAATAAATGTGTTTATTTTAATTGTTCTAAATCGAGGAGAAGTTACAAGGGGCTTAGAATGTTAGTTCTACCTCAACTCAGTTTACTAATCTTATTGGTGGATCAAAGTCAAGTGAATTTTCTAAATTACCACAAACTCCTAAAAAAGATCTTAATTCAACACATTTATCATTTCATTCTGATAATTACAGTCCCGTATATTTTTCTCCTAATATAAGAGAGTATGTTAAGAATCTTGTACACTTACCAAGCACTATCAAAATTACCCGAAAGAACAACATTACTGTGATTATAATCTGTGGTCAGTGATGAACTGGTTGAGAAAATCAACGCAAAGATTCGTGACAACCGACGCTTCACCATTTCAGAGCTTTCCAGCGAATTTCCACAAATTTCCAGGACTGTTTTGTACTAAGTAGTGGCTGACAGGTTAGGTTACCGTAAGTTTTGTGCTCGGTGGGTCCCGAAAATTCTTTCGGAAACCCACAAGACTCAACGAATGACCTCAGCTCTGGACTTTCTGACGCGATACGACACAGAAGGAGAATTATTTTTGGACAGAATTGTGACTGGAGATAAAACCTGGGTCAAGTACGAGAATCCTGAGACTAAAGAACAGTCTAAGGTATGGGCTCACACGGCATCGCCACACAAACCGACAAAAGCCCGGCAAGATTTTTCCAAAAGGAAGCTCATGGCAAGTGTGTTTTGGGACTCTAAAGGGGTGCTTCTGGTTGAATTTATGGAACGTGGTGCCACAATCAACGCGGATGCGTACATTGAAACCCTGAAAAACCTAAGACGTGCGATCCAAAACAAACGCCGCGGTCTTCTGTCATCTGGCGTCGTTCTCCTGCACGACAACGCTCGTCCTCACGCTGCACAGAAAACCAAGGACCTTTTGGACACGTTTAAATGGGACGTTTTTGCGCATCCTCCATACAGCCCAGACTTGGCTCCGAGCGACTACCACCTCTTCATGCAC
>CM029357.1:16455559-16467388 GCA_017140985.1 Hormaphis cornu
CCAATTCCTGTTCTTCAGAGCTTAGAAGCCACTGCAGTGCTAATTAACGCGATTTAAGGTGGTTATTTTTAATCGCGCAGGTTACTTCAAAAACTCGTACACTAATAACTGTGAAATATCGTAATGAAAATACGCGTTTCATCGTGTTGGTGGGTGATCGACAGCGAAAAACCGGTGTGACCAACCCATTTTAGAGACACGGACAACTCACTCTACAACCACAGCCCGGCGGCCTGTTGGCCACCGAATTTTAGATTTTTAGCGCAGCGAGGAACGTGTGTACCGAGTATTGTTTTTTTCCACTTTGGGCCAGAATTGGATTAGGTTAGGTATACGAAAAAGTTGGGAAAGTGGACCTGCAAAGCACTCGGTTTGAAGCGGTTTGTAGTAATAAGTCCTTGTAAATTTTTCGAGCATTTCAAAGTTCTATCTATACTCGGTTGAAACATTTTCGAAATCACTTGAAACTTTTGTCAAACCTGTATTTTACCCGTTTCAATAGTATAATCATTTTTTTTTTAAAGCTATGGCCGAAAAACTAAATCGATGCGATTAAAATGTTTCTCTTTGGTTTCATGACTGTAACATTTTTTTGGAATTGAAAACTTGGCAAAACGTCGAGAGTGCAACGCACCAAAGATATAAGTAGGGCTTCCAGAAAATGTATTGACCATTGGAACAATACCCGTGGCATATCACAGACACTAAAAAAAAAACACGTCTTTGTAAAACCGATAGCCATACCTTGCCAACATTCAGAATCGAATATTATATTTACTACCTAATATAATATAATTTATGCTATTTGGGTGTAAGTGATAACGATAATTAACTATATTTTCTAGGAGAATTTTAAATTATACTGCGACAACCCACATAATATACAAACTATAATACTATTTACAAACTATAATTTTATGACTAATGTAATGCAAAATACGTTTATCTAACCAACCAATCAATATGACGTACAGATGCTGTGCAAATATCGAGAAATTAAAAAAGAACCGTTATTTTACACCTCGTAAAAAATTATGCGGTTTAAAAATAAAATGTTTATTATATTTTTACGAAATTATAAATTTTAAAACTGTTCCCGATCACTTGAAACAAAATAATATTCTCTAGCTCGTATTATAAATTTTGAATTGTAATAACTACCTATCCGATTTTTGAACTCAAAGTTATTATACGCGTATTTGATAATATATGACGAATAGTTTCCAGCATTTTGAAACACAAATAACTATATGGTAACACCTATTATTATAATGATTATTACTATAATTAATAATATGTTTACTATACGTTCATTTCACGATTCTGAGTGGAACGAGTTTAAAGATGAAAATTCAGTGTGTTTCTTAGAAAATTAACAAATGGCCAGGTTATGTTATACCTCTAATTTTATAAAATCAAGTAGATACTTTTAATAGAGATTATTAAAGTCCTATAACTACCAATCATCAATTTCTGAACATTTGAGGGCAGAGACCTCAATAATGGCTTAATGATGCGATTAGAATTAAGGAATAAGGACATTGCAGAGAACTGATTTGATTCTTTGTGAAGTCTACTTTCCCACGTTTTTTATTTTATCCTCTTAATTTTTTATAAAAAGTAAATTTGAAAAACAAAAATATGAAAAATTTAGATTTTTAATGTTTGGAAAACTTGAAAATCAAATAGTTATACAATCGCTACATAATAATATTATATATATATGTATATAATTTATAACATTACACGGTTTATAGATAATATTATTATAAAAACCTTGATGGACACGTGTGTAATTCCAACTTTCAAGGACGGAACTATTTATTTTTGACAGAACACAGTATATTATTAAGTCCCTTTTTGACAAGTGTCACCCCCAGGCCACCGTAGTGGTTTTAAAACTGTTCACTATTTGAAAAGTGTTGTACCAATTTATTTTTATTTTTAACTACGTAACATACAAAACAATTAAAAACACCAGTTAGCTATGTCAATTATTTCTACGATATGGCAGTGGCAGACTTAATTTTCATTATAAGAAACTAAATAATCGGATACTTCTAGATTTTCTAAACATTGGTATCCGATAAAAGATTATCTGTAGAACGTTTACAAAACAAAAAAAAAACCGAGTACCCGCGTTGATTAGAATAGTTGGAACATTACAACACGCAAAGATACTCGCATTTTGGGCGACGCCGAGTTCTTATAAAAACAAACAGTCTGTAGTTTACCAAAATGTTTCGATCGTTTAGATATTTTTACAGAGGTCAGGCTATTTTCAATCGCGTCGTCTATGAATTTCGGGTGTAAAAACTCAAAATTTGATTTTAAATTCTTTCAACTTTGGAGGGAGAGAGCGTTTAGAAATAATAATTGGATAGTTACACACGGATGTTGTGAATGTTTGCAGAAATATATCATATGTACAGATCGTCGGTCGATCTGTATATAAACGTTTTAAAAACAATCCGAAGTCGATTGAAATATTTCTAAGGGGAGTAAGTGGACAAAATCACTTCGATTTTATTACCTATATACATATTATGTATTATGATAGATTATGAACGACCGACCGATTTTTGTTCCGTGTCTTTAGCTGTGATATACCGTTTTTTATTTTTTCACAAACAGATTAAAAATAATAATTTATAAATTTCGTAGCACTTTCCTAAGTTATTCGTCGTTTATATATGAATATAAAATCACAAATAGTGGATGAAATCAATTGGGTACGATTTTATTTAAGCTGTTACGTTTTCGTTTTTAGTTTTTAAAAATATTATCTGGGTAGGTGCAAGTAAAAATGACTCAAAAATGTCATTCGCACGTTCGTCATTCATAAAACAAAATATTATACAATATTGGCCACCATTACCACTTACGAATCGGCTGCACACTCGCCGCGTGATCAATACACCAGTTAACGTGTGTTATTTATTATTTTAACGACTTTAACGACGTACCTAATTATCAGAATATGTAATTAAACGGATTAAAATTTAGAACGTACGATCCGATTAAACTCGTGCGAGGACGTTTAATAATTATATAATATATTTTAATAGTTCAATTATTATTGAATTTCATTAAGAAACGTACGAGTTGCGATGAGGAATTTGGGTGACTTGGTGACTTCAAATAGTCTGAGAAATAGTACATTATGTTCATGGTCCGATGACACAGTTGTAACGGGTTTTGTCGTTTTGACAAAATATCCGTAAAACTTTTAAAACATATTTGATACATCTACTCTATATATTAGGTATATATCATTGAAAATTATTTATAGTTTATACATTAAATTTATGCAATTATATGCATTAAAAAATGTACTTTCCCTGAAAAATTTAAACTTGTCAACGTCTGTTTAAGTCGGGTTGTCATGAAAATGTCTCAAATCATATTATAGATCAATGCTTTGTAATTTTTCTAAAATAGTTGAAATCATTGTTATAAGGCCGCAGTGCATTCTTTTTGGAAAGCATTGAACTATTTTGTTTAAAAATCAATTTAATTTTAGACCCGGGAAAAGTACGATTGGACGTCTTAATCTGACAACAGAATTTATATATATATATTAATAAAAAACTTGACAATAATGAAAAAGTAATTGCTATTTTTTTAGTTTAAGCGTCCGCGATAGTCACACTGAATCAATTAAAACACTGCCAAGTTATGGTATTGCGCAGGAGAAAAGTTTGCAATATGGTTTATGAGCTAATTGGATAACAGAAAACAAATGAAATACAAAATTATAGACGGACAAATTGTCGTCACTTTTCTCTTTAGCTACACATGGAAAACAGTGAAAAAAAAAAAAAAAACCATAAATCTGAGTAAATAAAATATGTAATGAGAGCTAAATAGTAATAAACTGTCTCTAAATTTTACATTTTGAAAATTTTCATTGTTATTTTTACTGTAGTAAATTTGATTTTCTTTAAATAAAAAAATAGCCCCCCACAAGTTTGAAACAAAATACAAATACAGGTTATGTACCAGGTGGACCTACCTACTATAAAATACCTATACCTATACCTACTATATATAGAGGCGGCTCCAGAGACATGTCTGGGCGGTGCCATATATTTTACTTTCAGGCCTAAGAGAAATGTGAAAGTTTAAAAAAAACACAATTTACACCATCAATTTTCTTCTATTTTTTGGTTCCAAAACTAGTTACCATATAGATATGCACAATACTATGGTTATCTAAAAATATGTACAGGAATTTAAAAAATAGTTATTTTGTACACCTTTATATTATATGATCTGCAGGTACTTCTTTGGTCTCGGGACTACAATAATTATATTGCCAATCTTTAAAATTTGCCTACCATGATAAACGATACTACAAAGATGAATTTTTCGCTAAATATAACAGCAGCAAACAAATTGAATGTCATTTTCTAAATTGATAACGTACAAAATCAAGAACCCATCGACATTTTTTAACTGGATTTTTTTACAACCAAATATTTTGACGATATAATCATGATTATATCATAGGTTCTGCAGAACACGTATTGCAGTGTTTCTATGTCTCAGTGAAACACCAATTAAATAATATTTAAATAATATATGTTCATTAACAGTGAACTAATTACTAATTGTGTTCTTCATTCAGAGTCGCAAAGACAATAATTATACATACAAATTACAATAATTTAATTTATAGGTCTTCCTATAGTTAGTTATTTTATAAGGGGCAAAATACATGCAATTTTTAACACTTTCGATGCATTTAAACGGATATAATCGACTTTGGAAAATTATCCTGTTGCGTAGAATCAATGTTAAGAATTTAAATAATTTTTTATTGTACTGAAAAGAAGAAGTCATGCTACAGGGCGCGTTGGACTTCGTTTTTTGATTTCATTGCTAAAAAAAACCTCCAGAAAAACAAAAAAAAAAACATAAAAACGTTTTCTATATCACAATTTATTCGGTATTCCCACAGAATTCCATAAAACATACGCGTGTTATTCAATAACAAAAACGTACCTACTTAGAAGTGTTGAAAAGTCGATAGCAAAACATAATTAACAAATTAGTGTATGATACAAAAAATGAAATGCCGAAAAACGCCACAGAAATGGCTTGTACTCTTTTTTGCGTTAACCAGGTAACTGATGACATACGTTAATGGTTAATTCTTTACAAATATTTACATAAATTATATAATATCAATTCACAAAATTTCCAACCACACTTTATGCAGTTTGGTCATAATTTATATTTAGGTATACTATGCGATATCAGGAGAAATAATTGTGGTTCAAATATAGAATTATTATTTTTTTAGATGCAAAATACTATCTTATCGCTAAAACGATTGGATAAATACTTTGAAAAAATCACGAATCAATGCAATATACAATTTTGTAAAGTCAGCTTGGTTATAGCAGCTATTACAAATTAACACCATTTAGTATAACACGAATATACATGGGTAATAAATATTAAAACAATTTATAATACTTCAATTTAACTCACAATGATTAAACTAAATAATATATGTAAACATTTTAAAGTTGTACCCAAGTTACTAATTAAATAATTTACTCGTGATCAAAAATATTCATAAATAGTTCATTATGTTTTTGACGCTTCTCAATTCGAATAAGAAAACTAATTAAATGTTGACAAACTGTACCTTGCTTTAAATAATTGCATCCTAAAGCGTGGAAGCAGTCCCATCTTTATTTGCAGATAAAAAGTATTCCTTAGTTTCCCCACAAATGCCTCTGAAGATCAATTTTTGAGGTAATCTACAACAGTGTTATTTGAAAGTCTCATAAAAATATGTCAATTTCAGTTTAGCATGGGCCACTGATATGTTGCAATTTCCTGCCTTAAAGTACAATAGTCAAATAAAAATTGTGACCACTGACGTAAAATATTGCATAATCGGGTAGCACAATAACCAATAAGTACAAAATTCTTTACCAATTGCCTTTTTGTTGTTGTTAAAACCAAAGTATTTCAAAGTTTAAAAACAGTCTGTGTAGATATTACGTAACTAGTACACCGAGTATTTGTCACTCACTCCGCTCATTCAATAATAATTTTGCGTTTAAGTGCTTGTCAGGGGAGGTTTTGGCATCCGTAGTGTACAAAGACTAAGGGGGGATAAAACACAAAAATCATTGCATTTCTATACATTTCTCTAATAACTTTTTCTAACTCTATCCAATCCCTTTTTCATTGAAAAATCGGACAAAAATAAACTATTTTGATAAGCACACATATTTAAAACCCACTTGGTAAATAACACAAATGCTGGAAAATTGTAGAAGTATAATTTTATTACAAATCAGATACATGGTTTGTAATAAGAACATTACATTATACACATTAAATTAACTGTAAAATTTAAATTGTAATCATTACAGAAGGATCTAAATGGCGAAAAGTGGCAGCATTAACATAATTTAAACGATAAATTTCAAACAATTGTAATTCAACATATTAGCATGTCATAAAAATTGCCCTAAGTCTTTCAGTATTAATGTTGCCGGTTAACAAAAAGTATTTACATAACTCTACTTAAATTATCCGCTGAAACACGAACGATATTGTTAACTTTTAATGAATACAAAATTTTTACGAGGACAACTTGTGTAAGAATGGATTTAGTATCGTTCACATAAATTATGACGTATTTTTAGCCAAAGTATCAGCCTTTGCTACAACTTCTTCAATCGGTCCAACCATGTAGAATGCAACTTCTGGCAAATGATCGTATTCACCAGCTAAGATTTTAGTGAATCCCTAAAATAAAAATAGAAACAATTATATTAATATTAAGAACAGACAAGCAGTTTAAATAGTTAGCGTGTTATTTACTTTGATTGTTTCTTCAAGAGGTACTAATTTTCCAGGATGTCCAGTGAAAACTTCAGCTACTTGGAAAGGCTGTGATAAGAATCTTTGGATTTTCCTAGCCCTGGCTACGGTCAATTTATCTTCTTCTGAAAGTTCATCCATACCCAAAATAGCAATGATATCTTGGAGAGATTTGTAATCTTGTAAAATTTTTTGTACTCCACGAGCAACATTGTAATGTTCATCTCCAATGATATTAGGGTCCATAATACGAGAGGTGGAATCCAATGGATCTACAGCAGGATAAATACCTAATTCAGCAATAGCCCGAGACAATACAGTGGTGGCGTCTAAATGGGCAAAAGTAGTAGCTGGGGCAGGATCAGTCAAATCATCAGCAGGTACGTAGATAGCCTAAAACCAATACAATGTTAAAAAAAGAACGGGCAATCAAAATGTGTGTCATTTCCATGGTTTACCTGTACTGAAGTAATGGAACCTTTACTGGTTGTGGTAATTCTTTCCTGCATGGTACCCATATCAGTGGCCAAAGTTGGCTGGTAACCTACAGCAGATGGAATACGACCCAACAAAGCAGACACTTCAGAACCAGCTTGAGTGAAACGGAAAATGTTGTCAATGAAAAGTAATACATCCTGTCCTTCTTGATCTCTGAAATACTCAGCAACGGTAAGACCAGTAAGAGCAACACGAGCACGGGCGCCCGGGGGTTCGTTCATCTGACCGTATACCAACGCTACCTATGGTTAAATAAATATAGTTAATAGTTTTAACATATTTTATGAACACAAATAAATTTATCACACCTTTGAGGTCTTGTCTTTAAGGGAAATGACACCAGATTCAATCATTTCGTGGTACAAGTCATTTCCTTCACGGGTTCGTTCACCTACACCGGCAAATACTGAATAACCACCATGAGCTTTAGCAACGTTGTTGATCAACTCCATAATCAGTACAGTTTTTCCTACTCCGGCACCACCAAAGAGTCCTACAAAAACCAACATATCACAATATTAAAAATTTTCGTTTTAAATATGAATGATGATGGGAAATGACAACTAATTTTATAGTTACCAATTTTTCCTCCCTTCACATAAGGAGCCAATAAGTCAACAACCTTGATACCAGTGACCAAAATTTCTTGTTCTACACTCATCTCAACAAATGGAGGAGCTTCAGCATGAATGGGAGCGGTCTTGTCAGTTGGGATTGGCCCTCTTTCGTCAATTGGTTCACCTTAAATGGTTCATAATGTTTAGTTTGGGGTAAATAAATCAATGTAATCTTGCCACAAGTTAAACTATTTTATATATATATATATATATATATATATATATACATATATTTACCAATAACATTGATGATGCGGCCTAAAGTTTCAGCACCAACTGGAATTCTGATGGGTGATCCACAGTCAAGAACACCCTGTCCTCGGACAAGACCTTCAGTACCGTCCATAGCAATGGTTCTGACAGTGCTTTCACCTATTTAAGATAAAAATAAGTTTTAAAATTTAAGTTTTGTAATACTTCAACAAATAAACAATATAATTACCCAAATGCTGAGCAACTTCAAGCACAAGACGCGGAGACCTGTTTTGCACTTCAAGAGCATTAAGAATGGGAGGTAGTTCATCATCAAACTGTACATCTACAACAGCACCAATAACAGCTACAATCCGTCCTTGAGATGTACCAGCTTGTGGTTTGACTGCAGCTTTGTTATTAGCTGAAAAAATTTGAAACAAAAAGTTTTTGGTTACATTATCATTTATACATAGATGTACATTAAATTTATTTGGTGCTTTATTCTAGGGAGTCAAGGTGCGCATTAACGAACTTCTAACATTTAGAACAAATTTGGGGTAACATTGGTCAAATTTAATCAAACGGCTCAGTTAGGTTCAAGAATCAAAATAAGCCAAGCAGGTTATTATGGGCTGACACAATATTAGTGTTGGTCTAGAATACTAGTGGGCTGGTGATCATTTTACCCCGCCCTAACAAATATGATGCCCTCGATATCATTCAAAATATGATTTTAAACATTATATGATAACGGTAAGTAATAAAATTCAAAGAAAACCAACTGAAAAACAGATAAAAGACTTTGACAAACGATAATCTGTTTTGGGAAACAATACAGATTGACTCAGAATATCGTACTGAACGTTTTAGCTATTTTTTTTTTTTTTTTTTTTAGCTTCTACAGGCCATTAAGGCCTTTCGCTGCTTCTATCAAACCCCTCCATCGGTCTCTATTGTCTGCATCCTCAATTCTTGCCGTTTCATCTACTTGAATTAAATCTTTCTTTATCCGATCCAGCCAACGCTGACGTGGTCTTCCTCTGGGGCGTGTTTTATTTAGTTTAGATACCAAAACTTGTCTCATTAGACTGTCCTTATCTCGCCATATGTGTCCGGCCCATTCCAATCTTTTTGAGACAAGATATTTTTGGATATTTGGTCCGTTAAAGATTCTTTCAATATCTGCATTAGTTCTCCTTTCATATTGACCTGTTTCCGTATAATATATGGGACCATATATTCTTCTAAGAACCTTTCGCTCAAAAGTTAGTAGCTTTGTCTCGTCCCCTTTAGTTCTTGACCACGTTTCACAACCATACATTACTATGGGCCGTAAGTAGGAAATATATAGCTTTCTCTTAGTTTCTCTGGAGAGAAGTTTAGAACTGAATATTTTGCTCATTGCATAATATCCTCGATTTGCCGCATTCAGCCTCAACCTTATTTCGTTATGCATATCATTCCTATTATTCAAATTAACCCCCAAGTATTTAAAGTCTTCTACTTGCTCAAATGTATATTCATCTACGGAGAGATTCTGTAAAATTCTTGGACGTTTTAGCTATAGACACAACTAAATATGGAGAACAAGTGATTCTCATTAGGTACAGCGTCTGGACGATTTGGACTACAAACCGTAAGAGTACAACAAGAGTTCGTTGTTCTAGGTTCATAAACCCAGCGGAACGGGTGTCGTACTTATGATACGTGTAAAATCATCGAGACCGGAGAGCTTTGAACAAACGCCGGAAAACTAGCGGAGTACCAATGATGAAAATCAGTTAGAAATGGGTCAGAGATTTGAAAAAGAACGCGCAAGGTCAAAAAAAGGTCATCCAAAATTGGTTTTTTTCTCGGATTGATTCTTAGAGGACCCTCCACACGCGAAGAACGGCTTGAAAAGGCGGCTGCCGTTTACCGATCGGAGTACCGTAGAAAGTCGACGGTACAACGGACACGGATGAAAAGACCGGGTAGGTGGGTGTCTCGACCGCGGCGGCCGCCGAGCGGAAAAAACATGTCGCCGGTCAATTTAAAAATACGGACCGAAAAGCCGTCCGGAAACGAACGAACCAGACTCGTTCGGTCGCGGGACGGCCGTCCTCCGTCGTAACCGTGCGGGCGGCGTCGTGCTGCGACGAAGAGACTATACTCACAGGTCGACGTGGTGGCCACCATGGCTTTGGGCAGTTCATTTTGCCCGATTTTCGCCGACAGGTTGTTTTTGCCGGCCTTCAGGGCTCCTAGGGCCGCCCTGGACAACGCGTTCAACATGACGGGGAAGCTGCGGCGAGGGCGACGGAACGGATTGTTGAAACGACAAAGTCGGAGGAATTAAACGGGGTGAGCGGCCACGGGAAAATGTCTGCGATACGAGACGGTTCGCGGTATCTGCGGTCGAGCAAAATGGACGACCTACGCCCGTGTCCCCCGCGCGACCGTCCCGGCGCTAGACGTCGTCCGACAGCCGCCGCCGCCGCGGCGGCAGCAGCTGCTGACAGTGTGTCCGCCCGTCGCGGCGCGCAAATCAGCTGCTGCGGCTGCCGCGCGCCGGTCGGCCGAAGTTTTCGTCGCTAAAGTGGTGGCGGCACTGTTACCGGTGACAAAAACGCGGCAACGTTTTACATTCGTCATTCCAAAATACACCTTCAAATGTTGTAGTATTTTCTTAAACGTTCGCGTTAATATCTCAATACATTACCTTCAGTGTTGTGAAAAATACTTTTAAATAGTATCGATGGCATAAAATATTAAACAACACTCAAATACTTATTTTTAAAAGTGTACGTATTTAAAGTATTTAACTTTTAAAGTACCCGTTTAAAGTTCTACTCGATTGCTTTATCTTCGTGTAATGTTTGAAGTACTACTCAAATACGGTAAGAAAGTATTTAAAATGCACTCTGTGTTAAGTACAAAACGAATAAAAGCCGGGATCAGTCTAGATCGCGTGAGTAGTTTGACGGGGTAGCGACTACGCTTTGGGTGGATCACTAGTGTTTAGAAGTTGTGGTTAAAACGCATTATTTAATTTCTGAAAGCAACGATAAATGATTTCCTTCGAGCGAGCTCAGTTGTCTAGTATACGTCGTGGTAAAAACAAATTTAACGTGAAAAACTTTTATCAAATCTGTATCTTTCCTATTTTAGTATTATGTAAAAGTTTCGGCTTGGTCCGAATCTAAATCGATGTGTAAAAAGTACGTTCCCCGTAATTATTTGTTCCCCCGTAAGAAATACACGGCCGCCCGGAATGACGAGTTTAACGACAAAATAACAACGTGAAATCGGCTACGAACCAAAATTGTGTTAACCAATTTTTCTAAATTTTTTACCCACATGTGTAAAACTATTTTGTTTAGATTATATTAAAGTTTCAAGACTTAAACATAAAAAATTGAGGTTTTATGGAATTATAACTGGGTAAAATTCAAGAATTCAAAAATTTCCATAACTCCCTTAAAAATGATCAAAATCGATTGAAATTTCAACAGTGAACTCGTTTAACCCTTCTTAATGACATCAATTTTAATTCGGATCACTTTAGAAAATTTGACCGTTTTTGTTTTTTGCTCATAACTTCAAAAATAATCAAAATTTCAAAAAACGCATCGAATAAAGTGCATGAAGAGGTGGTAGTCGCTCGGAGCCAAGTCTGGGCTGTATG
>CM029357.1:16490189-16569458 GCA_017140985.1 Hormaphis cornu
TAATTTGTTGGTGTATTGTCAAAGAAAATAAAACCAATAAATACAAAATATTGACTTAGATGGATGTGATCTACATCTTTTGGACTAAAACGTTAGAAATAACAAAAAAATATTTTATTAAGTTGTCATGTTTTTAAAATATTTACAGATTATTTTTATTGAATATACATTACGAAATAATGAACCATCACGATATTCACTTCGAGGGTTAAGTATTCCAAATTGGCTATATTGCATGTACAACAATATATTATGGTTTTTGTTTGGTGCTGCTTGTTCACAATTGACTACTGATATTGGAAAATACACCATAGGAAGGTTGAGACCTCATTTCCTAAGTGTTTGTGATCCTCAAATTGATTGTAATGATGATCGCTACAAAACTATTTACATTGAAGATTTTGAATGCCATGGAAGAGAGGAAGAAAAATTTAAAGACACTCGATTGTCATTTCCTTCTGGCCATTCTTCATTGTCATTTTACTGTATGGTTTACTTGGCAGTAAGTTAAATCTTTTTTTTTTTTTTTTTTTAATTTAAATATTTTAATTTGTTTCTTGTTTTTATTAGTTGTATTTGCAAGCCCGAATTAAGACTTCCAAGTATGGAATGGCAAAAAGTTTAGTTCAGTTTTTGGTTATTTCAATGGCTGTATTTTGTGCGCTATCACGAGTCAGCAATTACAAACATCATTGGAGTGATGTACTGGCTGGGACTCTTTTGGGAATTACCGTTGCAACAATAACTGTAAGCCAATTGAACAATTGTAATCATAATAATAAAAATATGTTTAAAAGGGTGAAATGTAAAGATTAAACGTGATAACTGACAACCATAAAAAATCTAATACAAATTTTAATGTAAACACTTGATTTTAAAATTAAAATAAACAAAGTTACCTGTATGAAATACTCAAGTTTGATTATTATAACTTTAAGTTAATTTGTGTTACATTTGTCTTAATTGTTCATGTGTGTATGTGTAATTTACCTGATGTATTTGACAATAAATATATGTAAGTTATACCTAGTTACTTAATTAATATTTTAATATCTGTTCTTAAGTAAAATATTTAAATATAAGCAGTGCTAAGAGGCCATTTTATTGTTGCCTTATTGATTTTAAAATGATGTACATTTTATCAGAATACAATTGGTGGATCGTAAATGCGTACTAAAAATATTATTAGTTATAATTCTAATTTAACTTAGAAAAAAATTACTAGTCTGTTTAACAGAACAAATCTGTACCAAGGACTAAGATTGTCACGTGTAAAATAAAATAATTAATTAATTATTAATATTAACCCTTCTTTTCAAGATATCATTGAAAAATTTTTATTTAAAAACACCGTTGCTTGTAACTGACGTGTAATATGCAGTTAAACTGTCAGAGATTTCATAATTTGTTCAATCTATGATAAATTCATTAACAATTTGTATCTATTTACACTAAACAAAGTGTTACTTAAAATACTACAAAATACTTTAAATATTGGTTTACTAAATTTTTTAGTTCTTTTATAATATACCAATATATATTTATAATTAAATTTAATGTACCTAACATATCTTAAGCAAATCTGCACCCTATTCAAGTACAAATAAAAAAAACTTTTTCAAAAATGTTTATTATATTATGTATTCATCTGTGGAGATAAACAAATAAATAGGAAACAATAGTGTTAATTTTTAAACAATTTGGTAATTTCTGTTAAATGAGTGTATCGATCATAAAATTTCCTATAATCATAAAATTTCCTAAAATATAGTAAAAAAATTATTCTTGTGAGCATATTTTATTGTTAACATTATATTTGTTGTTTCTATTGGATATTTTGATTATTAAGGGAACACCATGCAAATAACAAATTTTTTTAACAATAAAATGTTTCCTACCAACTAATAAAATTAGAAAAACCAAACTAATACTATTAGGTACCTATGTAATATTTTAAACAATACAATAATTAAAACATTTGAAAATTCACAACGATAAGAGTAGTAGAGTTATGAAAAAACTAACAACACTTAAACAATATTGAAGTACCTTTGTATATTTTGACTGGAAAAATCCAGTAAGTATACACAAATAAGACTTGTATGCGAATTTACACAAAATATTGTGCTTTTTATTTGAGCTCATTGATAAGTATAGATCTTAATAAAGTATAGATAACTTATTGATAAATATTTATCTGTGTGGTTTTATAATTATTCAAATGAAATGTTTATAAGATTACGTTCCTTACGACCATATTTGTAATAAAAAAAAACATTTTAATACCCAATTAATCAATTTTAATGATTTACTCTAAAATTATTTAATATTTTTTAACTACATTAGTTATGAAGTATTATATGTTATGAGAAAATATTTACTAGTAGCTACTTTTAATTAGAATAACAGACCTCTAATCTAATGATAACATTCAACAAATTTTTTTTCATTTGTTTCTAATGAGTTAGATTAATATTTTTTTTTCTGAGAAATGTAATTAGTGATAAAATGTGCTTGATATTACATTTCTACACTATTTAAAATGACCTGTGTACTTGCAAACATTAATGCACAGTAATGTATTCACATTTATGCACTGTTGTCATCATCCGAGTTTTATAATTAAACACCGCTGTTGAAAGAAAATAATTTGAAATTTTTGTAACAATTTACAGTTAAGGTGACTGGTTGTTTTGTTATAGTATGCTTGTTTGAGTATTTTGCCGATGTTAGTACTTTTTTGCAAACGGTAGATAGTGGTACGACAGTGTCCAAAAAAAAAGTACTAACATTTAGACATGCATTTATGTATTTACAAGATTACTCAGAGTATGTATTATACCTAAAATTAATGTTTTAGGCAAAATTTGTATCGGATTTATTTGCAACAAAATATAAATCTCTCCGAAAAAGTAATTCTTCAGCAGACGTCGACATCGAAAATACACATAATCTGCAGACAACTGAATTCAAATAAGTGTTTTTTAAACGCTTCCTGTTTGAATGAAAATTTTTAAAACGCTCTTTAACAATTTTTTTGTTGATCAACTGATTACAATAAATAATATTGGTGAACTTTTTTCATACGTGTACTTATTTACGTTCTTTAACAAGTTGTCTGAATTATTGTTTAAAGCATTACAAACAATAATTTAAAGTAAATGTGAACATGTTTAAGTTTCATTATCACAAACTGTTGTGTTTTAATAATTTTATTTACATTTTAGAAAACTTACAAATAATAATGTTTTAATCAATGTTATTTGACAATATGTAATAGTAAATGCAATTAATATTAAAATCATCAAATTAGTTATTGTAATCAGTTATTAGCTAAGCATTGGTGCAATAGAATTCATCACATTTACAAAATATGTAGTAGGCTTAACTGAGATTAGTGTTTTGCTGTAATAGGTGCTATTTTCAAAAAAACATGATATTTTGTACACACATATGGTTTTGGGTATTTATTTTATACTAATAATTTATTTTTCAAAGTACAAACTATGAATGTTCAAGCTAATTAATTATATTAAACGCACATATTTTTATACTATTATAACCTGAATTTTGTTATGAGAAAATAAAAGCTTCTCATTGTTGTTATGTTCCTTTCGTAACAAATTTAAATGTATACTTTTTTACTTTAATTTTGTTTTATTTAAATAAAAAAAAAGTATATAGATTTTATATTTGTAAAATTTAAAAGAATTAATTTAAGTATAAATTATAATAATTGAAGTTCTGTTTTTGTTTTTAATAATTAATTAAAAATATTATTTTTATACTACGCTAATATGGCATTATAAATTTAAATAATATTAATTTATTTTACTACACTTGTTTATTTTGGCTTTTGCGTAATATTGTGTTAAATGTTAGTATATGAATTCATAGATTGCATTTTAATTAAACTTTTATGTATTAACATAATTATTATGCTTCGGATATATAATAATTAATGGTTAATTTACTGGTTGAAATAATAATTTTACACAGTTTATCGATTTCTTTTTATATATTAATTGTACATCATTTTATTTAAACTAATTAAACTGACGTTCAAGCACAAAAATGTAATGAATTGTTTTTTTTTACTTGCTGGTCATAATATGAAGTATATAAAGATAAAAATTAATTAACTTTATAAATATTGTTAAGTAGGTAAGTGTTAGTGGTAAAAAGGTGTTGAGTTACAAAAAAAAAATAATAAATAAAAAAATATGGTTGCAACTTTGTTTTGGAATAGTTTACGGTTTTTGGTGTGTCACTTGTTTGGAAAGTGTAGTTTAATTCTTAAATTAAATTTAGGAATGGGTTCTCGAACTTTAAGAAATTTAAATAGTTAAAAGTTAAAGAAAAAACTAGTTTGAAATTAACCTTGAACAGTTTGAATTATGGTTTGAGTTTTGTAATTTTCTTTGATTACCTATGAATAGTGTAGACTATATACTATTCATTTTTAAAGTCTGATTAAGTGATAATTTATAACTAACGGATTAATGCTGTTATAATTTTATTTTTAAAACTTGTTGTGGTTAAGATTTCAAATTTTTATCATGTTCGCAATAATATTTAGCAAGCTTAGTGTATCAAATCCTCAAAAAGTTGTAGTTTTCAAAGATATATACATATTGGGCAAACAAATTATGATAAAAATTTGGTAAAACTTATGTATGATCTTTATCCGTTACAGTTATGCGTAAAAACTTAAAAACATTTTAGTAGAGTTATGACCAAAGACATAATTACATCAATGGAAAAATAATTATGATGTAAAAATGTCAATAAATGAACCAAAATTGTACAAGCCAATTTAAAAAATTTGTGAATTATATGTAGGTAATTGTTTTTATAGGTAATGTATAGATTATATTATAGTATTAATTACTTAAGTTTTAAGGCTGAACTGAAAATTTAAGGTTTTATGAAACTAACTGCAAAATAAAACAAATTTCAAAGCTCTGTAAATTGATAAAAAATTTTTACTTTTAAATAAAATAAAGTACCAGCTACTCTTGAGAGCGTATCAGAAATGTAGCTCACAAAAAAAACAAACTGCTAGTGCATGTTACATCAACGCTAAAGCCGAATTGCCTACAAGTCAGTCATCCTTTTTAGATAATTAGGGTACCTGAGCTAAGATACTGCCACTGGAAGAGTTTTAAATAGTAACATCTCTCTCAATTATGTTGGTTTAAAAACATGTGATGTTACCCAAAATTAAGTTACATAGAAATTTATTTTTCCATAAGTTTAATATCAATGTATAAGAACCACTGCAATTTGACCCCTGCTGCAACTGACAAAATAACCAAAAATTATTTAAATTAGGTGTATCTAAGAAAAAAGGAACCAAAAAAAGTAGTTGGAGTAAATTGAAGAAAAAATTGAGCTAACTTTAAGAACGGAAAGAAAGAAAGAAAGGGTGTAAATTCTAGAATATTTTTTTAATTTTTGGACTTACTGTCAAATCTTGTGAATCTATACAAGACATTTCATTCTTTGCTTGTAAAAGTTAATCTATACAAGTTTTACCATTCTACATCGTGGATCTTTTTTTAGCATTGGGTAAAAATTTAATTTCACAAACAAATCCAAAGATTTACCAGTATTTGTATTTTTACAATAAACTATTTGAATATAAATTGAATTGTGTATGAAAAACATTCAACTCTTCACACTACACTTACAAATATTCAAACTTTCTAGAAAAAATAACACCATTGATAAAGCAATCTAAGAGTAAAAAATTATTTATTTTTAGTTAACTTTTTAACTAAAGTATGTAAAGTATAGAAGTACACGGAATATGAAATATGAATAGTTGTAGTTACTTATGTGAAATTTACACAGGGCATTCTGACAAAAAAGAAGGGATAAACATTCCAATTAAAATTAATAAAAAAGTTTCCAGGCCTTGTTAATAATTGGCACTAAATACAATAAAGGGTTCTGTCGGTCGTATTATTTTAGTTGGTACATATTGAACAGTAGTAAATAGTAAGGTAATCTACTTGAAATCGTTATAAACTTACACAATGGAAATAAATAAAAATACATTTATTGAAGTATCATTAGTTTTGTCAAGTAAGATTTTTAAGTAACTACCTACTTAAATGTATTTTGATTTTTGTTAGCATAAACTTAATACATATTCATACCTACTTATCTCACCATGTTAATTAAAGTATTTGCATGTTTGTTTTTTGAAAACAGTTGGATTACTTGTTATGGTAACATCGTTCTTAGAACCCGTGACAAACGGTTTTTTTTGCGATGACAAAACAATTCACTATCCATACAAGCCATCGACCATTGGAAAAAGTTTCTTATGTCTATTTTATCTTTTTCTGCCAAATGTTTTGGTAAATACTATATGAGCGTGCTTATGCAATTTAAAATATTTTGATTTTATAAGCATGTTTAAAAAATATGAATAACATCAAATGTTGTAACTCAAAATTGCTTCTCATCAAATCATAAACCTAAAAATGTTGAGTAATAATAATACATGCCACATAGGTAACTTAAATTTTAATTTTTTGGCCGTATTCTGTAAAATACCTTACACGGATGTATTATTATTATATTTTAAATTTTAGTGTTGAAAAATACAATACGTGAACGAAATAATATAGATATAATTTATTTTTTTACTGATATAAAAATTAAATGCTTCAAACTAAGAAAAAGATGATAATTGTGTTTAAAAAATTATGTATCAACCTTCAACATAAATATTTGTTAATATAATTATATCTAGTATAAAAATAACAAACATAAATCGTTTTGAATTATAGATATGTTTGAAATATTACCGGAAAATGAGCAAAAATTTAAAATATTTGTACTTAAATATTATTTATTTCTGGCTGGGTTCTGGACTAGCTCACATTACAGTGAACCTGGGTAAATTCTATATTGGACGTTTAAGGCCTCATTTTTTTCAAGCGTGTAAACCAAATATTGATTGCACATTACAAGATCAATATTATGTTGTTGATTACACATGTACAAATCCAGAAATGTCAATAGCAAATGATTCAAGGTAACTTGTTTAAACTTTTAAATATTTAAACTCAGTATTCAATTTAAAATGTATAATATTATGTACCAAATAGAAATAAAACGCCCAATTATGCTTCTAAATTATAAATTTAGAACACCGTACATCTCCATCCTGAGTTACAACAATTGTCAATTGTAAGATTAAGATTTTATCATTGAAGAGTTAAGTTAAATAAGTAAATAATTTTACAACACTTGTATAAAAGTAAGATCATACTGTGCAATATTAAAAAATTTCAAATATGAGCTGTTTACCGTTTACTGTTTTTATAAAGACACATACCAAAATTAAAACATGAGTACTAAAATATAAGTAGCTAAGTACTTTATTTACAAATCAAGATATTTAGTTTATTTAGGTTTCTAAACACAAGCTTATACTAGTTACTAAATTATTTTTAAATTTTATATGGAATCATACTTATTATTGAATATTATTGCTTATTGCTGATTATTGTTGAAAATACGTTTAGAAACTGGGAATTAGCACCCTTGCAAAGTGGGAAAGCTTTCCTAACATGTTTATTGGTTTGAAATTATTACGATTCATTTATTTATTTTTTTTTTTTAATTACATGAAATTAGAGCATCATTTCCATCTGGACACGCATGTTTAGCATTTTATTCAACGGTATACACAATTGTAAGTAAATTGGTAACAAATTATGTAATAATGTTAATAACATAAATATTTATTATTTACACAATGTTTGCAAGTTATACCTACAGAGTTATAAAAAGAATGTGTCGTGGGTTATTTTCCAATTTTCAATTTTTATATTAGCATGGTACACAGCATTAACCCGAATTGCCGACAACATGCACCATTACACCGACGTATTAGCTGGTTCAATTATTGGTATATCATTTGCTATTTTAATGGTAAATATTACAATAAATAAATAATATAATACACATGTATATAGTAACAATTATAATTGCAGTATTTATATAAATATTTTTATAATATAAAACACAAATTATGTCCTGTACAGACGTATGAAGTGAAGACACGGATATTTCTGGAAGGTATTAATGAAGAACGTCAACAACATGAAAACAACGAAACATAATGAATTGCATAATTTTGTAGTGCCGATGTTAATGATTTAGTTTATTATGCAATCTGTCATTATCAAGTTGAACTAACTGTTGAAGAAAACCATCGTTAGGTCTTATATCTCTGGCTTTTTTTATTTTTTCAACCGCTTCTTTGGCTCTTAATCCTTTTTTTATCATTAGATATGCAATAACAATTGTAGGTGATCTTGAAATGCCCATTATGCAATGAACCAAAACTTTACCTATAAATATAAAATTGGTATTTATTTATTTATATACACTTAGGGGGGATCAGTCCAAAATATTTACTCTGATTTACATTAACAAGTAACATTATTTATCAGAGTTGTCACGGGTACCAGTCAAGATGCGGTACCCAGCATAGCAGTCTTATTTTTTAACACTTGGTACCCGGTAAGGTAAATAATAATTTAAACAAGTACCCAGCTTTCAAAATACCTTGCCTCAAAAAATATTTCATATTTCAATAGTATAAAACTTCAATAAAATATTATATTAATTGTTATCATGTTTAAAAAATTTCCAAGTGTCATTGGCACGAACAAAGCAAAGTGAAAATATTTTTGACTGTCAAGCCAGATACCCAGATTAAAGTGCTAAAATTACTAGGTGGTATCCAAGGAAAATTTTGTAAATTACCAGGCCAGGTACTAGGTGGTACCTTACTTAAACATTGCAAAACAACTCGGTACCTGTTATAGTGGCAAATTAGTTACCCGTGACAACTCTATAGTCAATTCCGTGAGAGATCATGCCGGTTCTACGCATGTACAATGAGCGGACCGTCGTCCATGGTGGGGATGCGCAGAACCGACCCGTTTTGATTTTTGCGCTACATGATCTCTCGCGGAATTGACTATAGTAGGCACCTATATTATCATAACTAAACAAAAAGTACTGAAAGTATTGTCAAAGTTTTGTATACAATTTGAAAGCAATGATAAATTATTGCATATGAAAACAATAATTGTGGCTATTTTTTATCACACGTAGGAAGAAAATGTGTAGCTTGTATTTAAATTTTTCATTTTTAAATTAAAAATCAAAGATTTTTATGACTATAACTGCACTAATTTACATATTCAAAAATGATAAAATTCTAGATTTTTTGTCAAAATTGACAAAACATTTTTTTGTTAATTCAAAAAATTTTCATGTTAGTTTTACCCTTTTGAATAATGTGAGAAAATTTCAAGTAATTTAAAGTGGTGTTAGAAATTTTTTTATTTAAAATTTTTTTTTGATTTTTAATTATTTTTAAGATTTGATATTTTATCTTTTAATATCAGAAAATTTACTCACACCAACATATCGTAAAGACTTAATAATTACTTAATAATTAATAGCATTACTTTTAGTAATAACAGCCACTAGTGTAAAATAGAAAATACTTAAGTAATTTTTGTGTTTCTAATACATTTCAATTATTATTGTTTTACAAATTGATGTACCTATTAGTTTTTGCACGAATACCTTACTACCTAATTGAAAACAGAGGAGTTAAATACTTATAGAGAGCACTGAAATAATCATTGCCCTGGGGGCCACATCAATAAATATTACGGTAAATAAAACACAATTTTGATTTAAGCATCTAAAATTTGTTCAACACTGACAATTATATTTATTTAAAAATTATCTTAAACTAACCTTTTTGTGATAGTGCGTCATCTATAAAATTTGATACACTAATAAAATATTCATTTATGGCAACTTTTGGGTCATCAAAAAGAGGCAATCCCATATATTGAATATTAACTGGACTGTAAAATTGTTCATTAGTGTCAACCATACAGATTCCAACACCTTGAGCAGCATTAACTACATGAGTAATACCCAAGGATACTAACAGTTTTAGATTTTTTGCTACATTCCTTGAAAAAATTAAAAACATTTATTAGACTTTTTTTTTTAAAGTAGGATTCTAGACTTACCAATCTCCAACATAAACTTTCGGAAGAACTTCATTATAATTTTCTGTTGATAAATTTAATGGTTTAGGAGGCGGTTGAGTCCGATACAAAATATTTTGTAACTCTTCTAGAGTAATTTCTTTATTCGATTCTTTTTTACGAAATTTTGATAGTAGTTGTTCCATTTTTGTCCCACTAGTATGTTATAATCAGTTTACTGAAAAAAATCGTTTCCTATAAAACAAAATAATAATTAATAATACAGTACATAAATTAAAATATGTCAACATATAATACTACTGGTAATATATTTATAATATAGAGGACAGTACACTAATTAGTAATTTATGTGTAAAAATATTATGTAAAACATAAACTGGACGCAAGAAATAATCAATAATTATTTTTCTTAGATACTATGAAATATGCACCTAACGGAATTATAAATCAGCTAGTATAACAAATTTATTTCGAAAAATACCTAATTTCTGATGTAAATAATTCAATTTTAATACCAAATGCCTATTGGTTATTTTCCAGCCATTTTTTCATAAAACCTTGTAAGTTTAATATGATCCTAAACAACATATTTACCTATATGTGGTAGAAAGATTTTGGTTAACGTTTTAGCATCTGTTTTTTTTTGTTTTGTCATCACGCGTTCACGGCTAGTTATAACTCATCCAAAAATTTGTTAAACTACCTAATAAAAATTTTTACATATAGGTACCAAATAATATTGAAATGAATAAAATTAAATCATCATTCAAAAAAACATTTGAAAGAAAAGTATTGTTTTTTTTTTTCTTATAATGTTTAAAGACGGTCCTACCACGATTGCGCCATTAGAGAAATCGCAACACTGGACTTCATGAATATTTGGACGAAACACAAAAATAAAAACATGAAAGTTTTTTGATTTTCGGAACATAAAACGTTCAAGTGACAACAGAGTATACCTAATTTTCTTAGAATTGTGAGTGGTTAGATTATTTACTTCAGAACGATCACATTACCCACTCTGACGATTGCTTTTAATTTGAAATGGGTGTACGGCGTAGTGGCAACCTGGTAGCCGCCAAACACTAAAATGTAACTGCAAAAGTACTCTGAAAAAAAAAAACAAAACGCCTTTTTTAGCACAAAGGTACATTTGAATTTTTTTTTTTTTACATTATTACAAGTTGTACAATATACTATACCTCGTAATACGTTATTTATTAATATACTTTTTTAAGCCGATACAAACGAACGAGCGTCATTCGTCATTAATTTGATACAATAATTATTATTACTCATTCGGTGATGTACAACAGAGTTACTGGAAAAGTACGGTGAATTTCAATGATGAGTGATGATGACTAAGGAGTGAGTTATTATACAAATTACTGATTAGCATACAATAACTAGGGATAGCCGACTTCGGTCTCCATCAAGCCTATCTAACTATTTATCTAAAGCCGTGGTCTCGATTATGATGCCTGGCGGCCATTTGTCACTCGGGCAATGTTTACACGATAAGAATACCCACGATTTAAGATAGCCTACGACGTGCCCTATACACTTATATAGATAATTGCATACAATATGTATTATAATATACCCGCAACTTCTGATTAACCATTCCAAAATAGTGACCACAGCATCGCAATCCACCCATACCTTAATTGTCGTGATTTCCCCCGGCTTTTTTTTAAAGAGCCCTAACGTCAAAGTGGTGCTGCACTGTTGCAGTAAAGCATAAATTTGTTACCGACTTCAACACCGATGATTATAAATAGGTACTATTTTTTAATAAGTAATATTGCAGAATAGATGAAATACCATCTATTCTGTGGTAATTTCATAGACGTGTAGATTATATACATATGTAATATCTATGGTAGTATCACAGATAACTTCAAGTTATCTGTGGTAGTATCTATTAATCCAAAATGTAAAAATGTACGAGTGATTGAATTGAGGAGGGGTTAGTGAAGCGAGCGAGTGCCAAAATATCACGATAATTTGCAAATTAAAAATAATCAGAAACAATACAGTGGAACACGTTAACACTATAAATTTTTGAAATGACATTTATTTAAGTTTTTAAGAGAACAGTTAAAAAAATATATTATGTTGGGGAGGATTGTTACAAACTACAAACCGTGAACTATAAGATAAGATTTCGTGACGCGGATGTATAAAATTATATCCAACTGTCAAATTATTACGGATAATGAGCGAGAGACTATAACCACCGGATAGATTTTGTGCTTTAACGTCTAAATAATTGATTCATTACATAAATAATAATAAATTCAATCAATATTATTGTATTAAAAGCCGGTTGGAACAAAATATGATGTTTCGCGGAACAAAAAAATCTATAATGTTTTAAACTTCTAATTTTCTAAACTACTGATGCTGGATATCGTTGTAAAAATGAAAAAAGACTGATAAAACGACTGTAGGTAGCACAGACTATACTGATGTTCTGTGGTAGGCATTGAACTATAAATCTTATCCATAGATAAACTAAGTTTACAGGTCTATGATGTTATCATATATAGTTCAATGGTGGTCATCAAAAATATGGCCGCCCGGCAAAAAAGCGGTCGAGAAATACTGATAAGAACAAATTCGATAGGTATTTTACTATATGTAGATATGCTTCATGGTATTTTATCGAACTGTTTGCGGCGGCGGCGGTAGAATTATTTACGTTTGTCGGTATAATATCTGTATATGGCAGCAGCAGCAGCGCTGTCTTGTTATGTTTAGTAAAAAAAAAAAATTGAAAAACATACATGATATTTTAACGTTTTGTTAATATCGGGTAAAATATTGATATTGTCACGAGTACTTGTGCGAGCAGTGTTCAAATGGTGTAAATTATTGGATAAACGTACCCAATCGCGCGGTACCGGCGATGATTGTCTGCCCGGCCCGGCGGTACCTACTACGTGTGAAAAGTGCCGTTTTATGTTGACTTACGTTCACGGACCACTGCTCTCCGGGTAATGATGCACTTATTGTCGTATGTAAACTACGATACTTCTTCTAGTCATGAACAACGTGTGATACGATTACTACGATCTTGGTAACGATGAATTTAGATTTTGCAAAGTTTTGATATACTCGGAATTTTTTTTTTTTTTTAACTCTATGATGTATCTGGCGCTCAAGTATGTTATCATTCTCTTGTGGCTTATGTACACGTTCACCTCCATTATACTGCTCTTTAGCAAAGGACTGTTGCTGCACAGAGACGTGTTGCCAAACAAGTCTGTTTGCGGGAACGGCTCAGTGTCCGACGAGCTGACACAAATTTGCACAGAAACCGACACCAAAGTAGTGATGATTGTCGTCGACGCCCTGCGCCACGATTTTGTCGTCCGTTCCGACAAGAACACCCCGTACACGAATAAAATCACCGTGTTCAGAGACATGTTGGACAGTTATCCGAATCGGACAAGATTGTACAAGTTCATTGCTGATCCTCCGACTACGACTATGCAAAGACTGGCCGCTCTTACTACCGGTAGTCTGCCCACTTTTATCGATGTCGGTTCAAATTTTGCTACCGAAGAATTAATGGAAGACAATGTAGTCGACCAACTAGTTAACAATGGGAAAAAAGTTGTGTTCATGGGCGATGATACGTGGGCAAATTTGTTTCCAAAACGATTTTACAGAAGTTACACATATCCGGGTTTTAATGTTTGGGATTTGGACACGGTCGACGAAGGAGTGAAGAAAAACTTGTATCCCGAAATTTTGAAAGACGACTGGAATGTGCTGATCGCTCATTTTTTAGGAGTTGATCATTGTGGTCATAGGTACGGACCGAATCACCAAGAAATGGAAAGGAAATTAACAGAAATAAATGCAGTCTTAAAGTGAGACATATTTTGAAATCCAATTTTGAGATAATTACCATAACTAATAACTTTATTGTGTATTGTAGAGATATCCTGAAAGAAATTCTCGGACGTGAAAATATAATGCTTTTTGTTTTTGGTGATCATGGAATGACTTCAACTGGTGTGTTTGTATATTTACTTTTACTAAATTAAAAAAAAATAATAATAACAATCAGTAATTAGTTTCAAGTAATTTAATGTATAGTGTAAAAAATTTATTGTACAACAAGAACTATTTTGGAAAACACAAAAAATAAAAAATTCATTCTTCAATGTTTAAAAGTTTTTGAAGATAACAAAGAATTTATTGATTGTACGATTCATATAGATTGTTTTCATCGACCAATCAACTTTTATTTCTCTATTTTCTCTGTTGTTGTTTCTACTCATAATACCTTTGATCTTAAATTTAAAGATTCAATTAGTGGCAATGTTGGTTTAGAAGAGGGGGGGGGGTTTGGCAAAATATATTTTCACTTACATACTCCATCAAAACTTTTTGTTCACGCATTTAAATATTATTTTATTGACAAATAATAGCTCCAAGGATCCACCTGCCCCTCTTCCCATAAACCCCCCAATAATTTGGTGAAGTACAAACAATACAAGTTTTGACCATTTTTAAGCTAAGTATAGTAGAAACATTAAATCTTTCTAATCAATGAATTACCCAACCTTACAGCTACCACCTTCGACTAGACAACTCTTTTTTATAAATTGCATCTATTTTATTGAGTAACAATTAAAATCATTGTCAATTTGTCCTATTTCACATTTAAATTTCAGTTTTTTTATTCAATATTTTTGTTATCTCCTTCACAAAATTTATATAATGAAAAATGAAGGGCTATTTTTCCCCTCATAAATGGGCACCCATTAAAACAATAAGGTTTACCCATTTCCAGCACGAATTTAACTACATAAAATTAAATTTTATTGCTTCTTGCCACAATATTATACCCATTTCTACATTAAGATTAAAAAAAAACTAATATACTTTTTTTTTAAAATAAAATGTTAAGAATTGTTTTTAGTTAGGATGGTTATTATTATGATAAAATGTTATGAAACATTCCACTATTATAGTAACAAATGTAATATAATAGTTATATAAAAATGTTTTCTTTTGTTATATAATATGCATGATTTACTTTTCAGGTGATCATGGAGGAGAATCTGAAAATGAGTTGACATCTGCTCTTTTTGTATTATCGTCATCTCAAAGCTTACTACCAAAAACAGAAAGTGAAATCAAACAAGTTGACTTGGTACCTACTATATCAACTATCATGGGCGTACCTATTCCATTTTCAAATATTGGCTCCGTTATTAAATCAGCTTTACCTGAAAATATACACTTAGTTGATAGTGTTTGGAGGAATGCAAAGCAGATTAACGATTATCTTACAACATACTCTTCTCAAAATGATGAGCTTAATAATAAACATATTAATTTTATTAAAGATACGTTCAGAATGTTAGATGTACTACACAATACTAAGTCATTTGTAAAAAGTTGTGAAAATTTTATGCGACTTAGCAGGAGAGCTTGCGAAGAAGTTTGGATACGTTTTGATGAAAGTTCAATCTATAAAGGTCTAGTTCTGATGTTTGTATCTCTGTACTTCAGTTTTTTATTAGTTGGTTCGTCTGCCTTAGATCGTTATGACAAAATCACTGGAAATCAAGTGCTCATTTTATTCGCAATAGTTTTACCGTTGAATTTAATTGGAATCGTATTTTACTATTACAAAATGATTCATATAACTGTTGTATTTTTCGTTACTGGATTCATCGGTACTATCTTCCTTGTATTATTTTGTGTGACTTGTTGGTCATCGTTGACACAAGATTTTCTTAATATGAACAAGCCTGATATAATATTCATGCGAGTGTTTACAGTCTTAACTACTCTAGGATTCTTTTCTAATAGCTACATAATTGAAGAGTCATATGTACTATGTACGTCATTTGCCTTATTACTGTGGTATCTAGTTTTTTGTTTCAAAGTAGAAAACAAAAAAACATGGTTTCGTAATAAAGTAAAACCAAAAAATGTTTCACTTAAACTGTGGATATCGTCTTTGAACTGTAAAGTTGTGTGGTGCTCAATTATTCTATGCGGTCTATTGCGTTACTCCCATTCATTCTGGCAATGTCGTGAAGAACAAGGATGGTGTTTTGAAGATGGAGAAAATAAAAGAGCTCAAACAAAAACTGGAAATTCAATAATTCCAATAATACTTATGGTCATTTTTGTGACCGTTGTACACAAGTTGTTGAAGTATTCTGGAAATTTAACAGGCTGTTCTTTAAATGTCTATTTGTCTTCAATGTTGCCAAGAATATTTACTGTGCTACTGTCGGTCAATTGGATATTTGACTCTCAATTTCAACGTGGCAAGCATGCTATATCATGTGTGGCGTTTATACCAAACATTATTTTAATATTAACAGTTTTACTAATAATAACACTGTTTGTTAGTCCATTACTTGTTCACTATGTAGACTTACAAGAAGGAAAGATAAATCAATCTGAAAATCTGTATCAAATGGTTGGCAGAGTTGCTACAAATATTATTAAAATGCAATTGGGTCCGTGTATTCAAGGATATCCCATTGTTTATGGCCTTGCAACAGTTTACAGCGCAACTTTTTTAATATTTTCCATACTGCTGTGTATTTTTGGAGGACTGTTATTTGGATATGTGTATGCAGTTTCTATAATAATTATGATTATTTCAATATGGATGATGGCCATGATTGTTTCAATTATAAGACATAATCAATGTACAAAAATTGGTACGTATAATTATGTTTTGTTTTATTTTGTCTACACATTTTCAATCATAATGAATAATTGGTGTATAATCATATTCATTATGATTGTCATAATATCACACATCAGGGTTGGACTTGCCTACCAGAAAAATATAAGGTAGTTTCCCGGTAGGCTGTGGCAATATTGGGGCCATAGACTTTTGAAGGATAATGAATTATCTGTTAAAACTTCTGTGTCTATACCTCAATAGTCATTAATTATTAGTCGCAGACATTTATAATTTATTATCTATTAGTTTTGACTACATTAAAACGAGTTAATATTGCAAATGAACGCATGAGTCAGCTTGATCTTGATTAAGTTACTAGTGTAATATTGTACAACATTATACTAATTTTTATGCAAAATAGTTAAAGATTACCTTTATTAGATAATGATTCTTTAAAGTTTAAACCAATGACCCTAATACCTGCAAGTATGTAAAAAACGGTATAACAACTTCTGTCTCTTATGGTCGATGTATTTGCGAATTAAAAATGTATTCAATTAAATAAGTTATAAACATTTATTTAATTATACCTGTTTAGTCATTTTTATGAACAAATTGTTTCTATATATTATTTTGATACTAAAAAGTAGAAATTGTACACATTTTAACTGTAAAAACTAAAATTAATAAAATTTTGGAAACTGTTCAAAATTGATGTATTTATCCAAACTTTACAATTTTGAACTTTTTTATAAGCAATAGTAAATTATAAAACTTTGTACATGACATGTAAATATATCAAAAAACCACAAGGTATTAAAATCTTAAAAATTCTAGTAGGTAAGTAAATCTAAAGGTGATTTGATATTTTACTTTTAGGTATTCATTATACTTTATACCTAAAAATAAATAATTATAATAATATAACTCGCATACTTTGTAAAATTAGATGACAGCTAGGTACTTTCTGAAAAAATTTTAAGTACCTATGTTTAGTGTATAATAACCCAATTTGTTTACAAATAAATATTTGTTTTATGAGAATTACCATTCATCATCTCATACGTAACTATGTTATACAAAATGTTTGTGGATGTGTTAATCATATATATTAATTTGCTGTTTTTTGTTCATAAAAACTTAAACAAAATTGTAAATTGTAAATCAATAGGACGAATGGGGCCTGTACAAAATTAATTTCCTGGTACACATTTTGAGGCTAATCCAACCTTGACCATTAATAATTATTAGTACTTAATTGTAATACTTTATTAAAAACCACTATTTAAAATGCATTTTTTAGATGAGTTATACACTGTAAACTGGTTGTACATTTTACTATGGACTTTATCATCATCATACTGGTTTTATGGTACTGGGCATAATCCTTCTTTTCCTGCCATACACTGGAATGCTGCTTTTGTCTTGCAATCCAATTTAGACATTAACATGTGGCTTCCGGGATTTTTTATAATAGCCAACACATTTTTTTCTCAAGCTGTTCATGGATTTTTACTGCCGGTAATTAATAAAAAAAATTATCGGTACAAATTATTTTAAAAACCTTTAAAAGTAAATGAACAGTTTTAAGTGTGTTATCATAATGTAGATAACAATATTTTGGAAGAACTTATTTGTCGGATAAACTTTTCTCGTAAAATATGTACGTTAACTAACTATATAATTATACTATACTATAATTTGCAAAATATTAGAATAAAACTTTACTTAACTTAACTTCATACAAAAAATATTTGTTTTCAAAATATTTGTTTTCAAAATATTTGTTTTCAAAATATTCATAGTCAAAAAAAATTGTAGTTGAACTAAAAATAACATTTTGTTATAAAACAATACTCAAAATATAACTTATCATCCTTTACAAAAAATTATTTTATAACAGCTGTTGTAACTGAGTTTTTTTTGGAAAATGAGTTTGCTTGTGTCAGAACCATTGTTTTCAGAATATTGTTTAAATACAATATTGGGTATAACAGATCTCATTATTAATTAACAGACTATCATTTTTATTTATTTTGCATGACCATGTTTTTAATAAAAACAAATTATGGAAATTCATATAATCATAACAAATATCTACCATCATGTATAATTTGTTTAATTAATAATTAATATTTATGATTTTAGTTGTTATTAATTTGCCCATTCTCTATTCATGGTGCTTGGTCGGGAAAATCGTTGCCACCTAAGGATAAAGATGAACTGACTATGGCCAGAGGTGAACTTTTACTAGCTGAAAACTCTAAACAGATGATACATGGTACATTTGATCTGACTGCTAAATATATTCTCGCGAATTGTTTTAGGGTAAGTGTTAAATAGTTTGGAAGTCTTGATTTTTCTTCTCTGTCCATTACATGCAAAACATAGAAATTTAGACGTGTACTATTTCAAACATATTAATTGATCTAATGATGCAGCAGTATAAATTCAGAAAACAGATTAGGTCCAGTTGTGATACACTTTCCAACATTTTAAATTTTTTGGACTTATATTTTCCAAAAGTAAAAATGTTATTATTTTTAAAAAATTTTGTTTGTGAAAATGTAGGAAATAAAATCAAAATAGTAAGGAAGTTGTTTTTAAGTAGACTTCCTGAATAATTTTAATCCATTTTGAATTTTCAGAATTCTTATTGCATTAGTAGGTCAATCAGTACGTTGAAAATAAAAACCATCTAAATTACTATAATTTGTGTGTAATAGACAGAGAAAAAAACAGACCCTTCTAATCCCCATAATATTTATTTTAATGTTTGAATTAATATTGATTTTAATTGTTTTTCAACCAGGTGGCTATGGTTATGGTTGCATCTACCGTTCACTCTCGCCATTTGATGATGTGGAAAATTTTTGCTCCAAAATTGATATTTGAAGTAATAGCACTATTTATTACACTGCCTTTTTCCTTTTTTGGATTTATTTTGGTAAATCGTGTAACACAACACGTTAATGTTTTGTTTGAAAGAATTATGGCACAACATTCAAATTAAAAATGTTTTCTTTAATTTCGATTTTTGTTATGAGTTATAGAAAAAATGTTTATAGTTTATCTTGTGACTGTTTAGGTGATTAAATTTTGTTTTAACTTTTTAATAAAGTTTGTTACTATTCTTAGTTTAAAAGTTATGACTTCAAATAAATTTTTGGTTTTTTTTTATTTTTTGTATGTTCTTTTATACGCTTTAGCTGTATACTAAACATCAAATTGTTGTTAAATATTATTTTCTGTAATAACTGAATGTTCCAAATGTCATTTCATAGATCTTTATAGTTTGTAAAGTGTGCGTGTAAAGTTTTGTTTTATGTTTAATATTTAAGCGATGACTGATTTAATTAGATCAAATTAAAATCCTTTTTAAAAGTAGTTAACCATGAATTGTTATTTGAATCCATTAGTCATTAGAATAATGACAATACATGTTTGCTGTACTGCTATAGTAGTACCGATTACATAGTTTGTATGTGAGTATCTAAAACACAATATTTTAGAAATACTATTTCATTAAACGTATAATTTTATTGAAATACAAATCAAAAACTATACGTTTGCTTTATTTTCTTCTCCCAGTCATTGAAAAAGAATGTAATATATTATTCTATAAAGTATTATTTAGATGTTGTAAACATATTTTTGATGTAGACAATATAAACAGTCATTTTACCTGTAAATGTGAATATATATATATATCATATTTATTATGTATAGGTATAGTTAAAAAAAAAAATGCAACATTTTATAGTTTATTCAATCAGATACAATAAAATAACATTAGCTTGGTTTTCAATTTGTCATTAGTTGTGACTTGTAAACCGTAGTTATGTAGCCACTTGAATAAAATAATTTTAAAGGTTAAATAATATGTAGATAATAGGACTTTTTAAAATATGCAATATGTGTTTTCCAACTAGGTACTTAATAGTTGTTATTGATTCATCAAACCTTCACAAAATAAACATCTTGTAGTTTTATCACAATTGATATCAATTCATAAAGGTCAATTAATACTACATTTAGGTGAAATAAATAAGTAATGGAAATTTATGAGTTTTTTTAAATTATATAGCGATTTGTTCCATTTTTTAATACCTTATAAATTTATTATAGTTTATGCTTAACATTAATAAAAAACAATTCATGACTGATATTTGAAAAACCTACTAAAGAAAATATTATGGTGACGGCCTGAATAGTATGGATATAAAATAATTCATATAGTTTTTCAAATTATTTTTCTGCCCCCCCAAATTAAAATGATGTGGTGACTACACTAATTATTATATCAATCAATCCAATTTGGACTAGAGTTTAAAGTAATTTTGATTTTAATTTGTAGGCACATTTTGATTTTTCTTGGTTTATGGGAATGTTTCTAATGATTTGCATTTAAAAAATATATAGAATTCAAATTAAATTCTTTCTTTAAAAGTGAAGGATAATTGTATCTAAAAGAAACGATAGTCAGACTATACATGTTATAATTTATAAATATATAAATTGGTTTTCATTGATTTTATGATTGACAGTTGGTACTTACCAATAAAAGATTAAAATCAACAATGTTAAGTTACTTTTATTAAAGCCATTATTAGAGTTTGGTGGATTTTAAACTCGAAGAAACTTTATTACCTACCTATAACTTTTGAACAGATATTTTTGTTAATTCTTCTTCTTCTTCATCATCTTTGCCCAGCTCCCAACTATTTGGAGACGGCCACCCTTGTCCTATACCTTCACTTGTCACGATCATTAACATCCCCTACACGCACATTAACAACCCTCATATCACTTTCAATCGTTTCCATCCATCTTTTCATAGGTCTCCCTCTACCTCTATTTGCACCAACGTTCATTTTCATTACCATTCTAACTGCTTCAGTTTCCTCTCTTCTCATCCACATGCCCAAACCTTGTCAGACTATTTTCTCTCATTTTATCATCCACTATTGATGCAACACCAATACTGCCTCTTACATACTCATCGTTTATTCTATCTTCTCTTGTTACTCCTATTCATCGATCTAAGCATTCAGTTCTATTTTCCTGTCAACCGTACAACACTCCAAACCACACAACATTGTTGGTCTCACCACATTCCTGTAGAACTTGCCTTTTAACATTATATTTTCGTTAATTATACACACAAATTACTCTGCCACAATAATTCACACTCATTTCAAGAAATTTTGTTTTATTTGGATATAATAACACTGAGACGCAGATTTTATTATTGGTTCTGACGGCGATATGGTATTGTGTTCAGAAGCATAACGAGAGAGAGAATAAGAGCTTTCGACTGTCATCAAAAACATTATCATACAATAGGTATTAATCATATCTATCCTCAAAGTGATTTAATTTATAGCTTGATACATCACTTGGTACCCAATTATTATGTTGTATTCGATTATGAATGTAGATTCTAGATATACATAATATACATTTATATTTTTTTTTTCGCGGTTTATTACGATTTTTAATGAAATATTATTCATGTACATTAATACTAAACGGTTTGTGTGCATAATTCATAACTTTTTACGTTGTACATATAGGTAACATATACTTACAGTTCAAAAAAAAAAAAACTCGTGCACTTACCGTAAAAGGGGGTGAAAAAAATCTCATGAAAATTATTTTTTAGAGGTATATAAATACACGTCTATTTGGTTGACTTTCCATTTTATCGGAATACAATTTCAAATTAAATGTTGTTAACCACTGCAAAATCGAGTACACGAAATAACGATTCCTCGCGAGCACAGTTGTGTCTACTACTATACACGTTACGGTAAACTTTTTGAGAATTTCAATAATTTATATACTTAGCTCAAAAATGTTCGAAATCAATCGAAACTTTTACCAAACTTGTATCTTACCTACTTTAATATCATTTAAAAGTTTCAGCCTATTATTGTTTCTCCTTTGTTTCGTGTGTGTAACTTCTATAATTTTCGAACTTGAGACCCCTTGAATTACCTACCAACAGAGTTCATAGACCTTTTATTAGAGGTGTTGACTCTAAAAATCGGAGCATTTTTACCATCCCCAAAAGTTGTTCACACAGAAAAAACGAAAAAACATCTTTGTAAAAACGAATTCATTCTTGGCTGCGCTCAGAATCTAAAAAAAAAAAAAACCGTTAGATGTTAAAACGTACGTTTAAATTATATAAATTAATTTTTCGATACAAAACAGAATTAGGTAAGTATGGAATAGTGTGGTTGTGTAAAAATATCTTTTATATATTCGTAATATTAAGTATTATACATTTTAATTATTTACATTATTAATAGACTGATTAATTAGGTAGGTAGGTATATATACAATTAACCTACGAACATTATTAAAATATAGTCCTTCCATGCGTTCTCGGCACCTACACTACAAAGTTAATTAGTTACCGCCATCATAATGCTATTCACTTAATATTTGAAAAGATCAACTTTTGAGTTGTCACTGGTATGTAGGGGAGAGTCGCCTATATTGGACCACTTTCGACATTTTATAGTTTTCCAGCAAATTATTCAATTTTATTAAAATAAAATTGCGTTGAACTAATACATAAACATCTAAACTATAATTTGACACATCAAGGTTCATTTTAATTTAATTTTAACTTAGAAATTTTTTCATTTTTTTAAAATTTACAATGTGGTCCAATATAAGCAACTGGTCTCCTAAATTGGACCACCCGGTTCTTAAATTGGACCACTTATAAGTATACTAATAAATACGTTAAGAAATAATCTTAAGTCTGTGGCGACTGGTTTCCACTCCATCGATAAGGCTCTATCTTAACGCGCAAGGAGTATTGATAATAAAATAATGTTAAATTCAAATTAAAACGAATGATATATTAATTTATTTATAATGATCACATATTATTTCATAACCTTTTAATATAATATATAAACTTAAAATAAATAAAAAATAAATACTTTAGCTGTGTACAAACTTACAAAATTAAAATAAAAGGTAATAGGAATCACAATTTTTACTTATTGACCTCAGAACACCAATGACATAATGAAAAATTATCTTCTAGCTGAATCCCTAAACAGTCTTCATGGAACCATACATCACATTGTTGACACATTATCATATCCAACAGTCTTGCTTCCTTGCAAAGTGGGCAATACCAATTCCCATGGTCTGATTTGCTTATCCCTTTTGATGTCGATTGTACATTTTCAATTTTCCTTTTTTTGGTGGGGATTTCTATATTTTGAATAATTTTTTCAGTATTTTCTTTTTTCATAATTTTTTCAGTCTTATCTTTTTCTACATTTTTTTCCAAAATATCAAAAAAATCCATTACATTTTGTTTCTGAAAACCTTTAGCCCTTGCCATTGATGTAGCTTCAGGTTGTCTTAATGTAAGTGTTGGATTACGTTTCATAAATGAGTAAAACCATTTTTTCCCAGCGATTTGTTTTTCCCGATTAAAAGAATGATTTAACGAATACTTCTCAGCAATATCGTAAGCCAACTTACGTATGTCATTAATTGTAAAACCGAAAAACATGGATTCTAATTGTAAAATGTGCTGTACTAACTGTTTTTCCATGTTTGAATCAAATACAGTAGGTCTGCCAAATACTTTGACTAGATTTGCATTACTATTTTTATTTTCTGAATGCCTTTTTAACGTAGCTTTTGGAATACCATACACTTTTGCACACTTGTTCAACCCAGCATCACCATTTTTATACGCTGCAACAGCCATCTGCAATTCATCCTCAGTCCATTTACCATAACTTCCCCTCTTTGACATTATTACATTTATTTTTAATAAAATCTGCAATAAAATAAGTGGTCCAAATTAGGCAACACTAAATGGTCCAATATAAACAACTTTATTATACTTATGAAATATCATTACGTACCTTTTAATAACGAAATTAATAACAAATAACTAAAACTACATAAAACTTAACTAAATTTCTAATAAAAAGTTATAAAAACATTTTTTTCATTACGCGAATCATTTCCCAATAAATCTCTTACGAAAATTAAAAAAAAATAACATTAAATTTGAGGTTACTATGAAACATAGAATAATTATTGAAATTACTGATAATGAGCACGTGTGATAATTCCAACGACGTTAGAAAGTGTTTATACACATTTATTATTATGTTTTGATAATTTCTGATTATTACCAAACGAGATAAACGAGTGGTCCAAATTAGGCGGTGGTCCAATATAGGCTACTCTCCCCTATATATTACTCGTATAAATTCAACAACATATCATAACATTTGATTTGGTTTTTTTCACTTTATTTTTGATCTTTTGCCCGCGAATGGTCGATTTAATGTTTTCTGTGGTGGTCCTGTGCTCTCGTTTGTGAACAATATGACACATTGACCACCCACCCACCCGTCGGTACTTTCTCGACTCTTTTTCAATTGCTTGTCCAATTATAGACACTGCGTTATTATCATGTAAATTTTGGCCACTAATGTTGTTTTTTTTTTTACATTATTGACTTTTTATTTTAACCATTAGTGTTCACTACGTGGAATTATCTAAAAAAAAGTTATCCATCTTCTTGCAGGAAAACACCTATCCGCTGCTGTCAGCTCATCCGTGTGTGGGGAACAGCCTGCGATTATTAATATGGCGCCTAAGGCAACCAACATATTATGTCCGTGCTCTACATGGCCTACTATAGGTAATTTACGAAACAACGTGCGTAAAAACATGTAGGAAAAGGATTCAGCCCAAAAAGTTTTGCCGTTGTTTTTCAAATTTTTTTTAGATTCCAAGTGCAGCATGATGAATATGTTTTTTTTTCTGTAAGCAACCCTAAGGGTATAAGAAATGCTCAGTCAGTGCCCGTAATGAAAGGTCTGTGAACTCTGACGGTACTTAATCGAGAGGTCTCAAATTTTATAGTTCAAAACTGAAAAAGTCACAGTCGTGTAAGGAGAAATACGGCAAACGCGTATTTTACACATACCCGTCATCGGTTTAGTTTTTTCTAGCCACAATATCCAAAATAATGATCGAAACAAGGTTTTACACAACAATACTGAGATGGGCGAGATACAAGTTTGGTAAAAGTTACAAATGAAAATTTTCGAGTCAAGTAGGTATGGAACTTTTCGAAAAATTTACCGGGGCGTGTATTTAGGCCTGCTTACCATAGACAACTGAGCTCGCTCAGAATCGTTTTTTCGAAGGCGTTGAGTTATGATTGCTTTCAGATATTGAGTGATAGGAACAATGTTTAAGCCACAACTTCCGAACCAGTGACCAAAGCGTATAGCGCCACACCGCCAAACTACGGCCCATGCGATCTAGAGTGATCTTGTGTATTTTTTTTTGGAAAACGGACTTTCGAATACTATATTCTGAGCGTAACTGTAGAAATGTGACTTTGAAACTGGGTGTATTAAAGCGTTCCTAAAAAATAAAAATATTGCCTTAGTTTCGCAGCCAGTATGTGCGGCGATTCAATAATAAGAACTTCTTTACTATAGACACACACCTATTTTCTAGCCGGGTACGGTTTAAAATTTAACAAGTGCGTGTAGGTACCTACTAAAATAAATTCAAGTCCTACGTAATTATTATGCAATTACAGGTTCACTGGAACATGATGTGGCGTACGTATATATATATACTTATACGTCTTATTGTTTCATAACGTAAAGTTATTTTTTTTTTTTTAGTCAAACTATAATAATAGTTATATTGATACAACTGTACTCGTCGGTATAGGTGTTTATAAAAAAACATCGCGGTGCGACTAGTATTTTTTTTTGGAAGTCTATTGAACTGTAATATTGTTGATACAACTGTACAAGTAAAAAATACAACCTCATTATTTTTATATTCTATATAAATATAATGTGTACAGTATAATGTGTTGATTTAAAGAATGAGCGTATTGCGGGTGAGCAAAAGGTATATATATATATAGGTAACCGAACGGAAGAAAAAGGTCAAATGTTCAACGCGCGGCTTGTTGGACCTATAATCACTGGCAACATCATCATCATCATCAGTTTAGGTAATATTGTTTAAGCAGTATGCAATATTATATAGGTAAAACGTCAATGTATAAACCTGGATATCGTAATAGGGTTTAAAATTTTTTTACTTTTCCGCCCATTTGGTTTCAGCTATAAATCGCTACAATAACGCAGCGGTGATAAACTGAATTCTAACTCTACTTTGGAAATCAATACGTGCAGGATACCAAGGTGGATCTACCTTGCAGGATACATTAAGACCTTGCCGTGGTTACAGGTCACCGCCATTTTGGATAGTTTAGTAGGTACTTACGAAAATAGACAAGACTATGCAGAACCTCTGTTAGCTCCAAAAACATATTTCGGTCGTTACCATTTCAAAAGTAGGTATTTAACCCAAAATTTAAGTAGGTTTTTCATACTTAGTAGATAAAATTGTATGATTGAAAAAAAAAAAAAAATTCCGAGGAAAAAATGTATTTTCTATTTTAAGCGTCTACCATTGATTAAAGTAGTCGAAATTAGTGTTACCAACACTACACTAACATTTAAACTTATAAAATATGTGGAACACGTAGTATTTAAAATATAATTTTTGTTTTACATTACAACTATAAGTAAGTATAAGTAAGTCATATTATGAGCCAAGAGTCTAAAGTTTTAAAAACAGTCCTCAACTTATTGATCTGCAGTCTAAAAGAACACTAACTTTCACCAATAATAAGATTTAGAAAAAAAAACAATTATTAATCATTTGAATTCCTATTTATTTTGCAAAGGGTACTTTGGATTTTACTGTGCAAGTGTAGTCTTGGAAGTTCCATAAATATTACTATATAGGGTTATATCCAATTTCCCAAATTTTCATTCTAAAAATGCAGGTACTGAACTTGTATGATAATGACATGTTTCACAAAATAATTTTTAAAAATATTTATGTTTAAATAAAATTCAGAAAGTATAATGATACAAAAAGAAATGTCTACGCAGCTGATCTATTATATATTATATATTATATTGATAATAGTGAAACGACGAGTACCTAAAAATTAAATGAAAAATTTCATTTTTTTTAAGTAAACAAAATATAACAAATTATAAATTGAAATAGCTAAATAAAGATTCTCATCATGCGACTACATGTTAAATTCATAGAACAACCAATAATAATGATAAATATTTCATTTCAAGCGTAACTTAAGTACTTATACCTACCTAGACATTTTTCCACCAACTAAACAAATTTATACAGTTATGTTCTACCAAACTTTTCGAGCTATCTTTAGGACGTAGGTCTTAAATTACAAATGTAGTAGGTACTGAACAGGTTTATGTAGAACGGATGGCAACCCTAGTCGAAACTATAAAAAAAAAAAAAAAATTTTAGTTGAATGAGACTATCATTTTAAACCTATTACCAAAATAATAAAAAAAAAAAAATTACTATCAAAAATCAACTAGTGTAATATAGAACCTTATGTTTTTAGAATATGACTAAAAATGCACGGTCAACAAATTCTAAAATAAGATAGTATACACATATAACAATTAATTTAGTTTAGTAAACGACGCGTAAAAATGTCAAATCGTTCGGACAATAAGTATTACCTATTTTAGGAATCCTACAATTCAAGTACGAACTGTGCAAATGTTATACTGCGTAGGTACTTTTCGTTGTATTAAACCGGTCCAAGGTCAATTTTTACATCGGAACTGGAAATCATATTGGCTTATTTTTTTAGAAATACCTTTCTTAGTTCAGTTAAAGATAATTTTTGAATCGTAAAAATGAAAACTGTATTTGATAAAATCTTTCCGACCCGCAAAATGTGTGTGAACTCTCAATCGTTTATAATAAAATATTGTGCAGAAAACTGATTTTCAAAATTTTTAACAATTTTGTCTAAGTTATAGGAGTCTTGAAATTGGAAATCAATGTTTTTTCACTAACAACAATTTATTATAAGCTGCCAAATTATTGCAAATAGTTAAAATGATCAAGGTTCAATAATATTTAGCTCAAAAATGATAAAATAATTACGAAACTTATATCACGCATGCATTTATGTTGAGAACCTGTAAAAATTTCACGTGTTTCAAACAATTATTTAGAAAATTGTTATTGCAGTTATTGGTAGAATTATTATTATTATACTGTAGGTGCGGATACGTATGTTCGTCAAAATGTCAATAAAACTATTACGCAATACGGCATCGTACCAAAATAACACCATTTTATTAATAAATATTTTTTCTGTACGCGTTTGCAGAAAGAGCGGATTTTTCAAAATTGTTTTCGAATGCAGGAGGACATTTTTGTTTTGCATAATTCATGAAAGATAGGTACAATTTTAAAATATTAAATTATACAAAATCACCGAACAATAAAATAGTGTTGGTTACGAATTTTTTTTTTTTTTTCCGAAAATAAACCACGGATATGACTAATTGTCCAACTTCAAACGACTAAAAACAAAATTCGTTTCGTAAAACGGTGTTTGGAATTTTATAGTCACAAACAGGAATCATACGCAAACATGTTGCCAACCTTGTATTACATTTTCAAATCTTTTTGTGAAAAATTAAGGTTTTCGTTGAATAATAACGACAAAAATGTTGGAAAATTTCAAAGTTAAGTATGAGCAGTTATTCATTCTAGTATTTATATTTTTTTTTTTCCGTAAATATCTATAAAGAATATTTATTTTTTGTTTTTAAGAACTATTATACACAAGCATAATAGTAATACATAATATCATGTACTAAATTAAATGTTTGCTAAAACAAAAATTGTAAAAATTAGCGAATTTGAAAATTTAAAAATTCTCCAAAACAAATCCCGCCAAAAATGTTGATAGAAAATTTAAATGACAGTCGCATTTAATTCTTTCTAATGATGGGTAAAAATCTGAAGTTATTTGATGTACCATTGAACTTTAAGAAATGATGATTTTTCGACTTCGAGTCATGAATTAAAAAATAAACAAAAGTTCAAAAACGTACTAATTACCTGTCTTTGGCAGTGCCGGATTACCCATAAGGCGGAGTAGGCGCCCGCCTTGGGGCCCTACTCATTTAAGGGGCCCCGTGAAAACGAAAAACCACACTATAGGGTAGCAAAGTTAAAGATTTATGTAAAAAATAATTTTGTTGGGGCCCAAAATTTTAATTGCCTAGGGGCCCACCAATGTTTAATCCGGCACTGGTCTTTGGAATATATAAAAATTAAATCACAATATTCTACTATATTTCCGGTTGATTATTGGAAAAAAAACATCATTGTAAAATTAATATAGGTATAGAATGTACATCTAGAGAGCCTTTGTTATAATAAAGGTTCTCTGAGTACATATCCTTTGCAACGCTTGGAAATCAGAATCTAAAAAAAATGTCTACTCAATGGAAATTCTCAAGGTTTATTTGCAGAACAGTGTAGATACTTACGGTACCTATTATATTATATAGGCTAGTTTAAGATCAATATCGAGAAAATTCAAGAGGTTATTTGAGGCGATGTCATACATAATAAAGGTTCATTAAATAGAGTTTACGGTATACTGGTTTACCTTATTATCTAACGAATAAAAAAATAATATTTATACCTACTTATATGCATGCAGGAAAATAGAGAACACTTTTAACGTTATTTAAAAATTGCAGTTTAGACAAACGTATATGAAAGCCTCTGTTCGATATACAAGGTGAACTCGTACGTTATTTTGCGAACCCGTGTAGAATTTTTGTTTACTATTTAGTATATTTGGTTTATAATATTCATAGGTATTTCATGATTATATAGGTCGTGCAACACCTTCTAGCTGAATAATACTACCTATTAAAATTCACAAATTGCCAATTGTTCAATGATAAATACGTCGATATCGTTCTATGAAACAATGCAGACACTTTTCTTGGTTAATCATTGACGAGTAGGTATATAAATGTATATAAAGGTAGAAATAAAAATCAAAAATTGTACTATTTGTATAGAAATTTGCGGTAAAATTACGATATTTAGATCAAAATCGAAATGTTACTGTCACTATATAATGTTGAAATAGTAATATTAAAAAATAAATACGATAAAAAATCATCCGACCAACAACTTTTATGTTATGTGAGAATAGACGTAGCGCATCTTATCAAAAAAATGGTATGCCGGTGGAAATATTGGAAGGTGTACAAAAGCATACCAACTCAAACTTGGCACTGCCCTAGCAAATTCTAGCAAATAACTTGTAAAATATTGGAACAAGTTTCATCTGGTTAGATCGGTTATCGATAATTATATCTGTACAATTACCAAAGTCGATTTAAAAATGTAGGAAAAGCGTTCAAAATGTGTTAAAAACATAATGAAGTATACACAACCATATTATATAATAAGTGTGCAACCATTTTTGTTTGGTTTTTTTTTTTTTTTTCTGAAATCATAACACAATAATTAACCTGAAATTGAATTTTTTCGAAAATTAACTAAATTTAAAAATCAACTACACTAATTATATCAAATATCAGCGAACATTTTAAATTTTACACATCATCCCCTATAATTTACATCTATGTGAAGAACGGTTTCACACATTCAAATATGTTTCTTACACGTTTTCAGTTTCGTTTACACTACAGTCTACAATGTACTCTGCAGTGAATAGAAATATCTGAATTATCTATATTATTTAAGTATTATAGTTTCATATATTCATACGTAATAGATTATATAAGTTGGATGCGGTTTAAAACGCGTACTTTTTTCCTTTTTTTTTTTTAAAGTTGTGCGTTTTAGTAGTTATAGTTACGTTTTTTTTGTCGATACTCGGTTCCACGAATGATATGGATGTATGTTGTGTAAAAACTATATAAAAAAAAAACATTAATCAGCAATAACTCAATTTTAACCTTACAATATAAATAATAAGTACACTAAGATTTTAAATAATAAATAGTTTATATAGGTGTTTTAAATTAATGTAATAAACATTTTGGTGTAAGCGAACATAGGTAACTGATGAAGTTAATTTCCAATAATACCGAATACAACCAATATTCCATGTAACCAACCAAAACATAATTGGTTACCAACTACGACAAGGCCTTGCCTTTTGAAACTGATGATGATGACCGAATATAACCGTGAATTGCGTTTGCCCTACTACAAAATATTTAAAAACTGATTATGGTTATGTGTATAATGTTTTTAACTAAAAATATATTTAACTAGGGCATTGTAGACGCAGTAAAGAGGTAGCGCTGAATTGCCTTACCTGAAGGTTAGTGAATCAACAACAGTTAATAACAAACAATTTGCTAAAATAAATACAATATAATATTATAGTTTCCGCAAGAAACAAGAGTAGCACGTGCCACCCGTAACTAAAACAAATTTAGTTTTTCATTAGTTATATATAATGCCCTTTTCGCAATTCAAGTGTGCTTTTTGTTAGAATAATCGTAGAAAAACAAAAATTCGAGGGCTTGCAGAATTTCTTACGGAAGGAATGAATAGTGCAACGTGCCATAGCAGTTTATTTTATTCTAATTTTCAAGGGGATATACTAGAAGCCATAAGCCTTTCATAATTACTTGTATAATGTTTATACGAAAAACTAAAATGAAAATTATACAATATTGTAATAATATTATCAATTATTTTTTTATAAATAAGTATAATATTAAAAAAAGCGCTTTAATAGTATGTAAAATTAACAAGTTTTGGGGATAAGATATATTTAGAAGTAAAAAAAAAAGTTAATGATGTTTAAATAAAAAGTATTATTGAATATGAATCTGTTAACTATTTTGCAAAGTAAACTATTAAACTACTCCAAATTTCCCTACATCAACACAACTTCAGTTTATTACTGCAGTAGTTGGTATACCAACACAATACACATCAACCGTTAAAGTAATATAATAGCATGAAGTTTGAAAAGTTCTCTAAAATTGTATTTCATTAAAAACAAATTAATCTTGAATTCCAAGATTAAAATGTATAAAGATTTGAAATATTTGACATACTTTAAGTGTGCGTATATACCTACCTACCTACCTAAAAACGAATAAAAACGTATACCTACTGCATAAAATCATAACAACAACACGCAGAATTATCTAAGTACTCAGTTATTTTTGTTTGATTAGGTAGGTACTCGAGAATTTCTCATACCACCGTTTGAACTACGATAATTTAATAAACAACATAATATGAGTAAGTTTGTATATTATTTAAATTAGAATATTCGAATTTCTGATATCTTTTTTTTTCTTGCTCATAAACACATATATAGGTAATGTATTATTATTATATACAAATAACAAATATAATTACAATACATGTAAGTAGGTACTAACAACTGATAAACAAAATCTAATAAAGTTTAGTTACAATGTTGTTTATTTTTCTTACTCCACGCGCAACATTATACCTAAGTAAGAGTACATAAAAATATACGATATTATATACTGCATTATAGATTATGTTGTTTCGGTTTAATGAAACATTCTGAACTGCAGTTTTATTACACCCACAATTATTGTTTTTATGATGTATTATAAAAATTATGGAAATAACGTAGCTTCGGACGGCTCACTTGGAATTTTATTTTTTAAGCTATACAATTTTAGGTTTTCCTGTGTTTGCTGTTTTGTTAAAAACATTATAATAAATATATAACGTCAGGCACGATAAAATAAAGTGGTCTTACTAAAATGTTACGTGTCGTTCTGTTCGAAAGTCTACTGCTTCCAAGAAAGACATAAATATTATTTTTAAAATAATTATTAGACTGGGGTATTAAAGAATTAATCGATGACTCATAACAACATTGAGTGTACACTAGACCGTCAAAACTCGCTTTTGCTAGTTAGGCATACCGTGAATCATGATGTACAGCTATGACGTGTTAAACAGAAATAACTCCATACGATATGTAGTGCGTGACGTTGTAAAACAAAATAAAAAGTTTGTCATAAAGTTGTGTTCCTAATAATATATTTCTGTCACTATTGTCAGTCCATTTTTTAAACTTCTATTCACTGCGTGTCCACTTTTCATTTCTTACACATCCAAATGGAGAAGGAAAAAAAGACTTTCCATAATTCCATACAGTCATAAACTATATTAATATGGTATCTATACATAATTTTCAATCGAATTAAATATTGTTTTTTAAGCACGTTAGAATGTTAGGTTCTATGAAGGTATTTCTAAAATTTGAAGAGAAGCTATTCCTATTTATCAAGTTAGAACTCGTTTGACCCTATCGCTTTTTTTCCATTAGAAATTATTATATTATTCACTTCATCAAAAGGTTACTTTTTTCACGAAAACTAAAACTTAATTTGAATAACTTTGTCATCTGCACTATTCAAAAGCAATAATTTTTAAAGTTGTTAAATCATTAAACATATCAGGAATCATAAGTATAGGTATAATTTACATTTTTAAACTGACTAAGTTTATTATTGAATTTTGTACTTTTTATTTTTTTTTTTACACAAATTGATTTAATAATCACTAAATTATCAAATTTTTATAAGAAAATATGAAACTGTAAAACATTTTAAATAAGTACAATAGCGTTTTATTTTATTTCAAAAAAATTAATGAAACAGGACATCAGGGATAAAACGTACCGTATTGCGTTTAAATAATTAGCAAATATATAATACTATGTTGATCCAACCACTTTTTACATAATATGTGATATGAGTAGTGAGTACTACTATAGCTATGCATTTGGACACAGAAAATCTTCTCCTCCCGATCAACTTCACTATGCTACCTATATATATTGATAAATAAAAACGTATTAATAATAATAATAATCTAATCAAAAATTGACAATTAAATTGAATCATAACTCATAAGGTATGAATGACTACTAAACAGTTATCGGAAAATCGAATAATCTAATCTGCGTGTTACATGCATATATTGTATAACTAGACAGTTATTATTTTTACTTTTAATAAACAGTTATATAATTTACGATCGAGTACACTCATTACTATAGTACCTATAACTATTACAGTTACGTAGTTTTCAAATAATATTTTAAAATATAGGCATAGGTGGTTGCAATTCTTCATGTCTTTATTTTTTCTCTGATTTTAACGGTTGAAACATATTCTGATAGTAAACCAATATTCATGGTAAATTATTACGTGTTTTATCAAAATTTTAAAAACCAAAACAAAAACAAAAATGAAAAAATCACATAAATGTATTCAATAGTAAATAATATAATAAATATTTAGTAAAAATGTTTGTAAGTGGGATACATAACATCACTTAGATTTTATTCGGAAACTTAGGTAGATTGAAGCTATAATTTTGTAGAATTTATAATCTCGATTAGGCGTTAAAATATAGTCAGGACTGATGGGAACTTTTGTGGGCCTCAGGGTTTGTTTTTTATGATTTTAATATTATTTTTATGATAGGTTATGCTGACAAGTCCTCCATGAAAGCCTGGGCCCTGGGACCATGGACCCCCCTTCCACACTCCTTCTTCTGCTTTGAATATAGTCCAAACTGTCGTTATAATCTTAAACATTGAATATTGATTAATAAAAAGAGAGATAACCATCAGATAAACCACAATTAATTTTTTTTTTTTTTTTGTCTAGGCTAAAAGAAATATCTAGTTTCACCTATGCTATTATAATAAGTACATAATTATGTGTTTTTTTTTTGGGTTTTTCTAATAGTTGTGTAAGTATCAAATTTTGAATTTATGCTACCTGCAGATTATCAGCAGTAAAACTGTAAATGATAACTATTTTCGTTGGGTGCGGATACTTTTGTTAATGGTCCATGTTTATACTAAAGTTTCAAAATAATAAGTATAAACAGGCACCATGATCAATATAGAACTTAGAAATTCACAATTTGTTTAGCATTTGACTAGCAGTACATACATTGTTGGGTAAATGTTTAGAACATATAACTTTTTTATGATAGGATTGGACGTGAACTTAGCACTACAAAATTTGATATTTGGTATTTCTTAAAGGTTTTTCAAATAAACGTCCAACTAGTCTGAATATAGTATGTAGAAATAGTTATTGATAAAATATAAAGATGTGCTAAATGCACAATAGTCATTTGACTCACTGAGCTTGCTAAAATCGTTATTTTTGTAGGCGATGATTTCTCATTGGTTTGCAATTTTAATTTTTATATAATACGTTTAACTCACACCAACAAAACCATCCGAATATATGACCTACTCCATCTACAGTTTGTTCCTTTTTTTTTTTTTTACCATCAAGTCTCTTAAAAGTTAACTGTTTATAGAAATGAATAATTTATGTTTGGATACTGCATATGGTTAATTATCATCCTTATAAAATTTAAATAGCCAACGAGGTAATTATTGGTTTTAATTAGCTATCTACCTAAGTAATTAGCTGCCTACTTTTTTTACTTGTCATCACATTATATAAAAAAAACGCATAATAAACTTTAAAATTTGCTTCCTAAAATAGATAGATACGGTTACATAAAATCATTTCGTTTTGCCTGTCATTTATTCAATAATGAAACGCTCAGAATCTAAAATGATAATTTATGTGTTAAATAATAACGAATACACTATAATCTATATTATGTGCTGTGTAATAATATGTTGCTATTTTATTGTGATTTATATAAAATATAGACAGATAATTACTTGCTTACTTGTGTCTTGTTATCGGTGCGCCAGCCAAAAAAATTGATTGCTATAGTACCTACCAAAAATTGTTTCATTATCTTAGGATTCGGTGTATGAAAATTAATATTTTGCTTACTATGAATTTTTTTAGTGTATTTTTGTAATTTTAGAACATATTTCTGAATGTTTAGGTAAAGTCAAAGAACTCAAAATATAGATACCGCTTTCCTCTAAAAAATGTTGATAATTTATTTCTTTTTAATAATTTCTGACAAAAGTTAGTTTTAAGGACGTACTAATTATAATATAAAATAATTAGTCAATTAGTCTGCAAATTATTGAGCTGATAATTTCAATTTTTTGAATTCAAAATTAATAAAGGTAAAATGTGTTACACACGAATATCGTATGATGTTAGAATAGTACACACAGTTGTAGTACTCATACATACGAGCTCAGTAATACTTTCTTGAAGTCTTAGTTAATTATATACTTCTTATGTAAAATGTATCTAAATTAAATTTTTAAAAGTTTAATCATTGCATTTTCAACGTTTTAAAATATTACATATATTTTAATGATTTATAATTTTTATTAAAATAAATTTACTACTACATCGTATTTGTTTAATTTGTGTATGAGCAAAATATACTTAAAAATTAAACATTCAAAAATCTCAATGTTCTATACTTACCTAGCTCAATAATGATCGAAATAGGTATTTTAAAATTTGTACCAACCTGTCTTTTCCTCATATTATAATATAATATTGTGTTAAAGTTGCAAGTCTTAGACATTATTATTACGGAAGTTATAACTAAATATTACAAAATAGATTTTATAAACGTTTACCGTACGTTTTACCGTAAATGTTGTTTTTTTTGGGGTTTAACTTTTTTAGAATTGAACATTTTCAAAAAACAGTTTGTATAATGGACCAATGGAACGGGCTACCGGAAACCGGGTATGAGCACCTATTGAGTGTAAAGATCGGAGCGATTCCCTAGGAGCAATGCCGCTCGACACAGACAAAAAAAAAAAAAACACATCTTTGTTATATCATTTATCAATAAATTTTTGAAGCCTATATGAATTTATAAAATTTCCATACACGCAATTCCACCCGAAAATTATTGGCCTATTTTCGAAGACCGGTTTTAATAATTATAATTGTTTTATAATTATTAAGTTTAAGATCTAAAATTCCTACACACAATTAAAATAACCGGTTCCCAGCCAATGATCAACAATTTTAGGGCGGCACCGTGTATGCAAATTTGTAAACGATTTAATATCACAGAAAAAAATATATACCTAAAATTGACCACCCAAATATCGCTAATACATACCTATACGCGTTTAATAGTAGGTAAAATAGTAGGAATTGACGAAATTCTTTCGAGAGGACGTAAAAATAATGTTTTTTCCTCAACAACGGATTTTTGGGGGCATTTGTCGGGAAACAAAGTAATGTTTTTTAGTTGAAGTTAAGGATAGCACTGCATCTACACTTATACAAGCAATATGTTTTAACCGTTAACCACACTTATAATTTTGTCGATCCTGCAACGGAACTATATACTGCGGCGAGAACCGATGAGTACCATATACGTTTTTCTAAATAAACAGTAGAAACTAAATGCTTCCTTATGATTAAGAGTAATGGATTTTATTAGTTTTTATGTATTACGTTGAATTTAAGAATTACATAATTAGATATTGGAATTTGGAAAATAATCTTTCATTTAGATTTCACTATCAGTTTATCTGTTTATAGTTTCACCGGCCACATTGTTTAGGGTAAATACATTTATTAAAAAAAAACTTTTAAAAATGGTTTACGAGTACAAAACCAAAAAACACCATTAACATCGTAAAGTATTTTGTACGAATATTACTTTCTCGATGAGTGTACTTAACTAAAGTAATAACGACTCACATCACTAGTCGAGGGGCTACTCACCTCTAGCATCCCCCCCCTCCTCCCCAATTATTTCGGTATACGATGATTGGAGATGATTGGTGGTACGGTCATATCATGTTCAATCGTTTGAAAATGCCAAATGGCCGTCAAAATAAATTGCGCCAATATAGAATAACACGATTTTATCGACATACCTGGTTTTCGATACCCGTTAACGAAAAACCGCCGTCTGCTGGGCGGTTTTTTTCTCGAAATTTTTAGCCGCAGATGGCAATTTTTAGTTTTACATAATACGCGTATGATATAGCATTTCGACAATAAAATAATTGTCAGTACGTGTTTGACCACCGCTAGAGCAGTACCCGCCGTAACAGTACATACGGGCGCGTGTAACTTTATCGCGAGTGCGTATTTATCGAGTTCCCCACATCGTTATAGTAGAGGTACCTTACACGTATAGAACGACATCGACGACAAACAGGTAATAATAATAATATGCCAGTTATATAATTCCTGTCGTTCGTCGTGTTTTTCACGAGAACGATAATGTTTTACATCACCCAAAACTTCCCTTTTAAACCGCCCCGTTTTTGTATACTAGGTACTGTTATTGTTATTACTTATAGTCGAATTAAACGTTCCCACCCGAGTTCAAAACCAACTATTTTGTACCTGACATTACCTATATTTTCGACGATTTACAAAAAAATACTTCACGCGTTCGGACCGCGAATAAAAAAAAAGTAGTATATTACGCACCTGTAACAGCAAAGAATTCGTGTGCCAGCTCCTACACGTCGCTATACGATCAGCGTTGCTATTAATACTGGTACCTCCGCTACCTCTTCCACCTCGTCCCGCTCGATACAAACGTAAACAATACCCATAATAATTGCTGTCCTAATCATTCGCGCGAATAGGAAATGCAAGTATTAATTTATGAAAAAAAAGCAAAAATACCAAAAAGATAATAGTTGCTGGCAATAGTTATTATCGTGTCGAACTCTATCGCAATAGGGGGCATTCCTCAAAAAGAATATTTATTTATTACAAATTTACGGGTTTACTCTTTTTTTACATTAGATTTAACAATATAACCACTATATCAATATGTACAACATTACTTTAGATTTAACGATACAGCTGAAGTGTCATCAGAAAATAACTGAACAAAAATGAGGGTGAATCAACGACAATTGAATTATTAAAAATCAATTAAACAAATAGTTTAGGACGGTTCAAAAAATACTGTTAAAATATAAAAAAGTTCCGTTTGACCCAGCATTTTCACCCCCGTAAGTGGATAAATCCTTTCTTGTCCCACACCATAAGAGATACATACAGACTAAAATTTCAAGTCTCCAGCTGTTTAGTTTGGGCGTTGATGAGCGAATGTGTTGGAACAGCTCTTGCACGCGGCGTCATAAATGAATAAAAAAAAAAATTTGCTGAATTTTTTATTCAGCTTAGTAGGTATAACGTTTATTAAGTATAAATATCTTCAATATCGCGGTTGAGGAGTCTAAAAGTCACAAACAATTACCAATTTAATTTGTATGTACCTTCATTACTAATATACTCGTATATCAGTATATTACTAGCTGTCCATATACCCGCGGTGTTGTTTTTGTTTCCCAGCATTTTCTGTGTGTAATTTACATTATAATACTTGCTATTTTTTATCAATTAAATGCATGGTAATCCATTTTCCGTATTTTTTACTCAATACTCCTTTTTAAAATTTATTTACCTCTTTTAACCCCTGTACGGGTTTAATTTTGAAAAAAAGCTGAGAAAAAAATTTCATATAATTTTTATAACTGCAGAATATTATGTATGCCAAGTTTCCGGAAAATCCACTATCATAGATACCTATGCCAAAATTTAAAAAATTCATACCAAAAAATAACGCTTACCGTATTTACCTCCTTTTACTCTTTTTAAACCACTTCGGGTCGAATTTTGGAAAATATAGTGATAGATAAAAGATACTTCGTTATTTCATTTGTATGTGATCTATTGTATTTACACAGAATATGTATCTCGAGTTAAAAAAAAAAAAAAAACGACCAAGGAATAACGTTTTCCGTGTTTACTCCCTTTTGCCGTTTTCACCTCTTAAGAGTCAAATTTTGAAAAATCCTTTCTTAGTGCGCGCTTTTACGTTATATGCGGAACATCTGTGCAACATTTTAAGTCTTCTGGTCCAGCGGTTTGGTCTGGTCGTTAATGAGTGAGTGAATGAGATACATTTGAATTTCTAAGTTAAGTACAATAAACTTATAAATACCAAATATTAAATATGTCTGTTGATTGTTCAATTTGTTAAAAACACACATATATATTTAGGTTGGTGTAGTTTCATATATTTTTTCTAGATTCCATTTGCAATTATATTAACTACTTATATACATGTATAGTATTTGAACTTTCGTAATAAACAAATCTTTATTCAACAATATTACCAATAATAATAACATGCCTAATATATCGTACTACTTATACTGTTTTTTACACAAAAATACGATGTTATCTTTAAATTAGTAAATTATGTCGTAACTTTATATACGTAAGTACCTACCTATAGGTGTAAAATATTTTTGTATACTAATACTAATCTTTGGAGTTGGTAGTTGATACTCTATAAGACTTTAGTCTGTAATGTTTTTACTACCTATATATTACGATGTTGAAAGTTATACATTTTTGTTATTTATTTACTTATAGTGATAGTTGGCGATTACTGATTATAAATGCGAACCGATTCCAAACTTGTCAAAATTGTTCCACACAATATTATTTCGTATAACTAACAATAGTTGACGACATTTTAGGCTATCGCGTATATAGCTTTAAAATAGAACGTATTTAGTATTTAGTTTATTTACGTTTATATTGACCCTATTCCAAAGCAATGACACGATTTAGGACTCAAATAAAAACTGTCGCTCTCTCTCTCTCTCTCTCTATATATATATATATATATATATGTATATTAAGGTGGTTTTTATTTTTCCAATGTTTGAATATAAATTGTTACACCTCCCGTCCTCCCCCCATTAGTTTCTAAAAAAAAAAAAACAAACATTTTGACACCAATTTGAACTTCCTAACTTGATCCAAACTATTCACTGAAGTCTGAAACTTAGAAAAGTTTTACATTTAAAATACACGTGATTTTTACATCGTTATACGCATTTTTTTTACTAGACGAGCTAATTTCTAAGGAAAAAAATTTTACTTTGGTACATAAAATTTACGAGAGTAGTAATAGTACACTTTCGAGGAAAAATATGTATACATAATATGTGTGAGTCATTGTAAGTCATTTTTTTCCGGGTCAATTGTATTTTTTTTTTTTAATTTTTAGCTCTTCTAGTAAAAAAAAATGCGTAATGATATAAAAATCTCGTGTATCTCGTGTGTGTTAATATGTAAAATTTCTCCACGTTACAGCGAATGGTTTGGATCAAGTTAGGAAGTTAAAATTGGTGTAAAAATTTTTGGTTTTTTATTTAGAAACCGATGAGGGGAAGGCGGTAAAATTTGTATTCAAACATCGAGCAAATAAGAACCGCCTTAATATGTACAGATACACAAAACAGTTGCTTATACTAAGCAAATCTAGTTTGCTGAACTTTTTGTGATAAAGCTTGTGAAAGTTTATATTTTTAATGAATATTACACTATTCAATTTTAACAAAATAATACGTCACCCGTGTTACAAATACTTAACATCAATAACTTTCTATTATGAGAAAAAGCATAGGTACGTAATACGCGAGTTCGTTAGTATTATTATGTACATACGAGATACCTAATATTAAAATAATAACCTATTATTAGTAAAATATTTGTTTATGAAACTCAATTTAGCCATTTTCTAATTTTTTTTTTAATCAAAAAAATCGGCTTTTCAGACCGAATTGCAACAGAAATTGTCTATAAAAATATCTAAAAGTTGTTTATCCGTCTATATTGTGCGTATATACAACTTTAATATTGTATAATCTTTTCTCTTTAATTGGTTGTTGACCGACCGTGAGCTGCGTTTGTTATTGCAGTGACGAAAGGCTTATTCATATTAAAAATGTAAAATATTTGCTTAGATAACAAGCAGTTGTTTTGCTGCAATAATAGTAAAATTAAAAGAGAAAAATAACTAATGTGAAATAGGTAAATGCACGCAAACAACTGTTGCTGCCTACAATATTATATAAAATACTTGCCCGAAGATAATCTAAACTCTAATAAAAATTGGTTGAACGATATCAGTCTAGGAGAAAAAATGCGCTGGGAGATATTTTGCACTAAAAACGCAGGTGTAATATTTTATTTTAGACCAATTTGCCCAATCAAATTTCTTGAATGCAATCACAACTTTATCGGCTGCAAGAGAAAATTGCGCCAACGCGATGGAACGCGCCCATTGATATATCACGACCGACACGAACCAATGGCGTGAGAGCAACGAGTTTGTTAAACATTTTCGCAATAGTGCAAAATCCACCAATCCATATGCCAAAACAAATTAACAAAATCAAAATTTCATTCTAAGCAGGTCCAGGGTTTGGGCTTACGAGAGCTCAGGGTAATTTTTGGGCCCCTGGATGAATACAAATTCATTAAAAAAATATAAAATTTAAACATTTACAAGTCTACAAGCTGCAGGTAAGTTCATGGTTGAAATTTTTGTTTATAGACGTTGAAAAATGGCAACACTTTGAAGAAGAAAAAAAAAATTGTTTTTCTTTATGAAAAAGGTTAAATACAATTTTTATTTTTAAAAACCGGATGATTATGTTATTAAAAATTTAATTCACTTATTGCGTGTCTGCGTGTACCTATAGTATTTTGAGAAAAATTAGTTGAAATGGTTCCAAGCGCAGTCGTAAAAACTAACGTGAAATTATTCACTGCTTTGTTTAGGGTGCATATCCTCGAAATATACCAAGTTAATACTGTCCCAATTTAAAATATTCATATGTTAAAAATATCTTGCGTTCAAAATATCTCGTACCTATTCAAATAAACCCATTTAAAAACAACTTCCTCCTTTACAAAATATTCCAAAAAAAAAAAAACTATTTATATGTGCTATACTATAATTATTTTTGTTTGGTGGTTGGAAGATAAGTTCATAGGTGATTTAATACAAAAAGAAATGCAACTCTGGTTAAACAATTCATAAAATACTAATTACTTTATTTTGCACTCGCATGTTTTTTTACTTTTACTTTTTTACGCTTTACTGACGGCTTAACGGTCAAAGGCGTAATAAATGTATACCACACACTTATTAATTAAGAAGAGTTTTTGTCGTTCAAGGATTTTCTGATACAACTAAGTTTGTATTTTTTCAATTTTCGTTCTGAAAAAGGATTCTAAACTTGTGATTATATCAAAAAACGTCACGTATTAGACATTTTGGAGCACTTAATCATTATTTCAATAGTATATAAATGGATTTTTAGTCATGCGCCAACACATTTTATTTTTAAAAATATCACTTTGTATTTCAATGTTTGTGATTTTTTTTTGGTAGGCTTAGAGCCAACACTGAATTGAATTCAAGACAAGAACCTAAGTGTATAAGTTTTTTAGGCTAAGTGTTTTTAAAAAAACGATTTTGCAAATAACAAATAAGTTTTCGTAATTTTATGGTCGTTTAAAATTGATAAAATATTGTCATGATTTCGATTCTTCAGTTATAATTTATTTCTTTAATAATAAATGTTTAAAAAAAATTATCTCGTAAAAGCGCCATAGTAGATATTATAACGAGTTCAAGACCGTTCTCAAAACAAAAATTGGATAAGTCGTATATAACCCTATAAATTTATGAAACTGCTGAGACCATATTTGCGTCATAAAATCCAGTCCCTAAATAGTATTTACGATAAAACTGCATATTGAGCTTGATTTAAAATTGTTTTTTTAACGTGAAATCATTGATTGAATATACAAACGTATTTAACCAATGGTAAAATGTTTTTTCGCTAGGTATATAATTTAAAATACTTATGTAATTTTTATACAACTATTTTCTGGTGTTTAATACAAATTAAAACCAATTCGATAAATTTTTTAAATTTTACTAGGAAATTTTAATTTAGATAATTTGTACATTTTATAATAATATATTTTATGTGATAGCTAGTTGTAATTCGGATAATGTTTATTTTACAGTATTAAATGTTATGTAATAGCTAATTATAATTTTGTCAATGTGTATTTTACAGTGATAGATATCGTTACATAAACCAATTTTACATAATACAATTTCTATTATTTAAATATGTACATAATATACTCAGTAATACTTAAATTTTTAAGTGTACGAAATTTAAGTATGTTTCATACATATAACTTTAACGGGTATGTACTTCGAATACCTACGAAATATTTTTAGTAAGTTGTAAATAATATTTCAAAAATTATAAATATACAAACATTTAAATTTTTTTTCTTCAAAAATTCTTAATTGATTGACATTTTTAGTAGGGATAGTTTGAACGCCGGGTAATTTGAACAAGGGGTGTTTTGAATGCAAGATATTTTAAAATTGGAATAGTTTTAACAATATGGTATATAATATTTTGAACGAGGGATATTTTGGGATATTTCGAGAGTAATCTGAAAGCTGCACTCAATTCTTCAAATAATGGTCAAAAAATTTAAAGTTTTTACGCGACGTGGTTTGAACTAATATTTTTTAAACGTGTGGATGAAATTCGGCATTTTCCGATCGTTTTTAGGAATGTTTTAAAAACAGAACATGTTCTGCAATTACTTAGTGGTTCTTTTGTTAAATTTTTTATCGGGTAATGTATTCCTAGTTAGAAAATAATGCCGTTTCGCGCGTGTTGTTAATATTATGATAATATCAAACAAGGTTGACGGTGTAATATACTAATCAACATTTTTAATTTTTCATTTCAAATGGCCCTTATCAATATCAGCACCACCCCAATACAAGATTCTAATAATTAATTTGATCCTCTATAGTTATAAAAACTAGTTTTCTCGCGTCCGTATGAATAAATTGTTTGGCTCATTCTTCCCGCAGTTATAATCGCAATATGTTTCTTTAGGTATAAAAACTGTTTTTTTTTTCTTTTCTTTTCTGTAATCGTGACTATTATTGTATTTTACGGCTCAATTTTCATCGTTGCTGGGCTCACTCGGAATCGTCATTTACGTACGTACGAACCCATATACACCTATTGTACAACTATCAAACCGAAGTTTTCTTTCGCGTTCACGAAAACATTAAGTTTTATACGTTTTTGTCGGACTCATCAATGTTTCTTCACGGGCAGCGAACACCACCTCTGCACCCCATTCGATCTGCGCCGTCTGCGCTGCAGGTATGAGTAAGTGCCGGGAAAAATATACCGTCGGAGCTCGGAAAAATCACAGCTTTGGGGCCGGTGCACAACAATCGCGACCGTCGGGAAAACGTAATAATAACATCGTCACATTATTATTATTATTATTATTATGTAATATAATTATTATACACGCTGCAGCAGGGGCGGACACTGGCTGACGCAAGTGGCGGCGATGTGGCGATCGCCGCATGGGACCGTTGTACGTTGTTAGTATTTTGCAACGATGGTGGTAAAAATAATGACCGCGCAACCGATAATAGTTTCAATTAACATCAAAACTGTTATGAGCACACAACAATTTTGAGACATTTCCCTTAGCGTTGAAAAATATTTCACGAAACCGCGCATTACTAATTTTTTTTTTTAATTATGATATGCAAGCACATTACTAAGTGCAGCAGATGCGTTTACCCCGATTAAAAAGCAATTGATACTTTGTGTAAAGTATAACACCTATGTACATTATAATTTAAACACACATTGTTAATTAAAGTCGTTTTAAATATATTTTTTTTTAATTTCTAATTTTAGTTGTTTGTTGTTGATACGTGTTCAACCGTAACTTTAAACCGAATCGCTAGTAGGTACCTGCATTATAAATAGTGTTTTTTTTTTGTCGTCATTTATTTTTTAGCACATTTTTTACACGTAACATTTAAAAGTTTCACATCAAAATGTTGTCAACCTGAGATGGTGTATTACAATTAATTTGAAACGTTTTTTTAAAAAATAATGATCGAAAATCCAAATTTTCGCAGGACCTATTAATTTCGGAAAACCAATAATTGTATCTTCAAACTACGTGTAAATTACACGTAGTTTTTACACAGGACGGGTAGTACGCGAATGTTTGACAGAAAGCCGTTTTTGAAAAATCGGCGACTCGTGTCTTGTAACGCGGTGACCGATTCAATTAATGTTTGGGGGTTGAAAAAAAGCTATTTTTTTATGCGCAACAACAAATTCTTAAGAATACCTTATATTCAAAAGGTATGTATTTAAAGTTTAGTGTATTCGAGTACAAAAAATAGTATTTCAACAATTTTACTAGGAATGCTAGTTACAAAAGACTGGTAATGAGAAAAACAAAATCTTACAAAACAATATACCGATTTATTTTATATTAACTGAAGTCCAACTTTTGCTTTTTGAGTTTTACACTGAATTGAGAATTTCACGGCGAGAAATTTGAAATTTTCAGGTTTGTAATGACGTTTTCGGGTAGAATATTAGGAATGCTCCAATCGTTACGTTGAATACCACATAAAAGTTGGGGCATTTGGCTTTTTATTGTATTTTGAAGCATTTTTTAAAAACGTTTTAATCGTTTTCGGAGGCCGTAAACGACGAAAACGGCTAAATCGTCTAATCTGACGTCAGCTAACGGCGCTACACCTATTACCATAGAATTCTATTTTACGTCTATGATGCCTATACTACAATATCGTAATAAAAAATTATTCCACGTCGTTTTCAAACTTTTATGTACCTACTAAATTAATACGTTATGAAAAATTGAAAAATTTTTTTGCCAAGTATAATACGCTATTTTTTTTTTATAGTATGGGAGTGATTCGCGCGATCTTTTTTATCTTCATCCAGGACGTATTTGATCAGCTGAGAATCGTTTTTTTCGAACGCGATGATTTATCGTTGCTCTCGAACAATACACGGATAAACCGCGACTTTGAAACCAATGACCCATCCCAAAGCGTGGTCGTGTCGCTGCATACCTATTCGGCGTTTTTTTTTCTTAAGATTATTTTTGTGGGACATTTTTCTTTTTGAATAGGGAGTTACCGCGACTTCCAACAACCGGTACGTAAAACGAAGCGCGGGAAAACTTTTTACGCCCGAAAATTGAAAACAACCGCAAAAATGCCTTCTGTGGTTTCAACAGGAATGGATCATCCCTGGTCGTTCTCGCGCCGTTTCGCTACAAACTGATGCACACGGTACAGGCCTCGCTTGATCCCCCGAGGAGACCATATTCCTTATGGGGGGAAACCTGAAGTTTTCATACGTCGAAGAACAAACGGAGGCTGCCACGCGTCGTGAAATCTTCCGTTCGACACGATACAAGAGAGCAGCTGTGATGGGGAAACTTTCGAGGACGTGCGGCAGTACAAAAAAAAAAACCCCCGCACACGCCTAGTTTCTACAAACGAATTTTTTTATCCGTATCTTTTTTTTTGTTGAAATTCACCTCGGATATCCGGGGTGGAAGTGGCCATTACGCCGCGCTGCTCTATACAACGCCAGAAAATTGCATCGCACAGAGACGCGCTGCCCCTTATAATAACAATAATTGCCTCCGCGATCCAGAACGTTATCTCGCACGGTTTCACGTATTTTTCCCCTAAAATAATTAATAACAATACTGTTATTATACCTACGTGTCGTCGTATAGGTGCTACAGAACGTCGGACGTGCCGTGGCCCGGGGTGGGGCTCGACGACGTTGTTTTGTCTGGTGACCGGGTCCCGCCGAACCGGCCTCCGCCGTTATCACGCGCACGGTCGGGCGCCGTCGTCCCAATCCGCCCGCCGCCGCCGCGCCCGCGTGTGCGTGTACGAGCGCGCGCGCGCGCGCGTGTGTGTGTGTGTGAGAGCGACGACGGTCGACGAGTGTGAATTGCGCATTTCACATAATATTGTTGTGCCCCGTAGTACGCTGCGTGTCCCGCGAGTAGTCGTAATACGTCGCGCGTCGCACTTGTCCGCTCGCAGCGCGAGATCCGCAATAATAGTAATATTGTCGTTCGTTCGTTCGTTCGTTCGTTCGTCGTTTTTTTTTGTTTCGTGTCGCGCGCGCAGTGCTCGAAACAGTACAACGTCGTACTGTCGTACAGTGCGCGGTCGTCGGTACACGAAGACGATGGTATAAACGCGATGATAACGACGACGACAATTATTGTTATTGTACAACAAACGTTTTGTTATTACGACGCGTCGTCGGTACGGTGGTTTTTACGTGCGTTATAAATTGCGAACGTCGTACGACGACGACGTGCAGTGACGACGGTGTCAAAGTGTTTTTAATAAAAAAAAAAAAAAACGTGACACACGCGTGGGTACGCAGGAACGGATTACTACTACGGAGGAACGCACACAGGCACGCACACACACGCACACGCAGTACACGTCCTATTGATCGCGACGCGGCGTTCATTGATGAGTACGCGGCGCTTTTACGATAATAATAATAATCATAATAATAACATAGTGTATTGACGATGCACCGCGGCACAATTTCAACGCGTCGATTTCGCGTCGTGTTTTGATAACGACGACGACGACGACGACGGAAACGACAACGACGAAAACAACAACAACAACAACAATCGTTATATTGTTATCAGTGGCAAAATTCGGTGTGTATTATTTTTTTGGTTAAAAAATATTGTACGACCGACACCGGCGGTGTGTCGACGAATCCGGGTTTTTCCGTTATTCCGCGCGCGCTGCTGTTGTGTGTTTTGATCGCGCCGGCGGCGGCGGCGGAGTCCGCCGCGGGTGGTGTCAATGACCTTTACGGCCGCGGCGCGTGTTGACAATAATCATGGCGGTGCCGCTGTGCGGTGGTGAGACCGCGCGCGCGTTTTTCTGTCCGCCGAGGGTGCTCTTTCGCACGGGATTAGACACCGACGACAACAACAACAACAATAATAACAATAATAACATACAGGTAGTTACATAACGTATCAAAAACTATTATCAATCGCGTAGCTGGCCAATTTTTTTTTTTTTTTATCAATTTTCGGTTTTTTTTTTTGATAAAAAATATTTTACACGTTTGCCGCGTCGAATTCCTCCGTACAACACGAACGGTGTTCTAACGAGATGTATAAAGTACCGAACGTAAACAATTATTATGATGTTCGTTGTGGCCGGGATCACTGGCTGCTACGACGTTGTTGTCTTTCACACGTAGTAACAATACATATATATTGTTATTAGTTATTAGTTATTATTGTTTTTTTTTTAGTAGGCAGCGTTTTTTTTTCTTCTCAATAAAAACAAGTGTGCGCGCGCGCTCGCTCCGTCGTAGTGTGATGTTTTGTTCTAATTCTAACGGACAAGACGTGCGTCACGACGAGACGACAAATTTAACTGTAACACTACCAAATAATAGGTCGGTACCACCCGCCTACCCCCCCGTGCGTTTATCGTTCGAAAATATTCCGCAGATAATGCGATTTTTTTCTCGCGTTCACGTATCGGCTGAAAGAGGATGTTTACAGGATGTGGGAAAAAAAAAAATACGTTGCGATTCGTTTTGAAGAAAAACTTGCGGTTTTATCAAACCAATGTAGAGTAAATTGATCGCAAAAATACCAATAAAACGCGCGTCTTTTCGGCCCGAACAAAATAGTACTTAGTTCAGTGGCCAAAATGTTGTCGGCGCCGATAAGCGTTGTGACCAGCGTCATTAGAATTTTTCAAACGCCGTCGTTTCGGTCTCCAGCTCGGTTGACTCGGTGACAGTGTTTGGGTTCCGAGTTTTCGGACTCTAGTGACCCACTGAAGGTTTTCAAACGGCAGTGTAACAAAGACTTCAATTCAATAGGTAGACAGTGTTAACGAATGTGTTAGTTTTAATGTAACTCGTAATATTATCATGTCCTGCCTTGTTATGCGCTCTAAAAAACTTAAAAAATATAAGTTGGACCTATAATAATTACCAGTAAAAAATTGTATCAAGCATAGTAAATAAGAGTATGAACGCGTTTTATGTTGAGAACTTAATGTTGGTAGGTATTTGTGTACTATTAAGATGATGAATATTTTCATCAGACTTGAGAATATATGTAAACAAAACAAAATTATCTTTTTACTGACCTATCACAGTTTACATATCAATTTATTACAGAGTGTTGTGCATAATATAGAGACGTACCGAACTTGTTGTTGTTTCTAAATGTTCCTTAAACAGCTTAAAATGTTCTTAACTACTCCGGTCTCTACTTAATTAAATTATCGTTAATTATTTAATTGTTTTCCTCTAGTATGCATAAAACAGTTTGACAATGGCTTATGGATTTTTATCTTTCCCATATCTTTTTCCTTCAGTTACAATATGAACTTATCGGTTTACAAAAAAAAACATTTTATACAAACGTTGCTTGTGTATTAGGTATATTATGAATGTTCATAGTTATTTTGATTTGATGATGAAATTAGTGTCTTTATAAATAAGTAAGTTTTTTCCGTAGTTTTTGTGTTAGCATTTTTTTTTACCACTTGATACAAAGATAATGTTGTTATAGTTTTTGTCTTTTTTTTAGAATTTCATCGGTAATTTTTGTTGGATTCTGTTTTTTAATTATTTATCATACCTACCTACTTAAACTATCTATAAAAAACGTACAAATTACAGTGTATCTTTATTTATAGGCTTGTTAACTAACGAGTTGTACTTACCTAAGAATTTAGGTATTTCAAATGCGCAAAAACGTTCTACTCAGGTATTCTATAACCTAAACTGGGCATGTTACTCGATTTTAGTAATTGAGTAAATTACAGTGGCTTTCTTAAATTAAACTTGAAATTTTCGGTTTTGTTAATTTTCACAGTACTTATTTGTTTGTTTCGTAAAACTTTATGTTAACAACATATTTTCCTACTTAATTGAAAAATTAAGTAATTATTTAGAGAGCTTGTTTTTTTATTTTTATGATTATAAAATTTAGAAAATTAGCTGACACAATTTTGATTTACAGACAATTATACCTACCCACATTATTATTATGTGTTGGATATTTTGCTTTTTGTTTATTTTATTTTTTTGCAATAATTCCTTTAAATATTGTTCAACTTACAAATTACTGTACAACTAATTTTTAAAATTAGTGTGTTTAACGCACAAATATGATACATATTTCAAACAATTTCAATCATTATTTAGTTAATTATAAACCTTTGAAAATAGATTAGGTATGTAATTAGTTGGTACAAAATATTATCGAGTGTGTCTTATGTGGTGTTTGGCTTAAAAATGAAAATAATAACAAAATGTACATGTAGTTAGGTTTTGACAAATTTTGTTTTAAAATAATTATCAAAACCTAAATAATATTTCAAATTGTTACTAACAATACTTTTCTTTTTTCAGATTAACTATGTGATAACACATTTTTCAAACAAAATGTGTGACCATTGTGACGCTATACGCTGCTTACGTGACAGCTGCCCAGGCTTAGATGGATGTCGGCTTTGTGGAAACTGTTCATATGATTTTTATCATGAACATTATAAATTTCCACGACCCTCAACCGTTACTAAATTTTCCAAAGTACCGTCAAAATGCTATAGAAGACCATGGTTTTTTGCATCGAAATTCGTGTGGAAATCAGATTTTCTATGTAAAGCCCTATGGTGTGTTGCTTTACTAATGGTTAGTCGAGCATCTGCTGAACAACACTACACCCAAATTTCAAATTCACTTCTTTCAACACCACCCACAAATACTAATACATCACATATTCCTGAAGGGAGAAGTAAGTTAATAGTTTGTGAAATTGTGTTTTATTGAAACTAATTTATGTTTTTTTTTTTTTCAGTATGTCAAAGCAAAGACATAAGAAATCGAGCGGAAAATTTAAATCTTCTCCGTGGTTGTAGCGTAATTGAAGGATACCTTCAAATAGTTTTAATTGATCATGCAAATGATACAAGTTATGAATCACTTTCATTTCCTGAATTAAGAGAAATAACTGGTTATTTGTTATTATACCGAGTAAATGGTTTAAAATCACTTGCAAAACTTTTTCCTAACCTATCTGTTATCCGAGGACATGATTTATTCATGTCATATGCTATTGCAATTTATGAAATGGTTCATTTGCAAGAATTAGGGTTATATAACTTAGTAGATGTCGGCAGAGGAGCTGTTTACATAACTAAAAATCCAATGCTTTGTTTTACACAAACTGTTGATTGGATAAGAATAGCCCCTTCTGGAAAAGATTCACACGATATCTATGTAAATACTATATTTATACACCTACTATATATACATATATATATATATATTATTAACATAGTAAAAACTCAATTTTGTGAATATATTTAATTAATCAAAATATTTATATTATTAGGATAACCGTCCTGTAAATGCGTGTCCTGTGTGCCCATGGACAAATGACCCTAGTTGTGCCATTTCTAAAAGTACTAACGAACCTTTATGTTGGAATATTGAGCATTGTCAAAAAAGTAATATTTAAAATAAAATAATTATATATTTTTCCCGAATAAGTTTTCTATGTGATTGTATCTGTTTTTAGTCTGTCCAGCTGAATGCAATCATCACTGTACTGCAGATGGTCGTTGTTGTCATGAACAGTGTCTTGGAGGATGTGTTGGCCCTAATCATGATCAATGTTTTGCTTGTAAATTCTATAAAGATTCTCCATATGACTGTGTAAAAGCATGTCCACCCAACACTTTAATAGTATGCTATACAATTATTAATTTATTAAATGTTACAAAAATTTTAGCCCAGAAATTTTGTTTACAGTTTAAAGAGAGGCGTTGCATCTCAGAAAATGATTGTTATCATATGCCAAAACATAGAGACCCACAAAGTGGGTTACATTTACAATCCTGGAAGCCATTTAATAATAAGTCTTGTGTATTGGAATGCCCTCATGGATTTGAAGAAGTCTCCAATATAAATGAAAAACAAGAAAAAGTGTTCAACTGTCAAAAATGTGCTGGTAAAGTTTATGTAGTAGAGTAAGTGATTATACAAATTTAAATTTTTGGTATTTGTATAGGACCATGTCGTAAAGTTTGCAATGGGGCTAACGTTGAAAGTATACAGTCTGCACAAAAGTTTAAAGGGTGTGTTATTGTAAATGGATCATTAGAAATACAAATACGAGGCGGCAGTAAGTAAAAAAATGTGTACTAATAATAAAATGTTCTTTTTAACATTGGCCCCTAACTAAAAGTCTTCAGCAGCTCCAAAAACTATTTTGAGTCTTAAAATAATGTCATAATAGCAGCAAAAAAATTTAAAAAAATCTTTTTTTACTTAGCATCCTTCAGCCAAACCAAAATGCCTATTCTTTTTAATAGAAAATATTAAATTGATAATTTTTATTAGCCTGTAAAAATCATGTTTCTATAGATTTATATTTTATACATATCATGATCGAAATCTTAAATGTGACAAAACAATTTAAAAAATTTTGACCAATTTTTAGCCAAGTATAAAAGTTTAAATTTTCAATTTTTGGTTATTTGTTTAACTATTAGTTGACCCTGAATAGTTAAATATAGTTAAACTGCACCTACAAGAATAATAAACCAATCAAAGCAGTGAAATACTTCAGTTTTTACACCAATGTTTGTTATCTTTAAGATTCTGATCACAGCAAGGAATGTAGTAATTTAAAAATGATGTTTTTTCCCCAAGTTAGTAAGTCTGTACTTATAATACCACCAAAAACTTTGGAGATTGATACTAGATGATGCTTTAAAGTTATTGTTTAAAAATCTTAATTAGGTAATTGTTGAATTATGTTTCAAAAACAAACAAGTCAAAATGTTCAGTATTGCTTTGAATAACTTGATTTTTTCAAACATTATTTAGAAAATCAGCAAATCTTTATGAAATTGAAAATAATTTCAAAAAATGTTAAAAGATTTACAAAGTTTTATAATTTTGAAGAAATTAATTTTTTTGATACATTTTCACAAAGTCATTAATTTTCAACTAAAAGTCTTAAAATTTTAGTAATTACTATCTACAATTTTAAACAACATATATGTAGGTGAAGATGTTTAAAAATACGTTCTTCTAATTTTGTATTACAGATGTTTTTACAATGTTGTTTTTTTGTTTACGTCATTTTGTACTTCTGGAAATAACTTCTCCAAATATTATTTAAATTTATTAAAATTCCCACACAATATTGAAACAGATGAAGTCAAATTGTTATACAAGTACTATTTTTTTAAAAATTAAAAATTAATTTTTAAATTTTGTATACCCTAATAAAATATTTGAACAAATTTGAGCCAAATATCATACTATTAAACTTAAAACTTGCTCAGAATCATAATTTTTGTAAGCAGTCCATAGCTTACATATTTAATACAAATATCAACATCCAAACTAGTGACCTGCTCATGCTGCCACTTACTTCAAAGTGAAGTTGCTACCCACCTAATAAGTACTTTATTTTGTTGTTGACAGTGATAAATAAAATAAACATTGATTAATCAATGTAATATTATTTTAGGTGAAAAATGTTCATGTATTAATCAACTGTTGATGAGTTGATTCTATTTTTTATTTTATTTTTTAAATTTATCAATTAAATAATTTACTAACTGATTTAAAAATGAAAGGTACAATTATTTATGAAATTACAGTCACTTAATGTTAATGTTAAATTTGATAATTTACCTAGAGTAGAATTGATTTAAATCTAATTAAATAAATAGTGTTAATCTAGTTTACTGAAGATCGATTTTCAGAGTTTTTTTCAAAAAAAATTAATACTCTAGTGTTGCTAGAATTGGCCGGTTAGATTTGGGGACTTGGGTTCCTAAACGAATTAAATTCCAAAAAGAATTAAAATCAATTTCACCTAATACACTCATTTCGTACATATTATAGCGCATTGCAATATTAATGGTCAGGACAGTATAATATTTAATATATGCCAACTTTCTATTGTGTTCTGAAATGCTTACCAATAAATGCTTACCAATATGCTAATTATTCGAAAATAGTTACTATTCATAGTCCTTTTTTGCCTAGCAACAAAAGTTATTGAGTATGCTACGTAAAAATAGCCAACTTTCAATCGCTATTATTTCAGAAGTCAGAACTAAGTCTAACCAGTTAATTCCAATTAGATTTGATTTGAGTTAGTAAAACTACACAAGAGCAAAAATAGTATATTTACATTTATTTTAAAAAGGGTGTTTGGTTACTTACCTTAGTTTTAAAAATTGTATAAAAGTTTGAATTGTTATAGAAGATATTAGAAATAAATAATAATGATTGAAATTGTTTCATTAAAAAGAAACATGTTATGTTAAAAATATTGTATAATTTTGTAGTAGTATGCCATTGGGTTCCCACCAATGAAAATGGGAGGGAGGGCTATAAAATACCTAATTAGATATCTCCAATAATCAATACTATTAACTGTATCATTAAATTATATGACTTTTAGTTTTTACTTAATACTTATTAATCCATGAATTATTTATGTTTATTTTAGTGAATATTGTCAAAGAATTGGAAGAAAGTTTAAGTATGATTGAAGAAATTACAGGTTATTTAAAAGTGGTTAGATCGTTTCCATTGGTATCATTAAATTTTTTAAAGAAATTACATATTATTAGAGGACAAACATTAGAAAGTTCAAAGTAAATATTAAATTCAATTTACGAAGCATATTTTATAGATTTTTGACATATCTAATTATTTTGTTTTTATTTAAAGGTACGCATTAGTTGTATTGGACAATCAAAATTTAATCGAACTTTGGGATTGGAGTACTAGAAAAGAAAATGGTTCATTACAAATTGAAAGAGGACAAATATTTTTTCATTTCAACCCAAAGTTATGTAGAAATAGAATTAAACAGTTACAAACACAATTAGGGAACAGATTTCAAAATGTTAGTGATTTGGAAGTTGCATCAAATTCAAATGGCGATAAAATAGCATGTATAGATCAAAATTTGTATGAACATTTTGAATGGTATTTTTAATTTGATTTAAATTTGCTAGGTCAAGTTACAAAATTGAACATAACCACAGATAAAATAGGGCAAGGTTCTGTTCTTTTAAAATGGACTCCTTTTTCTCATTATGACACTCGCACGCTGTTGGGATATGTGGTTTATTATTTAGAAGCTCCAGATAGAAATGTTACTTTATACGATGGTCGAGATGCTTGTGGTGGAGACGGGTAAGATTGTTTGTACTTAATATTTAATTGACAGCAAAAATTAGCATTTTTAATACCAAATGTAATAACATTTTAAATTAAACTGTTTGTTTAGATGGAAAACCGATGATGTGGAATCAACAGAAAATAATCTAGAATTAAGTACAATTTTAACTAGACTTAAACCATATACACAATATGCGTTTTATGTAAAAACATATACAATGGCTTCAGAAAATAATGGTGCACAAAGTGATATTAATTATTTCCGTACAATGCCAGGAAGTATGTGGTTGTGAAAGAGAAATATTATAAATTTTTTCCTAACATTTATGAATATATGATTCTAGTTCCAAGTCCTCCCCAAAATCTTCGTGTAGTTTCTGAAACTTCTGACAGTATAAAAATTGAATGGGAAGCCCCTGCTGAACCCAATGGTGAAATACAAAAATATGTTATTAAATACTCATCAAATAACATATCTGTGGATTCGTTAGGAAAAAGGGATTACTGTCAAAACGGTATAGTTTTTTTTTTATTCATTAAGTAATTTTATATGTAACACTTAAAAATTACTTGTAATGTTATTAGCATTGCATTTAATTTTAATATTATAATTTCTATTCTATATAGGTGTTGTAGAAAAACAAGATTATTCTGATAGCTATTCTGATGCTAAAAATCAGAAACCGCTTGTTGGAAATGATTTAAAAGAAAATTGTAACTGTACGGCGCAACCAGAAAAGAAGCAATCAAAAATCAAAAATGAACAACAAAGGCAAACAATGATAGCATTTGAAGATAACTTGCAAAATATTGTTTATGTCAAGATGTGTGTAGAAATATGTTTTTCAATTTATTTAATAAAATATTTCTTACCATCTCAATTTTTTTATTTTTGTTTTAGGGATAACGTTAAAAGTGATCCTTCTCCAAAGAGAAAACGAGATGTATCTAGTAGTGATGTATTCAATATAGAATTTCCAAAAAATACAAACCCTATTAATTCAATGTCACCTGTTATTAAAAATGAAGGTAAGCAAATAGCTTTAAAATATGTTGTCCATTGCATATTTTTAAGAAGTACAACATAATAACGGCATAAACTAAATTTCAGTTTATTTTTACTATTTTTAAGCTTAATGTTGTACTTTGAGAACTAATATTTTTTGAGCTTTTAACATTTGCAAGGAAACTGTTGGTTTTACTAAAAATGTCTGTTTGCTCCTAGGAAAATGCTTATATTGTAACATGTATACTCATTTTTGGTCTTTGGTAGCCTTTAACATATCTTATAGTCTACAAATGTTTTCAAAATGTTTAATAGGTATCTAAAAAAAATACCCATAACAGAATATAATGGTAATATGTAAACATATTTTTAATAAAATAAATTTTCTTGTATAATCATGACTTTCTACACATTATTTAAATGAGTAATTAATATATGATATTAATGTATAATAAAATGATAATTTTTAGAACAATTGCTAATTAGTTTTTGATAATTTTGTTAATTTTTATTTTTTACATTCTGAGCGTTAAAAATGTATTGTTTTTACAATAATGTTTTTTTTTTCTGTGAACATTTTCAAGGGGTACCTCAAATGAAAGGTCTTAGAACTCTAATTGTAGTAAAGGGGTCTCAATTTTGGAGGTTACAATAAAAAAAGTAGATCAAATTTGACCAAAAACTTTAAAAATTACGACAAACGTGTTTTTTGATATAATCAATTTAGTTTCTTGGCCATAACTTCCAAAATAATAGTCGGAATTAGCTGAAACTTCTACACAATAGTGAAGTAGGTAAAATACAGGTTTAATCCTAGTTTTAAGTGATTTTAAAGTTTTTCTGAGCTAAGTCTAGAACTTTAAAATTTTCGAAAATTTCCATTTTCTTTATGATTTTTATTTAAAAAAAACATTTAATTTTTGAGAAAAAGTTTTGAACATACCTTTGAACTATTTTTAGAAAAAAGTTTGTATCTGGCACTAATTTGTTATTTATGAATTAAAATTAAATTATATTATGTAAAACAAAATTTCCTATCTGATAAAAAAATTACTAAAGAATCTGCTCAATAGATTCCAAACGCATAAAAAAAGTGTTGAAAATGGTGTAATTTGGTTATAATAATGAAATTACGTGCACAATTGATATTAAAATTGTATTAACTTCTCAAATAATGGTCCAAATGGCTTGAAACTTTCACACATTATTTAAATTAATATTTTTTGTACGTGGATATGTTTTTCGGAATTTGGGACCATTTTTATTGTGTTAAATTTGTTTTTACCAAGTTGTATACTAGACAACTAAGCTTGCTCAGAATCGTATTTTTGAAGGCGATGATTTATCATTGCTTTTGGATATTAAATGTGTCGTTTGAACAACAACTTCTAAACTAGTGACCCATCCAAAGCGTAGTCGCTTCCGGTTACTCCGTCAAACTACCCACGCAACCTAGAGTGATCCCGCCTTTTTTTTTTTACAATTATTTAGCACTTTTTTTCACAGTACTAATGAACCTAAAATTTCAAAATATTTTTTAAATTTCTAGAGCTTTTACATAATTTGTAGATCTATTTGAAATATTATTTATTAATGTTTTTAATTCTTGGTAGTTTTTATAGAACTGACATTTTTTATGTGTATAAACCAACAACACAAGTGTTTTAGTTGATTCATAAGTACTAATTTTAATAAATCATTTGGTAGAATTGTTACTTATGTGTATATAATACATAATTAATTATTTATGTTAACTATTTAATATTTTTAGATGAAAGTATGATAAAAATTGATGTACCGAGTAATCAACTGTCGTATACAATAAACCAAAATTTAACTCATTTTACTACTTATAACATTGAATTATATGTGTGTCGAGAAGTGCAAAAAGATGAAGACGAATTATCATTATTAACCAATTGTAGTGTACAAAAAGCAATGACAACTGCTAAAACAAAGAGAAAAGGTAAAACAATTTTATTTTAATTTATTATTTACTAACTATTTAGACTCCTGAATTTATTAACTCTCGATTTAACTTGTTGTTGATAATTTTATGGTCTTATTACATAACTAGTTAGTGATTTTTACTTTACAAAAATGAATACATACATACTTACTACATCAATAAAATGTATCCAAGTATTAGGTATTCTCTTTGTGTTTCATATAATATAATAGCTAGCTTTTTTCATAGTATCTTATTTGAGCCCTTAAATTTTTAGAGACTGGTACATTGAAATTCTCTTTTTCAAAATTGTTTATTTTTTTATTAAATTTGGGCATTACAATATGTATGTAAACGTGTAATTATTTTATGTAACACAAGTAAGGAGTCCAGGTGAATTGCATCTTTTGCTTTTCCATTAAATTTATCGTTGAATCACTTTTGTCCATCAAATCACAAAAAACTAAATTCTATCTCTAGTCCTCATTTGTTAATTTGAGTATTGAAAAATGTCATTGTTGTTGTTTGATTATTTTAATAGTATCTGTTTTTATATTTATTATTTTAGAGCATGCTAATAAGATAGATCCATTATCAATTAAAACTGATCGTTCAAATACTTCCAGTAGTTCAATAAAGATAACGTGGAAAGAACCTGAAAGTCCTAATGGTCCTATTGTGACTTATCTGTTAGAATACAATAAAGTTGGAGATAATAATGTAAGATTACGAATTTAGTATGTTTAGTTTAGTAGGTAACATACATTTTAAAGATTAATTCAATTACCAATACTAAAAAATTATTATTTTTTATTATTGAACAGTATCCAGTTGTTTGCATTACTAGACAACAGTTTAATATGTCCGGCAACTCTCATACTTTATCAAATGTGGCACCTGGAAACTACAGTTTTCGACTACGTGCACAATCTTTAGGTGGATCTGGAGAATGGACTGAAAGCAGATTTTTTGTGATTGAAGTAAATCAAGAGAATATTTTTTAAAAAAATTTTTATGAATTTTAATGATGATTGTGTGTAATTTTAGGAGTCTTCAATTTCGACATTTCAAATATTTGTCATTGTCATAATGGTGACTGGGATTATAGTTGTTGTTGTTATTGCTATAGTCTTTGCTTTTCATCATTATTACTACAAAAATCGTTTAACTTCAACCACATTATTTGTTGAATGTAATCCTGATTATTTTAGTAGTGGTAAGTAATTTAGTCTTATTTACTGTAATGTTAACTATTAAGTGTTAATCTTTCAAATTGTAATATTTAATTGTATTATTTTATAATAGTTATTGTGTTTTTTACCCAATAAAATCACAATAACTTCTTTGAAAATGAAGTTTCCCACTTTCTGGTTGCTCTTGCTGTTGATAAACATGGTTCATTGCCAGAATGTGTTTTACTAATTTTAAAAGTTATAATAATAAAAACTACAACACAATTTGATTTTTGATTTGTTATTTCTTTTAAAATTAATTTAAAACTTACCTTAAATCATAAAACTTTTACACATTATGATCTAGGATATGATTTATTTATTATACAATTTTCAAAGTCAGATTTGGGCTAACTATAGAACTTAAAAAGTTTAATTTATTTTTTTGCAGATTTGTATAAAAACATTTTCCATATTAAAATTGGAAAATGTATTACAAGTATAAAAACTTTGATATCCTATCTGTGGTGGAAAACAGATAGGCAATTAAAATCGTTTGCAGTATTTTTAAGTTTGAACATTAGTCATCTGTAATTAATTTTTTGAAAAATTTTTAATCAACACAATTTTGTAATTTCAAATTTCAAAATTGAATTTCTTATGCAAAACAACATTTATTAGCTATTTAATTTGCTTTATTTATTTGCTATCTGCATCCAAAAATAAAAAATAAAATCCCTGGGTAGTTTTCAAAATGGTAAAAGTAATAATAAAAGTATTAATAAAATGTGTTATTATAGTGTATTATAGTGTAATGGGTAGTAATTGTATTAAATATTTAAATTGTATAAATGGTCATTAACATCATTTGCACTCGCATGTTTTTATAATGTGTGTAATGCAAACGTAATATAGGTTTCAAATCATTGTGACCACTTTTGGGTTAAATAAAGAACTTTGATAATTTATATATTTGGAATGATTGACACCTTCTGTTAAGTAAATGCTTTGATTATTAGTTTTAAAATTGAAAACTGACAAAAGCTTGACAACATATTATTAATTGTGTAGTATAAGATAAAACATATTAAAAATCTGTCCTCACAATTGTTTTTATAGACATTGAAAAAAAACATAGTGTTTTGAAAAAAATCAGCCAAGATTGCATGGTTAAACTCCAATAATAACTACTCTAATACATATTCAAGTAATTTGAGATTTTCCCACATTAAAATCATTGTATATTACTATTTTTAGTCTTTTTTTAATAATTGAACATTCAACTTCTCATTGGTTTTTAATCTTTTTTGTTTGGTTAGTTTTAGAATAGTTTTAAACTTTAAAATAATTTTCTCATACTGATTAAAGATTTTAAATAATTTTAATCATGTTTTACTTTTTGTAATTATAAGTATATTCTATTGATAAAAAAAATCACCTGAGGTCTATACAAGTGTTTTGCTCATTCTTTCTCCAGCAATAATTAATATATTTTATTAGATATTTGGTTTAGTATTTGATTTAACTGTTAAAAGATCATCATCTATTATAGTATAGTTTTTATTAAGTTGACAGCTCATTCCGAATCGTTATTTTTGTAAGCAATTTATAAGTTTAATATATAACAACTACACCTTTCAAACCAGAAACATATTCTAATCAGTGATCTCTATAGTTGCTATGGCATACTCTCTACCCACCCAATTGTGGCTTGTTACTCCCTATTAATAATTTAGTTGTATGTTTTTTAGATTATCAAGCTGATGAATGGGAAATTCCACGTGATAATGTTGAAGTGTTAGAACCACTTGGCCGTGGTTCATTTGGCATGGTGTACCGTGGTAATTGGAAGAAAAAAGATAATGAAATTATTCCCTGTGCTATCAAGACTGTCACTGAAAGTAATAATATGATGGTTCGGCACGATTTTCTTTTGGAAGCCAATGTTATGAAGTAAGTTATCTGCATAAAATTTAAGTACTGCTTTAACAAATATAATTAATGCCTGTAATTCATTCATTTATACTTAAAGAAATTGAGATGTTAAGATTATTAGTTGTTTTATGTTGAAGGTTTAATTGTTTAGAACTTAGTCATTAATACTTGTTATTGCATGTATTTTAAAAGGGAGTTTACAACACCTCATGTGGTTAGTTTATATGGTGTTGTATCGCAAGGTCAACCAGCATATGTTCTAATGGAGTTAATGACTCAGGGTGATCTTAAGACATACTTGCTCAAACATCGTCCAGAGATGGCAACTGATCCATCTCTTAGACCTCCAACATTAAGAGTATAACTATTTCTATAATTTTGTATTTATTTTTGCATTGACCGTGTTTTATTTTATGATAGGATAATTTACGTATGGCCATTGAAATTGCTGATGGAATGTCTTACCTTTCATTCAAAAAATTTGTTCATCGAGATTTAGCAGCTAGAAATTGTATGGTTAGTGAAAACAACATTGTTAAAGTTGGAGATTTTGGTCTCACACGTGATATTTATCAGACGGACTATTATAGAAAGGGTAAATATTTATTTGTACAATTCTTTATTATTTTTGTGTATACTGAATGGTGTAAAACTTCGATTTAAGATTCTGAGGGTATGATGCCGATCAGATGGATGGCACCAGAAAGTCTTCAATCTGGTCTTTTCACTTGTTTTTCTGATGTTTGGAGTTATGGTGTTGTTTTATGGGAAATGGTGACATTAGCTGCTCAGCCTTATAGAGTGAGTATTTCGTAATGTAATTTTTTTTTTCAATTGTTTAATACTGTGTTTTTTCCCAGGGCGAGGTTGATAAAAATGTAATATCATATGTGAGTTCTGGTGGTATTATGGAAAAACCAGATCGTTGTCCAGACATAATTTATGACTGTATGAAACTGTGTTGGCGTTTCAAACCTTCAGAGCGCCCTACATTTGCAGAAATAGTGAAAATGTTTTTGCCTTGTGCTCGGCCCGATTTTGCTCAAGTGTCTTTTTATCATAACGAATTACAGTCTGAAACACAGCGACTTGATGCTACTGAAAACATCACGGAATCGGAATGTTTAGAAAGAGAGCGTAAGCAAATTGAAAGAGACAAAATAACGGCGGTTTTAGAAAACCAATCGATTTATTGGGGAGGTTCGTTTACCACTGAACGTTTGGCACCGAAAGCAGATCTGGAAGAAGACGATGATTATGAGGATGAAGATTCGGATAATGAATTGCAACGGTTACACATTGATAATATTCCGTGTAAGAAGCCACCTAATGGGTACATGTCCATTCATAATGGTAATGGTATAAATACCACAATATGCTGACCGTAATTTTATTATAATTTTTTTTTTTTTAGCGTTAATTTTTTAGATCAAACTTTTTTTCTTTTGTATGGTTTATTTTGTTTTATATATTTTTTTATAGTTCCTAATTGTTGTGTCAAATATACAGAGATGGGTCCATGTTATATGTAAAATTCATTTCATGTATGTTGATAACAATATTGCGTTTGTGTGTGTATATATATATATGTATACATATTACATGTATGTATATATATACACACACACACACGCGCACGCACACAAATTTGTATTTTATACTTATACATGTTTAAATATTCTTTACCGATAGATGATGATATTTTTCTTTGAGTTTACATTTAAATCTAATCAACTTATTCGTATGGTTTGTTTTACGACTATTGGATTCTAATAAACTTGAAAATAATTATTAACTGTCATTAAAGTTGTAGGTTTTGTGTACTATAATGATGGTTAAACTTTTAATTTACACTTTAATTTGTTTATCAAATAGGTAAAAATTATCTTAATTATTTTTTTAGACAAATTGTGTAAGCAATAAATTTTTTTTTTTTTTTTCAAACCATGACATAGCTTTTTGAAGTTTAGTATGTTTTAGACGTTATTGATTTATTTAATAAAGAAAATTACCAAAACTGAAAACATTAAAGACGTGTATTGATTACAAAGTATAAAGTTCATGTTTTAACATTTTACTATTTCTTATCAAATAGTTAATTTTGCAAATAAAGTATACATATTACCACTTACTACTCATCTCTGAAATATTTATCTAATAACATCATTATTATTTTATTTCAACTTCCTGTGAGTCACCCGCTACATGGTTGAAAATCAGTTTGAACTTGCTCAATGCCAAAGCCAGTTTTTTTTTTCAAACATAGGTTTAGTTCCTTTTTTCTTTTCTTTCCACAGGTGTGCAATTTTAATAGTCTATAGTTTTTTATTATTATTATTATTTTTATTATATATAATAAACATAATCCTATAAGACTGTCTTTTATAAATAAAACTACTTACGTAGTTTCCATAGTAAACAATAGTAAATTTTAACCTTTGTTACCTAAAGTTTAGATATAAGTTTAAATGTATGTATGCATGCATATAATTTTAAGACACGATTCTGGTTCAGTTCCAATGTAAAAATACAAAAATGAAAAAAGTAAACAAACACATAGACAATTTGGTTTTAAGCATTCATCTTAGTTAAAAGAGTTTTTATATTATATTATATAAGTTTATCATATTATTGAAAAAAATATTGTGTAAATATTGTCATTGTAGATAAATAACTGTGTAAACTAACATTTTTTTTTTTTTTTTAACTAAATGTATGATATATATATAAACAAGTATGTATAATATCTTGACTAGTAAAAATTGTGAGTTGTGACCAAATTTTTTGTCATAAGTGCAGTAATTATTGTATAATTATAATTGTTCCTAATTACAATTTGTAGATTTTAAACAAATATATGAATATTATATAGTTTAATATAATTTTTTATTTTTTTTTTTTACCTTTTTATTCATTTGCTTGTTACTTGTCTACTCTACAATGCAAAAAAAATCGGAGCATTTTTACTACCCTTAATGTTGTTCACATGAAAATAAAACAAAAAAAGGCGTGATCACTCAAGATCACGTGGGTAGATTGACGGAATAGCGACTGCGCTTTGGTTTGGTCACTGGTTTGGAAGTTGTGGTTTACACATGATATAAGTTTTATTATTATTACTTTTTACTTTTTAAGTATGTTAAAGTAGTAGACTACATTGCCACAGTACTGAAAATAAAAAATACTGCTCTGGTCTTTTCCTAGATGTAGCACAGGCATTTGACGTCTGGCACGATGGCTTATTGTTTAAACTCAAAAAAATATTTCCAGCACCATATTATCTTCTTCTTAAGTCATACCTCAACAACAGATCTTTCTGAGTCAAATTAGGAATGTCATTTTCCACTTCACAAAAAATATCTGCCAGCGTTCCACAAGGAAGCGATATAGCACCCTTTCTATACACGCTTTACATAGCAGACATTCCCACTACAGACAACACCTTAATCTATGCTGACGATACTGCAATATTATCTTCCAACCACGATCCTCTTGAAGCAACCTATCTACTCCAAACCCACCTAAATACCTTATCTCAGTGGTTTAATTCATGGAAAATTAAAATCAACAACTCCAAATCTACTCATGTACCTTTTGCACTCCGCCCTGGTGACTGTCCTGACCTCTTTTTTGAAAACACAATTATACCACATACAAATGAAGTAAAATACCTGGGTCTGCTGTTTGATAAAAGACTCACCTGGGGCCCCCATCTCAAACTTAAACGCAAACATTTCAACAGCCGCCTACACATTCTCCATGAATATCTCCAACCGCTTACTTCTATACAAAAGCCTACTGCAACTAATCTGGTCCTACGGAATAGTACTCTGGGGAGCGGTCAAACCAACTAATACTAGAACAATCCAAGCATTTCAAGCTATCTGTTTAAGAACTATTGCCAACGCCCCCTGGTACGTTACTAATATGTCTTTGCATAATGATCTAAAAATCCCAACTATTTGTCAAACAGCTGTAACATACTACTCACGCTTCCACTCTAAAACGGAACATCACACTAACAGCCTCATTGCTCAACTATTCTCGAACAATCTTCCAGGAAATCCAGCCAGACGCCTTAAACGGTACTGGTCCAGAGATCTTCTAAATGTCTAATTTATTTACTAAACTAAATAATGTATTCAATAATAATTTATTTTATTAATTCTCATTATCACTCATGTACAGGCGTTTCTACTGTGAAATACCTTTCCCGTTCTTCACCATTATTTTTGTAACAGTATGCTCAAACAATTTACTTATTGTACACTAACTGTATATGAGGGCTGACAATAAAGTAAGGTCTCCAACGCTGCAACTTCGCCGGATCACGCGCTAGGCGAAATCTGGCAACACCGCCGTGTTCCTTGGTTCCCCCATTACCACTTTGCTGCTGAGTGCGGCTTCTCCGACCGCTCAGTCTTGGCTGAGCAGCCGTCAACGATGGAGGTACCCCTCGCGTCAGCGTCCAAGTGCGAATTGCGTTCTGTAATACGTTTTTTGAGTGCGAAAAAGGTGACACCTATTGAAATCCATCGTCAACTAGTTGAAGTTTACGGGGAAAAGTGCATGGACATAAAAAACGTGCGGAAGTGGAGCCGCGAGTTCAATTCCGGGCGCACTAATGTTCACGACGAGGAGAGAAGTGGCCGGCCGTCGGTCTCGGATGCGATTGTTCAAGCAGTGGAGGCAGAAATGCTCAAAAACCGCCGTGCGACAATTAGGGACTTGGAAGAGAAGCTTGGAGGAGTGTGTAGCAGCGAAACAATCCGTCATATCCTTGTGAACAACTTGCAGTATCACAAAGTTTCTGCCCGATGGGTGCCGAAACAGCTGACCGAAGACCACATGAAGCGGCGCGTGGAATGTACGACCAAAGTTGTGGCCCGTTATGAAGAGGAAGGCGATCTCATCACTACACACCCGAAACAAAGGAGTCGTCCAAACAATGCCGCCACAGCGATTCTCCGAAACCTAAAAAGTTTAAGGCGACACTGTCAGCCGGCAAGGTGATGACTACGGTGTTTTGGGATCGCCACGGGGTATTGTTGGTGGATTTCATGCCAAGGGGAACCACTATCAATGCAGCAAGGTACTGTGAGACCCTGGAAAAGCTTTGTCGTGCCATAAAAAACAAACGCCCGGGATTGCTGACCAAAGGAATGAAATTTCACCACGACAACGCGCGTCCGCACACAGCCAACGTTACCCTTGACCTGATCAAGAAATTTGGCTGGGAAATCGTCGATCACCCTCCCTATAGTCCCGACGTGGCCACAAGTGACTACCTCATGTTCCCCGCCCTGAAAAAACATCTCGGAGGGAAGAAGTTTGATACTGACGCGGAGGTTCAGAAAGAGGTCAACACCTGGCTGCGCGAGGCGGACGGAGAGTGGTATGCTGCCGGCATAGACAAGTTCATCGTGCGGATGCGGAAGGTGTTGGAAAAAAATGGCGATTATGTAGAAAAGTAGCCAAGACCCTGGCCTTTCCAACGGTGTATCGCTTTTTGTAAATAAATGTCATTTTCTATGAAAAAAAAAATTGGAGACCTTACTTTATTGTCAGCCCTCGTACATTGTAAATAAATAATAAACGATTAAAAAAAAGAAAAAAAAGGTATGTAAACTTGTAACTTATTATGTCATTTGTTTACTTATAGTATTCTGATATTTAATTATCGTACTGGCTATGTGTATTTTGAATTGTTTCTACTTACAATTTGTTTACAACTTACGCAATGATTAACAAAGTAAAAGTTTACAGATTAAAAAAAAAAAAAAAAATCAAATTATCCTCAGAGTTGTTCACCGGGTTACTCATTCTCAGTGGATTGGTTGTTCTATGTAAAATGCAGTTATGCAAACAATTATTATTGGAAAGTTCAAGTGGTCAAGTGTGATTTGGTTGGTTGGTCATGGCACATAACGTAACATAATAATAATAACAAATGATATTAACGATTGTTTGTTCATTTATTAATCAATATTTTTTGTAAAAAGTCTGACCTTCAAGACTTAACAGTTTTGTTCTTCCGATATTTTAGATATTGTCTTTTGACCAATTCCCAATTCCTTGGAGAGGATTGCGCGTATTTCTCTAATTGTCAACCTTGGATTTAATTCAAGTTTGCATTTGCAAGAATTAACTATCATTTCTTTTTCTGTCAAGAAGATACAAACTAAATGAATAATTCCATATTTACACACCAATGTGTCACAATAAATAATTGTATTGATGTTACATTAATTATGTTTTAGATTCTGAGCGAAGTAAGGAAGCTATTGATTTTACAAAGATGTATTTTTTTTTGTGTCTGACATGCATAGCGCCTAGATTCAAACAATTTTTAATTTTAACCTATTACACCTTTACATCTTACTTATCATATTAATACTCAATAACTTCTAAAAGTATACCTATTAATATGGGTTGGTGTAAGATCTAATTTATTTAATTTATATTAATTGATAATTTTTATAAAAAAAAATCATGAAAGTTATAATGTAATGTTAATATAATTCATAATGTTTAGTTTTAATGGAAATTATTTTATACAATATAATATTCTGTTATATTTGCACACTTTGACACTTCAACACGTTGACCGCCACGTGCCCGCCGGCGGTCATCTGGCTACTGGTGATAACACTAAAAATGTGGTCGCCGGGTGCCACGCTACCCTATTACCTATACGCCATGTGACCGCGGGCTGTCACGTTCTTGTATATTTTCAAATAGACTTTATTATACTGGCGATGAAGTGATGATACGTATGATATTACCATTGCATAGAGAAGAAAATTTTACATCGAACGGTATATTTTTGACCTCTATTGGATTTTGTTGTAGAAATAAAATATTAAAAACAGTATTCTATTGCTTTAATTTTTTTTTTTTTTTTATTATGTATGATGGATTTTTAAATAATTAAACATGTCAAAATTAAAAGATAAAAAAAAAAAAATACTAATTTACATGGTGTATATTAAAACAATTTATACAGGTATAAATTTTACAAGTTATACAAAATGTTGAAACTTTTTTTACTTCTCTAGCTTTTACGGTCCCTTCAACAGCTTTTATACTTTGATAGCAATGAACGCATCTTTTTCGAAGTTTTCGATTCCTATTACACTTTTCCGTAGTTTCTTGAAAATAATGTTTCGTATTTCCTTTTGATCGTTTGTTTCCAGACGTTGATGGTTCATTTACAATCGATTCATTTTGTTTTTCAAGTTCTAACATTTGATCAACTAATATTTCTCGAAACTGGGTAATTTTTAATTTTCTTTCATGCATTTTATTATAAACAATTAAAGCGTTTACAACAGCCGTTCCTAGTAATATTTCCGTGGCGACTTTGTGGTACCATCGGATTGATTTTCTGACCGCAGTACTGTAACTTGAAAGTTGATTAGATAGATCAATGCCTGCCTTGCCATTGTTATAACTAATTATAATTTCGGGTTTCACAATATTTTCTTTATTTTTATTTTTTTTACCGGTATCTATCATGTTAATACCGTGTCGAGTCGACAACATAGTAACGTCTCGTTTATCTTTCCATTTAGCAACAACAATTCCTTCTGCATTTTCCTTACCAATAATTTCTCCTCGTTTTAACTTCGCATCAGTTACTCCTGGTACCCGAACTCTATTAGAGCGTAGTGTTCCTGTTAAATTTGTTTTATTTTTCAAAAGTTTATACGCAAGAGGTAATGAAGTGTAAAAATTATCTGTGGTTATTGTCCGATAAGCATTCAAATACATCTGACATAGATTTAACACAACTTTGCACGCAAGCCCCTTCCCATCAACTTGGCTTTTACCTGCATAAATTTGCACATTATATGTGTACCCATTTGTTCCACATAACTTAAACAATTTTACGCCATATTTATGTGATTTTCCGGGTATGTACTGCCTAAACCCCAACCTTCCACGAAAAGGGACCATAGTCTCGTCAACAGCTAAATCTTCATCTGGTTCCATTACATTTTGAAAATTATAAATCATTTTTTCAACTAAATTGCGTACTTTATAAGTTTTATCACCATCAAATTTTTCAGTATCGGAAAAATGTAAAAACCGGAGAATTAATTCAAAGCGGTTTCTAGGTATGATTTTATGTGCCACGTAATTTTTATATCTAGTACTATTACACCAATAGTCTTTTAGAGCTGGCATTTGTACTAGCCCCATCCATATAATTAACCCGAAAAATTTTTGAATTTCATCTTCGTTTGTAGGTTTCCATTTAGCGAATCGGCTGGATTTGGTCAATCTATTTTTTGATAGGAATTGTTCAGCATTTCTATTGGTTTCAACCACAATTAAATCAATTATTTCACTAGTAAAAAATAATTTAAAAATGTCCAAGGCAGAGGAATCAGGGGGTATATCAATTTTTAATCCGGAATATGTATTATTGAATAAAAATTGTTTTCGATTTTTGCCTGTTACATCATTCCAAACTTCGATGGGCGTAGTATTCGAAGAACTTACATGTGAGCTATCTAGTTTTTCATCGTTAATCGATTCTATAGAAAAATTAAAACAATTTAAATTACCTAGTTATATATTTAAATATAAATAATCATACTTGCCTAATGACGTAAAAATATTTTAAATAAATATATTTATTATTTTTATTATAAAATAAAATTGTATGAAATATATTATTTTTAACTCCCCTTCCTATAGATTTCAAAGAAAAAAAAATACTTTTTCTTACCTTCAACATCACTTTCAACATCAGAGTCAGAAGAATTTGGATTGTATGTTACATCTTCGTCAGTGTCATCAAAATCACTAAATTCACTAGAATTACTAGAATTATCAATTTCAAGTATTTGATTTATTAGATCGTCATTTAGTTTAGCCTTTTTAGCACGAGAACTCATCATTAAAATTGTTTTCACAAAAAAAAATATATTTTTACTCGTAAAATGTGGTGTGACCGCCGGTAACCACTTGGCGTATGATTAATATATAGTATTATTAGTCAGGACGCCAAGTGACCGCCGGCTACCACTTTAAACTAGTGCTATAATCTTATTGGCGAGACAAAAATAAGAATAACGATATCGGTTTCATGAATTTCCGATGATTAGTTCTATAAATATCGAAAATAACATTTAATGAATAACTCTATAAAAACACTGTAGCCTTCGGCGAAAGATTATTAAATGCCCGCCGGCGGGCACGTGGCGGTCAACGTGTTAAATAAAGTAACATATGGTGCATACTAGATGTTTTGTAGAAGTTTACTTTCAAAAATGTTTAGTGCATCTCTCCATCAGAAAAAAAAATTTACAAAAAATCAAAATCTAAAAAATATAAATTGTTTATTAAATTGATTTAAGAAATATTGGGTGAAAATACACCCTATAGACTATAAAGGCTCCATAACATCATTGTTGCTACATAATTTAATTTATATTATTAATTATGAGCTGAAAGTTGAATAAACAGTACCTTTCTTTTAGCATTCTGTTTCACTGGTAACGGCATTAATTTTGTGCTTCAGCCATTTTGTCCTCGGTAAAAAAATAAAAAACTAATAAAAATGTTACAAAATTCTTTCAAGAGCATGTGACACAGCTGCAAAACATTGGCCGCCAAAATGACAATTAAAAATTTTAATTGCCCTACAATTGAATAAAAAATGCAAATGAGGAGCGTAGTAGGCAACTTCTATCCAGAAAAAATATTAATACTTAATTGTGCTAGAATACAATATTTGTTCAGAATGCAGATTAATTTTTTGGCGCATCTTAAAATTTAAGCCCGTGCACTGCAGGTCTGATGACAATCGGACCAAATGGACATAAGGCCATGGGCTGGTGGCAGTGAAATGCATCATAGTTTAAAGGTAAATAATAACTATTCCTCATACAGGTATACTTTATGGAGTGTGTACAACTTCCGAGTGTAAACCTTCCAAAATAGTGACTCACTGCAAAGTACAAGTCATTGTTGTTACTCTGTCAAACTAGGTACTCACGTGACCTAGACATTTTTGGCTCTATTGTTTCTTGTTTTCAATAATTATTGAACATGACATCATTGCCAAAAAGTACAATATTATATTTATTTATGGTCAATAATAACATTTTATTGCTTAAATTATGTATACACATTATTGTATTGACGGTAAGGACAAGAAAATGAAGAACAAACTATGTATAACTATTCAAATCAACAATACTATTTAGGGATTCTAATCCTTATTTTTTACATTATTTAGTGAAAACTACCATTGATTAATTAATATACAATTGATCAATGAAACTATGTTATACTTATGTTTTTACTTAAAATTGAATTATTTAAAATGTTGGTATTTGTTAATTTTTTATTAAAGAATATTATTTATTCTCTTCATTAATAATTAAAAAATACATTCAATTTAATTAACTGCAAGTATATAGATTGTACAAGATACAAAAATATCAATAAATATTACACCTAAATACACATAGAAGTTTAAAATTTTTTTGTTTGTCTCTTGACCGAATCAGAATTTCTCAAAGGTAATCTCCAGTGATATATTCATGGGGGAGGGAGTATTTCTTAACACTAGGCTCTTAAACATAATGTATAATATTAATTAATGCATGTAATTTAGTCAAAAAAAAAAAAAAAAAATAGAAATATGTTTCTTAACAACTAAGCCTAATATAAAACTGATAATCTATAACTTAAATAGTGTATGGGACATTAATTTTTATATAGATTTACATAGTACAAGTAAAACCAATGTCCGACTCTACAAAAATGTATTAATCAAACAATATTTTTATTTAATAATTGTATCTAAACACAGTGGACGCCATTTATAAGAAAGACTCACGGATATAAGGTTCAGTTGCTTAATAGACTCAAAATCGTCTGGAACAGTCCGGACGTATCCAAATAAATTATAAAAAATTTGGTTATATGACTCGCCACTTTGTTTATAATACTCAAATTTTGTAAAAAAAAGTGATAGAAAATAAATATTTTTGGTTAAAATTTAGAAGTAAATTTTAAAAAATGGCTCTAGACGTTTTAAGGAGGACTGTGTTCAACACCAATGAATTAATTTTAATGTACAATATGAATACGAGTAGTATATTTCCGACAAAATTAGAACATAATTCAAAACAAACCAGAATTACAATTTTTTTTCCATAAATAATAAGTATGTACATACATGACTTAAAATTTTTTATTATGTATTTATTTTTATAATAGTATAATTTTAATTTTTTTATCATAACTCTTATTAAAGTAGATTAAAATAACAGATATATAAGAAAAGAAAATTCATAAATATGTATTTCTTAACCATTTTGTCTATAAGATTCATTTGGTTATAAGACTCAATCTGTGCTGGTCCCAAAGTGAGTCTTATAAGCAGCATCCACCGTACAATTTATTCTACATATTTAAGAATATATCTATCTTATGAACCAATAGAAAGGATAAAGGGAAGATCTTCTTTTTTTAAATCTAAAAATTCACATTTGTATTTCAATATCAATAGATTTTTCTATCTTACATACTAAACATTTACAATAGTAAATAGTTCATTAAAATGTTATTGAATTACAGGTAAACTGTTTAATTAGTAAACACAATTTAATAAACATCACACTCCAAGAAAAGTAAAAGCTGTGAATTATTTTACACGACAAGAAACAAAATAGTACAATTTATTAATGTCAAAATTATTAAAAACAAATTTACCAGTCTTGAGACTAAAACAAAATAGATAGGAATCAACTAATTTATAATTAACAAAAAGAATTGTAATGACACAAAACAATTTACAATAAATTTTTTAAAGAATAAAAGGACAAATGTGAAGCATCGTTTTAGAAAATATTGACTTTCATTCTTGGTAAATTGTATAGAGAAAATAAATTAGTATTAATTTTTTGGACACAGAAAAAAATTAGTACATACATTATTTTCAAACCCCAACAGATGGTGGCAAGTTGTAATTATTGGTTTGTCAAGAGTCAGGAAACTGGGTCAGAGCAGTCTTCACCTTATCAAATAGCAGGGAATCTGATGTTGTAATAAGTTGCTGAAGTAGTTTGAAAATTCCCATTTCTTTTAGTTTGGCCTGTCTGTCAGCAGCACCACTCTCTTCTTTCCACACAAGATTGGAAACACAAAATATTGCAGCTGCTTGTAATTTTGCGTTGCCATTTGTCATGTATTCCTGAATTTTTTTCAGGATATCATTATTTCTCATAATGTAGTCTTTGGCAATATCACCGTCAGCAATATTAGCCAATATGCACAATGCCTGTTCTTTAACGTCGGGTACATGATCACTATCCAGAATCATCATCACTGCCTGAATGGTATCATTGCCATAAAGATTCATAATATAATCAATATGAGGTTTTGTTGACAACAAGTTTCTTAATAAACCTAATGTTTTCATTAAAATATTGATGTGTGTATCAGATAACAATTTAAATATTTGTTCAGTTCCTAAAGTGCTCAGTATCTGTGACTTAATTTTTTGTTCTGCTTGGAAAGCCATATTCATCAAAGCCCAAATGCCATTGAGTCTTAATGAATGTTCATCTCGTTTAGTCAAACTGCAAAATAATTCAATGGCTCCCGATTCTAAAATAGGTTCTTTAGACGGTGAAAATTCCAATAAAAGATTACACAATGTAGATGAAGTAACACTCAGAATTTCATCTGAAGCACTTTCTAATAATGTCATCAAAGGTTTCCAAACTGAATGATCTTGAAAAGTTGTACGCAATTGCTGCACACTACGCGATAAGGAATGCAAACATCGAACTGCAGCCAATTGCACTTTAGGACTAGGATCTTTCAGACCTAATACGATGTGGTCAATTAAATTATCAGTTTCAATTATTCGCTTACGAATTTCTTCATCATTAGCTCCAAGAGATGCAAACACCTGAAAAAAAGTACACTTTATTTATTACAATAAAAAAAATTTTAAAAACTTGTTATACTTTGAAGGCCGCTTGTTTCATTTCTTTGGCCTTGTGTTCTCCATTAGGGTCACCAAATTTTCCCACACATTGTGAAGGATAGTTTACAAACTCTGCTAATGTTTGTAAAAGATGGTTTGAAATACTAGCTAACGACTGAAGTTGAGCATCATCCTCAATGAGTACGGCTAAAATTTCTGCTGCTTCAACACGGTATTTCCATTCTTGATCGTTCTGACACAGACGTACAAGCGTTGGCAATGCACCAAACTTTACTTTTTCATCTCTCGCCTCTAATGCACCGGCACGATAAAGATATGTTATACATTTTGAAGAGGCTAATCGCATAATTGTCGGTCTATCACTGGCTTGCATTTGATCCAATGCAATAGTCAGTGGTTTATCATCATCATTTACCTTAAACTCTTGTAAGGCTGTAGAAATTTTCGGATTATCTTGACACACACGAGCAAAACATTTTAATGTGGCAATAGTCAAATCATCTATTTCCATATTTAATAGTTTATTCATAATTAAACCGATTCCTTCTTCCCACAGTATATTTTGATGAACTATTGTGTGGCAAGAACAAGAGAGGATAGACATAGTACAAATACTGTTGCTAATAGAATCGTTAATAGTTTTTATAAGTTTCCTTACAATAGCAACATCGCTAAATACTATAGAATTATCAGCGAATGGAAATTGCAGAATAGTGCATATACAGCGAAGGCATGCTTCTGTGAATTTTGGTTCATCATTCAGTAAGAAAGCATCAAATATATAGGTTAAAACGTTAACATCTACTAGTGCCTTAACTTGGTCTTCTGTTCCTTTAGCTAATGAACCCAGGATTATCACGGTTTCCAGACGAATATCTTCAGTTTTTGATTGATCCGGTAAAATCTACAAAAAATAAAAACACAATGAAAGTTATGTAATTGTTCTGAAAACGAGTCTTAACTAAGCTTAAAATAAAACATTATTACTTTTCTAAGCACAGTCAAAAGCTGATTATAAAAATGAAAAGTTCAGTTTTACTGTTTTAATCCACGTAGATTATATGTTTTATTGTTAGTAGCAGGCAACTACAAGTTGTCAATACTCAATCGGGGGTGTTATTAAAGTAAATAAATATCAATGAAAGGTAATAAGGAATCCATCTAAATATTAAGTAGGTAAACTAAAACATTCAATAAATTACCATGTGAAAAAAAGCATGAGCATGTAATATTGTAAAGTTCTCAAGAATATTCTTATGGAGAAGATTCTTGAGAAAATTTTTAAGCATTTTTTTAATTACTGAGATACATAATATAGATAATTATTTTGTGTTTTGTTTGCTGTGGTAGGTATATAGCCTAAAAATTATAAATTATAATATATAATGATCAATAAAGTATAAAGAAGACTATATAGGTAACAGAAAAGGGAGTAAGGAATAAGAAAATGAGGGAAATATGATTTCTCAGAACGGAAAGAAAAAAGGGAGTAAAATTCTAATAAAAGAAAGAAAGAATACAAGTAAATCAGTGCGGTCAAGTGCGCGGAGTACACTTTGGAGTGGGTTACTTTTTTGAGTAGGTCAATGTTTTGGAAGTTGTTATTTGAAATTACATATTAAAAAATGATTCTATTCGAGCTCGGTTATCCAATACACATATTAACATTCTCGTGTTCAAAAATGCTCAAAGCATATTCTCCACACAGTGCTAAAATACCGAACGTTTAACTGATGACTGGACAACTTGGTAAAAAAAAAAATCAAAAATCTAAACACTACAGTTACTAACATTGATAAAATAACAGTTTAATTGATCTAACTACACAATCCTATAAACTCTCACACAAATCAAACGCCCATAGTTTTGTTTCAGGGCAGTTTTTACATTATAGTATACATTTATTACAACTTTATAGGTGTACCTAGTCATGACTGCTAACCAATAACACATCTCATACAATTGGTACACACAATATTTTAGAGAACCCCTGGAAAAATCCGTACACGTCGCTAAACGCCGGAACGAACAATAATCACCTGCAACAGTCTGGGCAATATGCCGTTCGCGATGACCAAGCCCTTCTGCCGGTTACTGCCTATTATAGAGTTCTTGATGAAGTTTAACGCCTGATAACATTTTGCGTTGTCTTGCGTGTACAGGTTGTCGATGTAGTAACGCGACGTCTCTGCGTTCATGACGAATATCGGATGCGAGACCATGATTGGGTAGTCGGTGTTCTCTGGCTCGTCCGCTCCTCCGGGTCCACTTAGCGGCGGCCAGTGGCGACGGAAGTGACCATTTGGCGCGACGACACGAAAACGAGCGCGATCGACGGCTACGGTTCGACACTGCAAACGAGACAAAGTCTACAATGTTAGCACGCACTTTGTAGACTTCCCGCGGAGACCTTTGGTTAATTTTTGCATTGATTTTATGACAGCTATGGCTTATCATACACAGTAATATTTGTTATAAATTATAAAATCAATGCTCAAAATTATAATTAAAATTTAGACTCGAGTTATTGAACAAAGGGAAATTTGTTTTGTCATGGGAAATTGGAATTTGGGGAACACTCGGAACCAAACCAGCCGTGTCAATCGCGTTTGTTCTTATCACGAACGAATCAAACAATCGATGCCTTATCACGTAAATACGGAATTATGTGGAAGGTCTGACAGTGACTTTGTACAAATTCTCCCAAAGTTCTCCTAAATAAATGTAATTTTAAAAATGTATAGTAATTACATTTTCCAATTCACTGAATTATTACTCATATGCAATTATTTTTATTATAGCGTTGATTCGATCAATGCCCGTAGATATATGTATATATAATCTACATAATATCTATGATATCACTTAGTGTTTACTATTTATAATCATCGGTTAAAGTCGTAACATAATTTGTGCTTTATTGCACCACTTTGATGTTAGGGCTGTTTAAAAGCAGAACTTTTATAGTGCCCTATTCTGACTTGATTCCAAAGATTTTTTTTTTTAATGTTTACATATTAAACGCATTAAGTTGGAAAAACTATATAATACGAACATTGAACAACAACCGCTATAAATAAAACATCAATGAAAAAGGATAGTCACTAAATCAACAAACGCGCTAAATAGTCTTACGTTTCCACGGTAATAATGTTGTAATAATGTTCATATTATATAAAGTAATGTATTGTATTCGTAATTTGTAGCCAACACTACAATTATAACGGTATATAATATTAGTTAAATAATTTATAACGTGAGTAAAGTAAGTATGTTTTTTACCAATTAGAAAAACTGAATTTAGGTACTGTAAACGATTTCGTATTTTCACGATTAAGAAGCCGGACATAAGAATATCAAACGTCTCGGACTTTTTAATAACTGACTTTAAATTTTAAATTGCTACTTATTTGTTAAATTTTAACCCCTCTAATTTGTCAACTGTTTAAAATATCTTAAAACTGTAGAAATAATCATACGGTTTGAAGACATTGCTGCGCATTTACCGGCTAAATTGTTTAAATAATGTTTTAAAGACAAAACGGAGTAAATCTTTAGTAATCGACAAATAAAAAAAAA
>CM029357.1:16579458-16603996 GCA_017140985.1 Hormaphis cornu
TTTTTTACTCATTTGCCTATCGTTATTATTTTTTTCGAATTCGAGCAGAGGATGGACGTGCACTTGCGCGTGTCGGTTTTGTCTAAAATGTATACTGCGCAGGTCGCAGCTGGCGCAATTCGGTGTCAGCGTAGGCGCCTACTGAAAATTTGTTTTTCGCTTTGACATCCACTCGTCACTGTGGCGTTAAGTTATAACTTGGGTTATAACACATAGATTGGCCGTCAAAACGTTCAATGGCCACCTAGTCGTATATTATTTGAATGACAATAGATTGTGTCCAGTACTTGCGCTAAGAAAATTTTAGAATCGCACACGCATCTTACCAAGCTTAAGATAAGTATAATTTGGGGGAGTATTGAGGCTTAGTCTATAGAGATTTTTTTAAAACCCTATTCCAAGTAACGAGTAAACTTCAACAACAATTTTAATTTTGATTCCTTAAACTGTGTGCCTATGGTTTAAAGGTGGTTTTTTGGGGTACTGAACAGCCAAGACCCCTGTCAGAAATCCTAATTAGTAATTCGATAAACTGAGAACTAGAACTGCATTGGATATCTGCATTGTGTGCTCGTATTGAATCTTCGGTTTTACAAGATTAAATTTTACCCCTAATTTTATAATTTATTGGTGGGCTATACTTTTTTCAATTCCTCGATATCCCCAATCACCAAAACGAGATGCATCAAGAATCGACGTCAATTAATTTTTTGTATTAATTTTGTCTGGAATTGCATATTGATAATATTAAAGTTAATTAGTTATATCATAGGTATTTCACGTGAATAAATATTAATTACCAAAAGAAAGTTTGCCTGTTATTGAATGTAGAAAATACAGCCAAAAAAAAAAAAAAAATTCATCACCTAAAGCAGTTAATGGATTTACTAACTAAAAAGCAAAAAAGTTAAAAAAAATTTATACCTAAATAGGCTAAATAACATACTATAATTAATACATATATATATATAATAATATACAGTCAGTTCCCATTTCAACAAAAAATCCTGTTATAACGAAAGTCATAGAAGTCCCCTACCGAAAAGCTTAAAAAGTTACAAAAAAAAAAAAATTTGGACCCTTGGAGTTTGTTGTAACGGGAACTTACTGTAATATTTATTAATTTATAAACACTATTCACTTACTTTATAAGTAAAATACAATTATGTAATATTACACATATTTAACATCAATTAAGATTATTTGTAAAGTTAAAAGGTTAGTCAACATAATGTTAATTAAGCAGAAAATGAGAGAAAACACCACAAATAAACAGTCATGTTACAATAAATTTAAAAAATAATTTTATTATAATTATGTTCTGTATTTCATATAAATATTTCATGTCAAATACACAATATGTTGACTGGGTGTTTTTTACAAATACTCTTACTTGATGTTACATGTTTGTAATATTAGGTATTTAATGGTATTTTACTTAGTTTGTATATTATATCAGGTCTTTTAAAGGTTTAATCATCACTAAATATACTTACTTTATAAATTGCTTTTTTTTACTTAGCTTATTTTTACACAAAGTTACAATAAAGTGTTTTCGTTGGGATTTATATGACATGATATTTATAATAATAAAGTGTTTGCAAAGAGTAAATTTCTTTTATTTACAAATGTTTTTTTTTTTATGAATTGTTCAAAACAAAATTACCATTTATCATTTTTCAAATCATTTATGTAATGTAAGGTTTTATAGTAAATTAAAAAAGCACAAAATCGTATACAGCGTATCAGCATTGTATGGCTAAATGCAAGTATGTACTAAGTATATAATATGTAATACACTCTTATTATATTTTAAAAGTAACAACATTATTTGAACATTTGACTAAATGGTTGTTTAAAATGTCAAACAAGAGTTATTTAAGATTGCCATTTTATAATACAAAAATGAAATTTTATACAGTACAATATTGTGTTGTTCCATTATTTAAAATTTCAAGTAGAAAATGTTATTCTAGATAATTATGTTAATCGTATGGTTTTTTTGTTTCAGGATAAGGAGTGATCACAACACAGATAACTCTTCTCAAATTTTAAATAAATGGTTAAAAACTTCAGGAACAAATTACCACTCGGTTGATGTCAAAATAGTCGATATACCAAATAAGTATGACGATGAAAGTGGTCCTGCTCATTGGCCCCATTCTAGATTCCAGCACGTTGTTGAACTTCGCGAAACTGCATTGAAAACTGCACGAGATCTTTGGGCTGATTATATTTGGGTATACTAATATTAGTTGTTTATAAAATACAAACATAATTTTTACGATTTATATTTGTGTTGTATAAATAAACAATGTAGATAATATCAAAAATTATTGTTTCCCCAATCGTGTTTCTCATAAGTTTAAACCAATGGTGATTAATTAATGTGTTCATTAGATAGTTAGTTTCATAGATATTCGTTGCATTATTCTTAAAAAAAAAAAAAAATGACAATGTTTGTGTGATAATGAAATATACAAAAAACAAACCGACTTATTTTTAAAATAAATTACTTTCATCACATACATTATTATGACACTTTAATTATATGATTACTAAGCAGTGGCGTAGCCAACAAAGGCACTGGGCAACATTGTAATTGGCCATGTTAAAAAAATAGGTTATGTTTGATTTAACTATTTAAGGCATTAGTTAGATTTAACATTTGTTCTAATCATTTTGGATGGAAATTTTTGTTCCAGTGGTAGATTATTTTTAGAACATATTTTGAAATTATCTGTATTTTTAAAACTTATAAGGAAAACAAAAAGAGATAAATAAGTACTTGACAATGTGTGAAATTGACACTAAACTAATTTTTACAAACCACAATAAATTATTTTGTCATAATTCTAAACTGCTTAATATAGAATAAAAAACGTGAAATGTCCACAAATTGTGCTTTGTGCTTATTGACAGATTAATAAAATTAAATAGTACTTTAAAATAAACAGTATTTTGAAGCTAAGTGTAGAGTTTTGAACATTTTGATAACTGCTTTTATTTTTGTCTTTTTGATGTTTTTATTGAACAAAAATTTTGAGTTTTCTATTTTAAACTCTAAAAGTCTATAAACGGGTACTCAAAAAAAGTAAATTTTGTTAAGTGTACTCTATAGTCTGTACCTATTTTAAGCTATAACATTAAAACAAAAATTAATTGTAAAACTGTAAAAAGAAAAAAAATATTTAGGATATTCAAGTTACGGCCCTCTTTTGGAAATCTTGGCTATGCCGCTGTTATCAAGTATCAAGCAATAAAAGACATAAGAAAAAATACAAGCAACAAAGTTCTTTTACTAGTTTGTGTAACATTTAATTTTTGAAACCAAAAATGTGTAATATTATATTAAATTATATTTGAGTACTTGTGACTATTTATATTAAAAATAAAATACCCAAATCACAAAATAATACACTTTTTTAACTGCGCAATTAAAAAAGTGTATTATTTTGTGATTCAGGTATTTTATTTTTAACGTAATATTATATTTGCTTAATGTTATTACTGTCTTAGGAAAAATTGTACTACTTGAATGTTAAAAAAATATGACCATTGCTTTATTTTCAATATTGAAATATGATTACATTATTGAGTGTATAATAATACATAATATTGGTAGTTATATTTTATTTTCAAACTAATTCTTTTTCTATTTGCAGTTTTTAGATTGTGATGCATTTTTAATCAATAAATCTACACTAAAACATTTAACAATGAAAAATTATCCAGTCGTTGCGCCAATGCTAAAATCTGATGGTTTATATTCAAATTTTTGGTGTGGTATGACCAAAAATTATTACTACTTGAGAACTCCTGATTATGCACCAATTATAGAACGGAAAACTAAGGGATGCTTTAAAGTGCCAATGATACATAGCTCAGTTTTAATAGACCTAAGATTCCAGATAACTAATTACTTAACATTTGAACATGATTCACTGCTTAACTATAAGGGACCCGTTGATGACATTATTATATTTGCTATGTCTGCAAATTTTTCTGGTAAGTTTTAGTCTTTCTTTTTTTTTTTTTTTATACAAAAATCAAATAGTTGTATTATTCTGTTAATTAGGTATTCCTTTGCACATTTGTAACGATGAAATATATGGATTTATAACTGTACCACTTGAAAAAGATAGCTCACTTGAAATGGATGAACAGCAATTGACAAACATAAAATTAGAAATTACTGGTAATGATTTTTATTTCAATAAAACACAAAATAAAAATAAATTAAAAAGTATTTTTAATTATTAAGGTGTATTTTTTAGTCAATAACAACCCATTACAGATTTCAAGTAATTTATCAGATTTACCGAGTGTACCCCTAGACAATATGGGTCTAGATAAAGTGTTTGTAATTAACTTGGCCCGAAGAGCAGAACGACGCAACCGTATGCTTTACTGTCTAAACGAGCTTAGATTGAATGCAACATTTATTGAAGCAACTGATGGAAGGTTAGTAAATTAATATCAGAACCTTTTAAATGTTTTATATTTATTTACATTAGTGTAGGCAATAGCGCAAATATTTTGTGAAGTGTACACTGTAAAATTCATTAAACATTTATGTATAAATTATCATTAAAGAATAAATTGTAGTGGTAATTTATGTAATACAAACAAAATTGCTATAGATATCTTGAGAATTTTAAAGGTAAGTTTCTGTAGTAGGCGTTTCATTATTTTTTGGACTACATATTTTAAGTTTTGTTAATTCATGATCTCCATTAATTTCATCTGTGTTAATTTCTGGTTGGTTCTCATCAAAATTGGGATTTTGGTTAACAGATATTCTGCATATCACTGTTCTTCTACTTTTTGCTGTTCTGCTATATTTGTGTTGGTTAAAACTGCCTTCATCCATTTCGGCATTGTCACCATACATTTTTCGTTTAAGACTGTAGTGCATTTTACGTATTGCTACCTATTAACATTAAAAACATTACAAAATATACCTAGATTTTTAGGTGACTTTCTTAGTGATATACGTTTTATAAGAACTTACAAATTGAATATCAATACTATTTTCTTAAAATGTTTTCAAACTAGGTTACTAGCATAAAATATTTACTTGAATTTCTTGCATTCTGGCTGCATAAATATAAGAGTTTATTGCTGATTTGAGAATTACGAGACAATTAGTCGCAAAGTATGTATAAAACGTCACAGGAAAACTGGCCCAATCTGGCTTGATTACACAGTCTGTACATATCAGATAATATTGTAAACATGCAGGCATCCATCCAACTACAACACTTCCAACAATCATTGATGTTGTATGTAATGCCTTTACATTTTTACTCTGTTGCGACTCGGTTTGTCTTCGCGCCTAAATTTATCAAAAATTATTTATTACAAATAAATAAAAATCTGTATCAGTGCAAATTGATTTTTTGTACTTCATTTACTTCGGTAAAATGAACTGTCCCACTTTGTTTGTACAATAAACGAGCCGCTTGATGTTTCTTAACTATTATAAATATATGATAATAAACAATTCCCATGGTAACTAGAGCAGTGAAAAGTACGGCTGAAAATGCACTTCTGAATTTTGATTCCATTAAAAAACTGAAAAAAAAAAAAAAAAAAACAAATTATTAAATGTTGTTCCGTGTCTAGAAACAAATTAAATGTTAATAAAATATACTACTCATATAATTGACATCTTGACGATTGAAATGCCTGACACGGTATCATATTGAAGTAGGCAAATAAAAATGTTGGAGGTGTAATCCATGAAAAGAACATGAGTATTGTGACACTCCTGTGTGTGACGGTTGCTGGATAGTGAAGCGGTCGCAAAATGCCAATGTAGTGGTTAAAGGCTAACATTATTAAATGGCCAGCAGTGGTAAGAATAGCTCCTAGTCTCAACGCTTCTAACACCAAAGTCATACAGTTGTCTATTAAATATACATTAAAACCTACTGGAAGAAGGCTATTAAGGGTGAAGCTAAGACCTAGTAAAAATGAAGTGTATAGATCTGTGCCGGCTAGACTTAAACTGATATAGAGTGTCGGTGAAAGGGGTCTTCGTATCCATATAACCGACAATAAAAGAATTACATTGAATATTATTGAAAATATACAAAGGGATATTAGGACTGGCGTAAAAGTTATATAAAGAAAATGTGAATAACGAGATTCTTCTGTGTCATTTCCCCATGAATTGTTTTGTACCAGTTTGGAGTAATTGCATTGATTGTAAATTGTATTATCTGTTCCCATGATGTGTTTGAAGTAAGAATTAGGTATGTTGATCTGTCATTGTATTTTCAACCTGTAAACAAACAAAAAATTATAATATCAAACAGTATATTGATGTATTATATTATGTCAAATTGTATTTTTATATTGTATTATTTATTTATTTTATTTTTTATATTTCTACGGGCTGGGCCCTTTATTAAATGGACTTATACAATTTTGTAATTACAATCGATAATAGCTTAGATATTAGATACTTAACTAGGTTACAGTATTTAAAAGACATACAACTTAAAATTAATTGTTGAATAATAGAATTAAAATCTATGTCAACATTGCGGATTGGCATAATGGGAAATCAGGAATGTTCTTAATTTTGTGTGTGTGCGAGTGAATTACTTTATTTAAATTTAATGACTAAATCAAAATTGTTTTGTAAAATCACATTTTTGATGATTATAAGTAACTAAATTTTTTGTTAAGAGTAATTTATTGGTCTATTAAGTACTGAAGCATGTTTTAGACATGGTCATAATTATTTAAGAAACCAAAATTTTAAATTTTTTAGAAGCCAGAAGATGAGGTTTATTTTTAATTCTGCCACCCAGAGATAAATTAATCTTATGCATTTTTGAAAACTTGGACATTTTGAATTTCCAAGTGGTTTAGATCCCTCTAAATGACGTTTATGATAGTGAGCCGTTTTGATTTATAATTCCTGTATGGAATAATATTGTCAATTTGCACCACTTTAAGAAAAGATATCTACACTTAAATGATAAAATTGCAGAACACAACTACATTGGTTATTTTGTGAATGGGTTTAAATTAATTTTCTCACGTAGTAAGAATTAAAAATTAAAATAAAACTAAGTGCATTGAAGGACCCACAGGACAAACTTATAAATGTATTGAATTAAGTGTCCTACTCTAAACACCTCTCAAATCTCTACCTATCAGATTTCAACCAAATCAGCACTGGGTGGTCTATGAATGGTCCAAAAGCCGTTATCAAAATTTGGTAGTTTTATCTCCTTAAGGAAAAAAGATACTTTCTAGATCTCTTTAGGGTCAAAATTCATACGGAATGATGTTAAGTCTTTAAGGAACTGATGGGTAACCAAAACCGTGATCGGCTATCACTAAAAACGAGTTCAAAAATATGATTTTAGAGTACCTCCCTCAAAAAAAAACCAACTTTGATATGTTATGGGTGCGTATTGAGTGCAATGTAACCATTGAAGTGATTCAACTAATGGGGGTGGAGATTCTTTCAGATCCTTTTAGAATGTTTGCTGTTAAATCTTAAAGAAAATGGGTGTAGCCAAAACCTTGATACTCCAAAGGCAACAAAGCTAAGGAGTTCAAAAATAAGGTGAGGACATATTTTTATGAGACATATTTGCGTAAGCTAAAGCCATTGATGAAGTACACTTAATATATACTGTACAGATACTTAATCAATGGTAACACTTATACACAATTTTGGTCCTCATGGCGCGGAAAAGAGAGTGTCTCACTGTACAAATTTTGATAATTTTAATAATACATTTAGATTCTAAAAAAGTTTTTTTCTGAGTTTTGTACGATTTTTAAATTGTTTTTCTGTTCAAATTGTAAGTTTTCCATTAAATAAATAGTATTGTCATCATATTTTCGACGCTATTGTTCTTAAGTAAGTTGAGCTGCTCCCTCAGAACTGATATTTTCTCTGATGATTATTTATCATTATTTCACCTACAAATTTCTAGCTGCGTCTAGACTTCGCGCACTGTTGGTGCTTGTATGCAGCATTATTTTTGTCTTACTGTTCTCGGCTTCAGACATGTCTAAGAACTTGTAGATTGCAAATTTAATAAAAAATGTCCAACCATGCTTTTTAACAAATTGTTGTTATTGATATACGTTTTTTTGTTACAACATTTACATAGTGGTGTGTTGTTTTTATCGTAATTTGAGTTTTATTTAGAACCATTATTATTTTTATTTTTTGTTATAAAAAATGTATTTTCTATTAAGCTCAAACTACCATATTACTCAAAATGTCTGGGAAAAATAATTGAATTACCTATTTTTTAAATGAATACTTTTTGATTGTTTAATTATTTTCAAGATGTCATTGAATCATCTAAAGAAAACCGCTTAAACAATTAGTACACTACGGTTGGAGTTAACAAGAAATAATTAATAATTTCTCACAGAAACAACTCTAAAATGCTTAATTTATTTGTTATCCAAACTAGTTGAAAATGACAGTATCTTGTTGAACACTCATTATTGTTTTTAGATTGTGTGCGTAGCAAAGAACATAAGTGTTTTTTGTGTTTTTTTTTAGAAACAAACATAAGATTAGTCAGTAAAAGTACTTAAACTTTTACAAAAGAACCATTAAGATTGCAAATTTTAGGCGGATGGTATTCTTCACAATACACTATTTTCGATATTTCTTTTTGTTTTTGAGCTACAACCAAAATTCCGTGAAAAAATATAAATAAAAATATGAAAAATTTTTTTTTTTTTGCAATTACTCCTCTTAAATTCATTTTAAACTTTCCCACAAACTTTGACACAAACTAAAAATTTGTTTTATGTATGATACAAATTTTATTTTTGTGGGAAAAAAAGTTTACTTGTAACATTTTTAGCTCTGTACGTCGTATGTTTCCAAGCATACGACGTAATGAACTAAAATAATAGCAAAAACTGGCAAATAAAGTGTTACATATTTATATAACACTGTCCACCTACCATTTCAAACTAGTAGTTCACTCAAAGCCATTTGACTACTTAACAGCACTGATTGTGACGGAGTTTATTTTTTTTTTTGGTAGGTACATACTGTATTGTTATGTGTCTAACAAACAAATGCCTAAACACATTTTAGTTTTTTCATTGTTTGTATCTCTCAATTTGTATTCTTTAGTTAGGTCTTAAGAAATTGTATATATGATGACAAAAAATAAGCTGTATCATAAATTATAAGACAGTGTCTCACTAACCGTGTTCTTATGTTATGGATCGCCAAATTTTTATCCAATGTTTGTGATTATTGTGCGTTATAGAGCACTCTAAGGATATTTTACGTTCGGATAAAACATTTTCATCCAATCAAATAACATTATGCAGTTGGCCACTCTCATATAGAATAAAAGTTTTTTTTTTTTTGGTCTTACTTTGTAATTTAAATGATGTTTGATTAATATTATTCTAGTTGTCTCTGTAATTAAATTGATGTTTGAATAATATGCTGTTGCTTATTTTTTAGAGTATTTGTTATAAAACCCGTTCAACTCATCTTGGTTGATGGCTACTGTTTCTTCTTTTTTTTGGGTTACAAGAATCTTACCATTACCTACTCAAATATTTATAATGTATAGTTAGCTGTAATTTATAACTGCATATTGCAGAATACTTGACAATTCTCTGAATTTCGATGAACATTGGTTATGCATATGCCATCGTGCAAAAATAAATTGGATGGGTTATGAACATTTTCATTCTTGTCACATCTAAATTTACTCTTTACTAATTTGGCCACAAGTGTTATTTACCCTTTAGAGAAAATCGTTTTTAATTGTCTACTTTGAAGAACGAGAAGACAGATTTAATTAAAGAAAGTGGTGAGTATTTTTTTTTTTTCTATTTTAATAAGCAATTTCCTGACTAACATTTATGGTGTAACTATGGTCTTAAAATGTTTATTTGATTTAATAATAAAATAATATAGTTCAACAGTGTAATCTATAAAACAATAAAATATTATGTTAAGGATAATGTTTTTCACTTAAAAAAAAAAAAAAAATTACAAAACGGTCTCGCGTTGAAATGACGCACTCAAACGACGAGGTTTGTGGCGTCTTATATTTTTACTAGACCGTCTGTGTGCCCTCCGACAGTCATTTCGGAATTTTCCGTGGCGCCAAAATGTGTCTTGGAAACTACTTAGTAATAAATAATAACAGCGGACAATATCTTCCGAGACCAAACTGAAGGATTTTTATCCATAATCTTAATCCATACGTCGTTCCTATTTTCTACAGCACTATGAAAAAATTATTTGATGAGAACTAAATGTTTATGTGGCCGACCGTGGCAGTGTATAAACATTATGCCGTAGTCTTAATAATAATAATACAAATTATTATTATTGTTATTGATTATGCATCATTGTAAAAATTAAAAGACGGACGTTTCAATTTGAAACATTGCGTTGTGGATTCGTGGTGATTAAATGTATATTTTGTATACGTCGTTATTAAAATTTTATTCGTCTAATGAACACCGTGTGGTTTTGAAAAAAGATGCCCGGTAGAACTTCACAGTGTAAAATTTCAATTGCATTTGCTGTAAATATGGCAAAATGGTGTAGGGGTTGAGAGGATGGCATCCCTCCACTTATTTTAATTTGTAGTGTTTGCGCCTCCACTTATTTATATGCTAGACGCATAAAGTCCCCTTAAAAGTTAAATTTATTTTTACCACCTTTTTTTTTTTTTTCACTGCTGCAGAATTTGGTTTGTCGTATTTTGTATGTAATGTATCCGTTATTAACAGGGTGTTTATACTTAAACTAGATCGAAACAGTCTTTTAGTTGGGTACTGTGCATATTACACACGGTTGTAAAATTAAAACATCAATATAATATTTATAGTAACATTCTCAGGCTATAACAAGAGGTATACTTAACACAGTTTTTTATGCAGTGTCGGATTTATAGGATTTGTAGGCACCTAGGGTCGAAGTGTGGTGGTGTGGGCCACAATACCAGGGTATTTGTGGGTGGAGCAGGGTTAATCTGAAGGTACGTATAAGGTTGAGGATATGCGTAAGTGCAGTGTCAACGAATGAAAAGTTATTTCCAAGTACAGTACCTACACAACAAAGCCATTAAGTATCAAAATTTCCATTTGGTTAACGTAAAAACGACTTGAAAAATGTAACTGTTAAACTATGCCGTTATAGCGTGATGTATTTTTTTGGTATTAGTCTTTTTATATTAGAGAGAACAACAATTTTAGCAAATAGTCGAATGCGCCAAACCACCAAAAAATGTTGTTGCTTATTCCATCGTTAGAGTAATAATCATGTGGACGTATAATTAATGTAGTCACGGCATTCTGGAAAACTGTAGGAATGTATCGTAAATGATAATCGTTAAAAATAATTTTTTTTATAAATAGGAATAGCGGATAGAGTTACTATCGAATTTTGGCAGAGCGCGTTCTATACTTTATTTCTATAGCAGTATAGGCTATCTTAGTTCTTTGACCAATGAAACAATAATTAAATAATTTTTGTTTTGAAAAATGATTACAATTCAGAATAGTAATACCTGTCTTTGTCTACTGTCGTTGAGTTTTTTTTTTTTTTTGATTATTAAAAAAAAAAATAATCATGAAATTCAATTTTCAACATCGAGGTCAAATTTAAACCCTAATAACTTTGAAAAAAAAAAAAGGGAAATATGGGTGGATTGCGTGTTCAAAATTACAGATTTCTAACTTCAATACGTTAACCAGCGTGAAAGAACTTAAAATGCGAAATTTCGATTTTTAAACTGTATCAACTGGCCAAAAAATCAATGAAAATTTTTAAAAATATTTTTAGGACGATCGTAAGCCTAGTATTAACTATAGGCATCGATCGAACCATTTAAGCAAAGAAAAATGTGTGTCCCCCTTGAAACAACTCTCGTATTGTGTACATATTTTATAGGATACATATCAATCTTAAATTTTATTTAAATTCGCCTTATCAACATTAAGCATGCACTGTTTGCTAGATTTCAAAGTAAAAAAAATACGAGACAGCATTGTTAATCGACCTTTAGAAGATGATGGATGTACGGTAGGTAACCTACCTCCTATCCAACATACTTGTGAAATCTTTTTTTTTTTCATTCAGTTTATTTTTCCCGAGAAATTAACTTTTTAAAAAAACTTCACAAAAATAATTTGAATTTCTAACCATAGTAATTGAATATAATGTTTTTGGATTTAGGTTATTTCATTGAATAATGTAACGAAAAGTGATTAGTTGAGGGACCGACTTGTACGAACAGGCCTAAATCAGATAATTATTACAGTTTTTTTTAAAAAAAGTTAGAATTTGATGAATCAAAATTCAATACGCCCTCTTCTAACAAAAAATCAATCACACAAATTGAACCATTTTACACGAGGCGTGAGAGTTTTTCCTGCAGTGAAACATGTTTTTGAGGGAAAAACAGGTCACGTGCAGGCAGGCCCCTTCAATAAAAAATGTGTAACGCATTTTAAACAATGTATTAGACACGCTGTAACAACAAAATAAAAACGTTTAATTCTTTATCTATTCTCACAAAATTTCATACTTTTACAACACATTTCTAAACAATGAATATCAGATTTGAAAAATTGAGTAAAAATACTAATATAAATATTTTTTAGGTAATAATAATTACTACTAATAGATCTGTATGTTTTACGATGCGGATTTCACACTTAAGATTTTAACATTTTTGAATATAATTATACACAAATAAATAAAAAAACAATGACGCATACTATAACAGAGGACGTATAAAGAATGAATATCGTAGTAAAATAATTCCAAATTTCACGATTTCTCTACTATTACGGGACACCACCGAGGAGACACTGTCATGAATTACAGGACGTTCTCGTATATATTACACGACGTACTCACGGCGTCCCTACTGATGAGGGTATTATGGGTGTTGTAACAGACATTCATGAAGGTGACAGCAGCAAGTAAAAAAAAAAAACCATCCAAAATCCTTTTCTTGGCAGCGACTTAGTGTAGTGGTAGTCCGCTAGGATAGTAGCTAGGATTTAATTAATCACCTACCCTTGTGTTTTTACAATCTATACATATTTATATGCGTACCAAAATGATGAGTGATTAAGTTATTTTTCCGTGCGTCTACTGGATATTTGACGTGTCTGTATAAAATATGTTTTTCTTTTCCAAGTGTTTAAAAGTTAATTTACGTTAGTGAAGTATAAAATGCTTTTAATTTAATTCGTTTTGTGTTTGAGTTTGCAACTCAAAGTGGGCGAACTTCAATGATTAATAATCTGTTTAAAACAATACTTTCTACAAACTTTTTTCATACTTTTAACTTTTTATAGGTGTATTTTCTGAGATCAGAAAAATATTACATGCTTGCATGAATTGTTTTGCGTGCACTCAAAGAGTAAATCGATATATTTTTCGAATGGGCACTTTATCTTACGTATTACTTTTATTATTTAATACTTTTAAAAAACGCAATAGTTTTTTTTAAGTGGAACGGTTGTGACTATGTTTTAAAGGTTCTACTAAACAAAATATAAACAAATACCATTCAACATTGATACGCTATTTATTAGAGATAGGCAGTCAACATTACCAAAAATTTCATGAAATGTAGGTATGTTATTAAAACTTTATGTATAAAATATATATCATATAGGTGTGCTCCAAATTGTTTTATTTCATGTCCAAATCATTTCAAAACATACAGTGAATAAGTAATTTTGTTGAATTAATTTTTTGAATTTTCATTAAACTCAGTCGAGTAATAATCATTGTTATTTTCCGTGAAGCGAAACAGTTTAATGTTAGTGTAAGTTTTACAAATGTTGTGAAATTTAACTTCAGTTTATAAATATTATGATGTATATTTTTAGAAAATTAAAACATTTTGACGAGAACGCCTTTGATTTCAAAAAAAGGTTTAGTTATCTATTTTAAATGTTAGTTTTTACAGAATAGTTGTAGCTGTCAGTAAAATGTTTTATATAATTACAAAGCGTAATCGTTTTAATAGTACGATATTAATGATGGTAAAAATAATAGTAATTGTGTTTGCGTGTTATTCTCAAGTTTGAAACGTTTAGTGATCACAATGGCCTTTTAGAGGTGTTATTAACGCTTAATGCGAACACTTTCATACGTTTCCCCAAGGTCTGAGATCATATTCTGTGATGAGGGTAATACTCAGGATTAATGATTTTTAAGTTGGTTCGTGTAACATAAGCTGTACCCTGAAAAGTGTTATACATTAAACGAAATTCAGTATTGTTGTAGGTATGATGTTTATTATGTATTGCTACTAGCAAGAAATATAAAATATTTAGATGAAATAATAGTGAATAAATGTATAAGATATGTTTTTTTGTTGTGATATTTTAATTTTATTTCGTATAGGATATTTTTTGGTTCTCCAGGTTGGGGGTTGAGTGCAAGGTTAACAACCCTGCCTCGTAAAAATACTTAGTTCAGGAACCTAAGAACAAGTCTCGGACTAGATTCGGGGAGGATTTGTTCTACAGCTAGATGGTCTCAAAGGCTTTTTAAAAAAGTAAGATATTATTAAATTGAGAATGAAAATAAATACAATATACTATAACTACCTTATAATATAAAACTTTTAATTTTAAATAATAAAATGTTTTCCATCAAGTATTATTACAACATACAATCAAAAAGTACAATTTAATAGTAACTAGTAAGCCACTCAATTTTATCAACTGGGACTTAATAACAAGTAATTTTTAATAAATTTATAAAATATAGATAATAATAATCTAACGTTGGGTTAGTGAAAAAGATTAACTGCAATAAGTTAAGTTAGTTTAATTAAATTGCCTTTAGTTAAAAGTTTAAAGTCAACAACAAACAAAAGATAAGTTAAAAGTTAAGATAGAAAATGAAATAAACTTAACTAAGTAAAAAAAGTAAATCATTTATCTTTTTGCTAAAATGTTCACTCGTCATAAAACCTATGGTATAGTATATCTATAGTAATTTCAACTTACTTAAATAGTTAGGAAAATAAATGATCTAATTAAAAAAAGTCAGTGAATTAGTTTTGATTGTTGGTTCCGCTTGATAACAAAAAAAAAAAAAAATAATAAAAATATACAAAGGTAACTTTGCAACAATGATAATTAAGTATTAACTATAAAATTTTGAATTAATGCAATAAAATTTTTAACTGATTAAGTTAATTAGTTGAAAACAAAAATAATTAACTAGTTAAGTTAATAAGTTAAAAAATAATTATCTTTTTAAATAGTTTATGTCCACCTTTGTAATTACCCATCAATAATGAACACCATAGATAGTTAAAAAAAAAAAAATAAAATACATTTCCTGTACCTAACATTATTTGAATTTGATTTTTTCAGAATGCAAATGTTGTAATATCAAAAAAATTAGTGACAAATTGTGACTGGACTAAAAATTAGTTGTAAAAAATTCATTCCACAACTACACAATAGTGGCTTTTAGTGGAAAAAGTGACTTGCTGGCAGTCCTGTAATATTATGTATGTACCGTGGAGTAAAAATGACCCGGACCGCATTATCGAGGTTAAAAACATTTGTGAGACTTTGAATGAGTGTGTGTGTGCGTGTGCTCGCTTACTGTAGCTGTATAATAATATTGTTATCATTGTCATAGCAGTTTTAACATTTAACTGTATAATTTATTATTGTACTCGGGCTTAGCATTCATTTGGGTTTCAGGAGTTGAGGAAATTTGTTGCCGCGCAAGAGGTTGAAACAATTTAGATGATCATTTAACTTACTTTGATATTTATGTTGAAAATAGTCAAAAAGTTTGGTGGCTGTTTTGCAGTGTCGCTGAACTTACAATTTTTAGATTAAATAGTTCGAATAATCTCAACCTGATGTGTTCTATTTGTAAAATTGTTTTGGGAATGGAATATCATTTGCTCATTTTTTCCTTCTATTTCTCGTCTGCAAGTATAACATTATAATATAGAGTCATGCGTATTGTATAATATAATTTAAATATTCAAATCAATTATACTAATAAATATCAACAATTATAGTTACCAATAGTTGGTAAATTGTATTAGATGCAAGTTTTTATTTTTAAATTGTAGTTGTAAAATTACTACATAGGTAGCTGCAATAATATTATTTTTTTTAAATATTTAAAGTTGCTAATTTTTTGAGTCAGTCACAGTCAATTTAGGTGTGAAACAAAAAGAAATTTGTACGGCTTATTATGATTGCCATACACTCAAACGTATAAACTTCAAGACGCGCACTAACAAGCAACATGCAATCAAAAATCCACTTATTGTATAAGTTGAAATAATAATATTGTTGTATTATGTTTTAATACTGGATTTCACGTGACTTTTTATTAGGTCATTAATTTTTTTTTTTGACGTGTCGGTTGGTTCTGACTCCAAAAATAAGTGATTTGAGATATTTTTAAATAAAAGTAAATAAAAAAAAATAGTTTTTGTTATACTTTTAAGTCTAAATAGAGTTTGATTTTTTTTAAAAGAGCCTTTGTTTTGATTTTAATTTTCTTTGATTTCTCAATTTTTAGTGATAGAGATACCAATAGTAGCCTAAGAAGTATAATCTAAAGTATTAAGTAATATTAGTAATATATAAGTATTTAAGTGTATTATTATAAAAGTTAGCTAATATTATTGATATTTATGAAATTGTACAATACACATTATATCGTATATGCTGTATAATATTCCATAATTTATTCCTTGGCATTGTTTTCTGTGATGTAATTTGAAAGTTTGTAAATTCAATTATTATTTTTTTTATTGTACCGCTTACGAGTTGGTAAAAAAAAATATTCTGAATAATGTTAAAAACAATTGATAGACATTTTCTGCATGTATAGTAATAAAATACAAAGGTTTGAACTTGTAATAATAGATGTAGGTTAATTGGACTGTTTTAAATATAAATAAATTTCTATTCAAATTAGTACAGTTTATGAGAATATTTATAATTATTCAGCTTTTTAAGTTTTGAAGAGTGTAATAATTTATGAGTACAACAATATTTTATTATAATCATTGTGCTTGTTGCATTAAATTATACAACCAGTATGATAGTTTTTTATTAGTTTTATATAGTACCTAAATATTTTACTTATCAATTCATTATATTATTTACGTTTACTTTTTAATCATATCTGATAATTTATTAGTAAATTGAACAAACTCAACAACGTTTTATTTATATGGTTTTTGTTTCATTGGAAAATCAAACATCGCTGACAGCATATTTCCTGCAAAACGTTTCCTTCAATCCCTTGACAATAGATTGTTTAAGAATGATAGTTTTTGTGTGTATATATAATATGTATATGATTAAATTATTTGATTGATTGTCATGAGCTTTTAGTCAAGGTTCCATTTACTCTAAATCAAAATGATCTACACTTGATTAACACATTCTTTGTACTCTCTTATAAACAAAATTACAGTCTATAATGATAAGTAAAACAGTCTATATATTATAGAGTATAATTTTGGAGGAAGAAACCATGAAGTTGATATTACGAGAAGATTAATGACAATCAGTGATGACGAAATAGAATGAGTAGGGAGCTTTAAGTATCTAGGATTCTTTGTACAAAGGGATGGTGGCTCATAAGATGGATGTGAAACACAGGATGCGATTGGATGAAATAAAGAGTAGCATTTGGTGTTTTATGCGATAAAATAATTTTAATAAGACTAAAAGATAAGTTTTACAGGAGCTGTGTGGTGAGACCAACCATGTTATATGGTTTAGAGTGTTTGGCGGGTGACAGAAAATAGAACAGAGTATGAGTGTGGTGGAATTGAGAATGCTTAGATGGATGAGTGGAGTTACAAGAGAAGATAGAATGAGAATTTAATATGTAAGAGGTATAGTATTAGTGTTGCACAAATGATGGATATGATGAGAGAAAATAGACTGAGATTGTTTGGGCATGTGATGAGGAGAGAGGAAAATGAAGCAGTAAGAGTGATTATGAAAATGAACATCAAAGAAGAAAGAAGTAGAGAGAAACCAAAAAAGAGATGGATGGAAACAATTGAAAATTATATGAGGTCTGTTAGTGTGTGTGCATGGGATGTGAATGATTGCAACAAGTGGAGGTATAGGACAAGGGTGGCCAACCCCAAATAGTTGGGAGAAAGGTGAATAATAATAATAATAATATGTTCCTTCAAATATACCTAGTTATATTGAATTGTTATCGGTAAACTTAAAATAATTTAAATTTTTTTTATGATTTGCCTAGTAAATGTCATGTTTTTACAACATTTATTTTAATTAAAAGTATGATGACCTATACATTTTCAGTACGCAAGTAAACAAACATTTGTCTTACTTACGACCAAAGAAATAGTTTTCAAACTTATTTAGTGATTATATATTATATATTTAGATTAATGATGTTGGCAAATTCCCTAAAAAGTTTGAAAAAATAATAAATTACAAAATTAACCGTATTTTTTTAGTTTTAATTAATACGAGTATACATAATTTATTTATGTGTTTAGGCTGTTAAAGGTTTTTTTACAACTAGCCATAACAAACATGCCATTAATAATATTATTAGCAGCGTTTTGGAGATAGTTTTGTGTAGGCCTCTAAAAGTTGAGTGGTTACCCATAAGGTTTTTTATATATTTTTTTCTTTTGTTGTTAAGCTGGAATAATAATAGAATAATCTGCTCTTGTTTCTGAGTTTTATACAGTTTTCAACCCATTATTTCTGCAGTTGTTAATTTTGATTTATACATTTTTTTTTTATCGTTGATTCATCATACTTTCCCTACAGTAAATATTATTATCGTTGTTTTCTTTTACATCTTAAAACCACCAAAACTATGACTTAAGTGTCATGGTCACTATACATTTGAATACATTTCTTACAATGTTGCAAGTTAGTGGACCAATTTTTGTTTTTGAAATTTTAGTGTGTAGTTTGTAAACAGTTAGTTTTAACTAACGCAATAAATTTCGAAACTTGGAAAAAATAGCTAGGTATAAATAGAGAAATTTTTTTTTTATATATATAATATATAAATCGCAGTTTTTATATTTTTTGTTTCATATTTAGCTTAAAAATGTTTAAAATGTTTATAAAATTAAATACATAATGTGCGAAAACTTTATGTCGTTTGGTTGGTTATACTTAAGATAGAAAATGAATATATTTTTTTTAATAAAGATAGAGAGACCCATTATTGTATTCGTTTTAAATTTATTCAACATCAACACACAATCGTTGACAACGCGTACTGAAATTTTTTTCCCATAAAAAGAATAAAACCTTACCAATTTATCAAAGCATAGAAAATTGAAACTACTCGTAACTAATATGAGAGTTTATCTTGTACCTAGAACGATTTTAGATTTTTTTATGATATTGTCGTCGGCTAACCAACGAATTTGTCAGTCAGTGCGTGCGTGCATTTCCGTTTGGACGGCAGGTAAAAAAACAATTAAGTCTCACGCACACCAACAATGATGTATGTCCTTTTCTTACGATAACAAAAGAAATCCTGGCAATGATTGAAATTGTTTGTACGAAACGCTGTTAAAACAGTCTGTGTTTACTATAACTGTAGGTATATGCCATAAAAAACTACGATAATCTTTAAAATTTAATCTATTGGTGTTGATAAATTTTCTTTTTACTGTAAATGCTGTTCGGTTTCGTTTCACATTATAATTATATACGTCCTTTTGTTTATGACTATAATAATTGCATCATTTAATGAAAGAGTTTTTTTTGCCGGATTTTTTTCGTAAGCCGTACCTACTATCATTATGTTTTTAAATATACCATTGTTATTACGTTTTTGATAACAAAGTCAAATTTTCATTAAAAATAAGACTGATCCTTTTGAATTATTTAAACCGTTATTTTCTTTAGATTTAGTAAACGATAAAGTGATATATTATATATTGTTGGCTTAATAAAAAGATAAACTCTGCATAATGTACACTGTAGAGAATACAAATTATAAGAATAAAATTTGATGTCAGTATTGTATGTTAAGAGTTTTCAATTAACGGTTTTCATTAACTGAAAATGGAAAATTCTAAAAAAAAAAAAACTCTGTTTCTAATTGGTCGGAGTTGAGCAGTTTGAAGTTAGCTTACACTTGCTCAATACATCAATATTAAATGTTTATTTATTATTACGCCTTCTTCAATCGTATATAATATTATATAAGTAAGTCGCTATAGGTTTTTAGCTAAGGCTAAGGTTACTGTTATTAGTATTTTGTTATGTTATTGATATTTAAATGTACACACACAAGTACGTTTTTATACACGTTCGCGTTGATTTTAAAGTTGAATTAATTTATTTTATTGTTATACAACATCCGATAAAATTTAAACAATTTTCCAGCGCCTGGAATAAATTGTCGAAGATAACAAAATGTACCGACTATATATAAATCACAAACGTAATTTAATATTCTTTTCATCTGGGAAATTGCTTGTTTATTATGTAAAAAAAAAAAAAAAACCACGATATTATGGCTTCTGCAGTGTGCACTAAAAATTTAATTTACGTTGATGGTCCATTTTGTATACGTTCTAAAATAGAGCTATTATACCCACTTTGTCGGTAAACTTATTTAAATTTGGTTACGAAGCAAAGCAATTGATGGTGTTTTACGGAAATTCAATAAAACGTATACTGAATCACTTAAAAAATAGTTAAATTCGTATATAATATGTCATATACAACAATTAACAGTGTTAAACAAATGTTTACGCGATTGAATATATACATTATATGGGTATAATGTATAATATGGATTTATGTGAGTATGTTTGTTTGTTTGTCCCTACTTTTCGCGTAAATTACCGTGCTCATTTTGATGAGACTAAAACAATCTACGAGTTCTCAGGAGTGTTCTTAACAGTGTTTATTTTAGACATTTCATTCCGGGGGTGTATTTTAAATTTTTAGGGGGTATTTTTCAAGAGTTGAACAAAAAATGGTGGTGGGCGTGTATATTTTGCCAAGGGTGTGTCACTCCTATAAAAAATGTGTCTTAAATTGGTTAAATAACGGTGTTATTAATATTATAGTTTTGCAAATGCAAATGCAAATGCAAAAAAAATACTTGGGTAACAGCATTAGAATAATAACTTGGCAATTATAAACTTTATAAACAAACAACAAACATACAATATATACCGACTTATAGTGCGTAATCTCTGTGCTAACTATTGTTTGTTAAGCGACAAGCTCACGCGTGACGATAAGCCAATCTTTGTAGATGGCGCGAGGCAATACGAAATTTGTCATAAGTTTTTGTTATACCCGCGCGGCAATTATTTTTTTTTTTTTTTGGAAAACTGACTTGTTCGAAGAACCCTAAAATATTTTATGTAAACAAACTAAATAGTGATCAGTTGGAAAAAAAAGTCAGAATCCCTCTAGGTCGCGTGGGTAGTTTGACGGAGCAGCGACTAAGCTTTGGGTGTAGGGTCTGGAAGTTGTGGTTCATACGTATATTGTTCAATATATTTTTATATTATATTGCCTTTACTAGTCGTATACGTCCTGGTCAAAACCAAATTTGATAAAAAAATATCCTATACTATACCCGAAATACGACTTTTTTAGGTAATCGCTACGCTAAACAACTTCTCACCGACCATAAATTTACTCCCTTTCTTTCCTTCCTTGTTTCTTTTTTTTCTTTTCTTTTTTTTTTACTACGTTTACTATGTTAGGAATGTTGTATAAAGTATTTTCCAATTTTTTACGCTATGGCATTTTTCGATTAGACACACAACCTCTGACGAAAAAATATAAAAAAAGTTTCAAACAAAATATTATAATTTAAAGCCAAAATCTCAACTTTTTTGTGGTGTTCTACGTAAAGATTGGAGCACTACACGTAAACGTCAACACAAACCTGAGTATTTCAAATGTTTTACCGTAAAATTCTCAACTTTTTTTTTAGTTTTTGGGGGTACAACTCAAAAAGTAATCAAAGAAAAAAAAATTCTGGAACCAAAGTACCGCCGGAGTCCATAAGCCTATCAGAAAAATTACTGACTTAAAAAATCGGAGCACTTCTTCTACGCAAAAACGTCAATACAAACCAAATATGTGTTGGAATTTGTATAGACAATTAAATACTGACTTAAGAAAATTTAAAAATAAGAAAGTGTTAGTAAATTATATAAAAACCGTAAACTTTGATAATATTTAAGTATGATGTTATGTATAATGTAAAGATGTATGTACCATATTGTATTGTATGCATGTATATTTTTTATTTGTCTCTCGTGTACAATATTTATAATTTTCCATAATTCATAAATTTATGTTTTATCCGAACCTTAATTGTGGACTCGCTCACTTCAAACGTAAACTTGCTTATCGAAGGGTCATTAAGTAATTTTATATTCGTTACAGTTTTATTGTAAAAATTTCGATTTGATAAAATATATAACTATTATTATTATTAAACTTGAAAATTTCAAACGTTATGCCGTAAAATACTAAATTTTTTTCTCGGTTTTTCGGGTACAACTCAAAATGTTAGCAAAATTTAGAAAAAAACTGCGACCAAAGTACCACCGGAGTCCTTAAACCAATCGGAAAATTCGGATATTTAAAAATCAGAGCATTATTTATACCCGTTAAAGTGTTTACAGAAAAAAAAAACATCGTTGTAAAAACAATACCTTTTTTTATTCTTCGCTGCACTCATAATATAAAAATTTCATTCGGTAGTAGTCGGGAGACCTCTTGAGTATTATAATTTAGCGGTACCTCTTGAGAAATTGTAAAGTTTTAATGGTCAGATGCCATGTTTTTAAATGTATATTATGAAGGAAACGGAGCATATATTCAATTTAGATCTTTAGTCAGATTATACCGTTATGCGCTCCGCGACCATGATGATCGGTCTGTGTGATTCGTTATTTGGTCATTAGTGATAGAGTTTTGGAGGGCTCCTGGTTACTACGATATCGAATGTCTTTTTCCGCGGCGGTGTATTTAAAAACATTTTTTCGTATCAAGTAACACTTGACAAGATAAAAAATAAAAAAACAATTTCCTTCGAAAATGCGATTCTGAGCGAGCTCCATTAGTATAGTAGTATAGTATCCAGTATATATATCCATATATCCAGTAGTATAGTAGGTACATATATACGTCCTAGTAAATTTTCAAAAAATGTCAAAATTCTATAAGTACTTTGCTCAAAAATTTTCGAAATCACTTGAGACTTTTATCAAACTTGTATCTTACCTATATTTTAATGTTATGTAATAGTTTCAGCTCGTTCCGATCATTTATGTCCAAAAAAGCTAAATCGATGTGTAAAAAACACGTTTGTCGTAATGTTTCTACAAAGCTTCTCAGACGGAAGTTTCAAGGCTGTAACTTTTCAATTCTGAACTTTCAAATTTAAAACCACCTCTAAGTATAATCAGAGTTTATAGATCTTTAGTTAGAGACTGACTTTAAAAATTGAAGCATTTCTTGAAAACGAAAAAGAAAACATCAAAATTAAAATATATTAGGTACGTTATAATTCAACAATAAAATTACTTATAAATGTTTCTTTGTTTATTAAATTTCATCATCAATAGACTATTCATACTATTTATAATGGGAAATAACTTTTTACCCTTTAAATATCACGAAACAGTAGTAAAAGTTGAATTTCAAAACGGTTTGTTTGTAAATTTTGTTTATATGTGCCCTGAACAAATCACTCAATGTATCATATAATAATATATAAAAGCATTTTAACATTTGTTTTATATATCACATCAAATTTTTGTTGTTTGATATATTAATTGAAAAAATGCATACGAAATTTACACAAAAACGACGTCTCATATTCACTATATAGCTTTACCAGTCAGCTAAACGTTTTGTGGTTTTTAAAAATCATAAGTTTATACTTTTGAAAACCGTTTTCATAATATCCTATTAAAAAATATAATACAATGCTTTGTCGGATATATTGATATGTATTATACAACTATCGGGTAAATAATCATTAATGGCTACTCTCTTCCATAATTTTACTCTTTTTCATTTATTGAAAGTAGTAAAACTAAAATTTCTCAACATATCCTATGGGTAGTCGTAAACAATAATATTACTTTTATATTAAAAATTATTTAATTTATTATGGTTGTGTTTTGAACGTACGGTATCATAAAAACCAGATTTCACATTTCGAATCACAGTACGATGAAAGTGAACAGAATTACTGAAAAAATCGATAGCAGAAGGACCAAAAATACCTCAGACCAAATTTATACATAACTATTGTGTGTTTGATCGGAGTACAAACGCAATCAATTCAAAGTATGTGGAAACATATCCAATTAAAAAACAAAAATAATTGTTCTGTGTATATACACCTACACAGCACATAAATTCAATTTGCCCTCCCTGAGAGCACTTTTTTTTTGTTTAGTCTTTGTTAATTAAAATTGTTTGAAAATCTAATTTCAAGAAGAAAATTACTGAATACAAATTA
>CM029357.1:16604396-16687222 GCA_017140985.1 Hormaphis cornu
AATTCGCATTTTAAAGGGTAAAAAGAGCTTAAAATAGTTAAGCGTACAGCAGCGTACGGGTCCGCAAATACGGACATTTTAGCCCACCGCGGTACCAGGGACCCATGATCCGCATGACGCGGCACGCAACACGTGTTTGTGGCCACGTGGTGCACTTGAAACGCAAACGTCGGCTTCATGGGACCCTGGTACCAAAAATTGATAATTTTGCGGAGCGATGGGCTATATTTATTGATTAAATTATAATATTATAATATTCTATGGTTATAAATATACTGTATATATATGGTAGGGTTTAGGATGCGGCCGGATTTACTGACGAACGAACATGCTGTCGACATAAAATTTCACCCATCGGCGGCATTCGGTGTTAAATTTCATTTCAATCCTATTGGCCACTTTCGACGGGACGCGGGGTGACAGTGCACATGTAATTTGAAAGATTTTTTCCCCCGAGTCACTGTTGTGGTCGCCCTAAATCCGGCCCTGCGCACGTACCCATGTTTCACTAATTATATATATACAATATTTGTGTGTATAAAGGAGAGTGTACTTTACCCGGGGACCTTTTTTCGATGTAATAGTGTATAATAGATACGCAGTATTGTCGTTACTGGTTATAGAAGAAACAATTATATAGTAGAAATTAGTACTTAATTATTATTGGTTGCCACCGGTTGTTCGGGCAGACCAGGTACAAAAACTTGCGTCAAATCGAATTTTTGAACACGGCCTACCGAGGTGGTACTTTGTCCGCGAACCAGGGTGGCCGAGTCGCGCTTACTGCAGCGATTACACCCAAAAGTACTCGAACAAACACGATTTTTTTTTTTTTACGAATTATCATTTTTTTACGGGCAACGAAGTGCGCGGGATCAGCTAGTACATCATATATTAATTTATAATAAATATAAAATATATTTTTGTCCTCCGTGGTACCAGGTCGCATGAAGTCGCACGGGAAATTGCTAAGTGGCGAGCGCGCCAAGTGGAGACCTGTTTTCACCTAAACGACGGTGCCATGGGCGTGTACACATAATTATGAAACGTCGGTTCATGGGGCCCTGGTACATAAATCGGCTAAAATACGTATTTTCGGACCGTTTTTTCGCCTAAACGGAGGCGGCGGGTGTGTGCGGTGTTGTATATTTTATAATGTAAAAAAGCCGGGATCAGTCTAGGTCCCGTGGGTAGTTTGACGGGGATCGCTAGTTTAGAACGATGAACCACTGTCTTCGAAAATACGATTCTGAGCGAGCTCGGTTGTCTAGTAGTGTACGTGTCGTGGTAAAAACAAATTTAACAATAAAATCTTTAATCAAATCTGTATGTAATCCCACTTTTAGCATTGTGTAAAAGTTTCAGCTTGGTCCGATTTTTATTTTGAATTATTTGTTCCCCCTACAAGAAGTAGTACATGGCCTCTCGGAAAGACGAGTCTTACGACCAAATAACAACGTCAAATCGGCTATAAACCAAAGTTGTGTGAACCAATGTGTGGTTTACCACACATGTAGGTTGTATTAAAGTTTTGAGACTTAAACATAAAAACTAGAGGTTTCATGGAATAATGACTGCGTAAAATTCCATAAAGTTCCATTAAAAATGATCTAAACCGACTGGAAATCCAATAGTAAACTCGTTAAACTTTTTTTAATGACATATAAAAATTTCAAGTCGAATGGAGCACTTTAAACAATTTGACCGTTTTCGTTTTATGCTCATAACTCCAAATATAATCGAAATTTCAAAAAACGCTTCGATTTATGTACCATCTCGAATCGATAACCTATTTTTTGAGGTATCATACGTTTAAATTGGAGCATTATTTCTACTAGAAAATAGTAATCACAAAAAAGTAAGCGCCGGGATCAGTCTAGGTCGCGTGGGTAGTTGGACGGGGTAGCGACTACGCTTTGGGTGGGTCACCAGTTTAGAAGCTGTGGTTTAAACGAATTATTTAATTTCTGAAAGCAACGATAAATTATTGCCTTCCAAAATAGGATTCTGAGCGAGCTCAGTTGTCTAGTATACGTCGTGGTAAAAAAAAATTTAACAAAATACTCTTGTCAAATCTGTGTCTTTCCTATTTTGGTATTGTGTAAAAGTTTTAGCTTGGTGCAATCTTTATTTTGGATGTTATGATTAAAAAAATCCACTTCGATGTGGAAAACACACGTTTCCGTAATTATGTCCCTCCCATAAGAAATACACGGTCGCCCAAAATAACGAAAATTTCAAAGTTCCATAACTCGAAATTGACTGAAAATGCAGCGGAACACTTATAAGACCCTCGTAAATTACATATATGAATTTCAAGTTGATCGGAGCAATTCGAAAAAAAAAAAAAAACATCATTGTAAAACCAATACATAACGCTCAGAATCTAAAACTTCTCTGTGAAGACTGTGTTTAAATAAGATGGTTCAATATATTTTTAAACGATAATGTATACAAAACTGAATTTTATGATAATAACGTGTACCTACAATATGATGTACATCTCTAGTTTCTACGAATCTATGAACACCTCATTTGTCAAAATATTTCCCACTATTTTTCTTACCCTTTTCCCCTCATCGTATATACGACATACGTCCCTTTATTCTGTTGTTCCTTCGCTCCGCGCGTTTACCTCTCCTCCGGCCACCCCCCTGTAATGGATTTATGATAACGTCTCGTACTCAATGACGCTTTTTGGATTTCTACAAATTTACGTTCTACGTAGACACCTTGTCTGTCAAAAATCTCATCTTTCGGTTCTTATTTTGGAATAATAAAAATGTTTTATCAGAGTCTGAGTTTTATGCGTGACCTATTTTTTTTATATTTTCTTCAAATAAAACAATTTTTTCTAGAAATATTCCAATTCTTCAAAAGCAGTATTGTTTACGGGGCACACAAAGGAAATACGACATTTTTGAAACGGCGTCACGTCTGGGTTTATGTTTACTTCCCTACTTTATTTCTCGTTTAAAAACGAAAATTATTTATTTAGGTAAACACCTACCTACCATACCTACCATATCTATCTACCTACAACTTAGACACTCGCACTAAGTACTAACAGTTAATAACGAACGTTTGTTTAGTAATGTTTGGGCCCACACCGCCGAGATTACAAATCGGTTTCATTTTGACCCTTGGCAATTGTCTACGATTCTCTTTGGTGGATTAAAAGCATCAACCGATTATCGCTGGAAAATTTTATTCACTTGCGATGTTGTAATATTTGTTACTACTCAGATTCTTATAGAGAAGACAGTATAGTTTGTTTGTTCATTTAAATCAGATTTAGAATACAAGAGAGCGGAATCGGCCTTTGTAATCGTTGGTATTTGTAGAAAACATTATAGGAGTCCGCGTACCTATGTTATATTCAGCGTGCAATAATGTTATATATCGTGTTGTTCACAAAAAAAAAAAAAAAAAAAAGATTAGTTTATTTGTTCATTTAACTAAGAAAACAAGAAGGGCGGGACTGAACTAGTATTTAACAAAATGTTTGTTAAACGACATTCGAAAAAATGATAGGATATTTAGATTCTGGAACATTTTTTTTATCCATTATGAAGAAAATTTAGTCAATACTGAGAAGTTTTGTCAGGCAAAACTTCCATTGTTTTAGTTAAAATCGTTAATAAATATTGATATAGAATCATAATGTGTCTAAGGGGGATACATCTGTCCCCTTTGAGAACATATTTTGATTCGTTCGTTATAAGGTTTTCGAAGAAAATTTAAATTTCATGTACAATATAATATTTACCTTTACCATAAACTGTTTGTTATAATAACCATAGACATGTCGTTGTATAGATTCAAAACATTTCTTTATCGGGTTGAAATGTCTTCGAATCAATTAATTGTATATGTTAGCAATTTGTCATCATTTAATTTTGGCTAGTTAGTATTTGAAAGAACTAATTTAATTTAGTTGAATAGAACAGCTGTCACTTTTAAGCTTTTTTTTTTTTTTTTTTTTTACTGTGTGATTTATAGTATTCTTTAGCAAAGCTGATGAGTGAATGATAATGAGTTTAAAAAAACTACTAAATACCTAACAAAAAAATGTGTTTTTCAAAACTTAATTTTTGAAGTGTTGAATTTTTGTAAAATATTAATAATTAAAATGTATGTGTTAAAAACGTTTTTATATAAAATGATTACTACCGCATTTGTTTTTTTATTGTTATATTAATTATTGTCTAGGAGTTTGAATGAGTTTTTAAAATAAATGCTTGTAGGTTTTTTCAACAAACTAGTTGTTCGTATCTAATTGTTATCGAACTAAATAATTATAATAAGCCTACTTTTCTATCGAACATTCGCCATACAATTTACGACAGTTTTTTACAGGCAGTCGCAAAATGTTGTAATATTTGAAAAATTGACGGAGCTCGTAATATTTTAATTTGTCGCTTATAAAGTTGTTGATGTTAACGAGATTAAGGTTTTGAAAGTATGAAAATTGTGTAAACTAAACATAAATATTTACCAAGTTAAAATTTTCTATTCGTCAAGACGTTTTATTCTGAAAATTATTTAAGTGCCACTAATATTTATTTTTAGGCGGCATATATAATTTTAATATTTTTATAATGTACCTATTATTGTGTTTTATTTTTTGTTGTAAATTTAGTTTACATGAACAATATATTTTGTTTAGTGCTAAGCAGACAATATAATACATGTTACCGTCAATGGTGATATTTTCATTACTTTAACTAGTTAGACTAACTTGTCAATGTCAACATTAACTGTTTTACGTCGTTTCACGTATATGGTCCGTTATTTTAGTGATTGCCTGCCCGATAAAGTCAATGTAAAAAAAAAAAGTAGGAAATTACGAAGTCGGGTGAGAACTTACCGATGTTTAATATTTAGCCATAAAATGGTCAAAAAGATTGGAAACTTTCAACTTCGTGAAAATTTCAAGTATTTCGGACAGTTATTCAAAGAGTTATAACAACATTAATTAATACGGTAGTAATGATTATAATAATTATAGTTTGTTAAATTTTCAATGAAGTTATAATGAACTGTACCAAAGTAACATCGCTATTTATCAATACTTTTTTGTACGGTTTTGGAAACTACTGGGAAGATAATTTTTTAAATTTTTGAATGCAGATAACATAACAAACTTCGAAATATATATTAAATAATGAAATTGTTGTCTTAGTTACAATTTTCGTCAAAAAATAAATCACAAATTCGACTAAATTTATATCAATTTCCCAAATTTGAACGACAGCAAAAAAGAAATATTGGTACTACTAATACCATAAATTATATACTGCAAATTTCAATGTTGTACATTTGGCTCAATATTTTTTGATACTTTAATGACGTGTTTTAACCTTATCCATTCCTATAATGTATAACAATTTCACTTAGTTTGATTATTTTTTTGAAGAGTTTACAAAGTAAAGAAAGAATAGACTGGAGTTATAAAACGATGAATGAGAGGTGAAAAAATTATTCTCCGATTATCAATATATTTTATTTAGTAATATAATATCGGAATGTATATGTTTTGAAGTTTGTGCAAAAGTTTTAGAGTCTTGAATACACGTGTTTTAATCAAACAATACCTACAAAATTATGAAAACTTTAAATAAACTTTTTTCAAACTCTATTTGAAATGTTTTGCGGATTGTTTATATGACGGAACGTCGTCTAATCCGATGGGGAAATTTTAATACGACGTTTTAACGATTTTCCGAGGAGTCAAAAACAAATAACAAAAAAAAAAAAAAAAAAAAAGACGTAATACATTTTATATATTTATGATATATGTCTACAAACCAAAATCGGGTTGAATGATTTTCGAAATTTTTTAAACGCATTTATAGGTGAATATATAGGTATATATAGGTATCTTCTCTATTCATGTACCAAAAGACGTTTTCGTCTCTATTATAGTATTTGTGCAGTAGTGGTTTGAAACGAACGTGTCTTTTTCTTGTGCCGAAAACCATGTGTGACGAGCAACGCATCAATCTCAAATTTCTCGTTCAATTGAAAAAAACTCCGACTGAGTACTATAAATTGTTGCAAGAGGCCTATGGAGACAATTCTCTATCTCTTGCGCGTGTTTTTGAGTGGTATAAGCGCTTCAGTGAGGGCCGAGAGAGCACTGAAGATGATCAGCGCTCAGGTCGCCCTGTCACTGTCACTTCAACTCCGGAAACAGTGACAAAAATCAACCAAATTGTGCATGTAGATCGTCGAATGGGCATCCGGATGATTGCCGAGGCTGTAAACGCCGATAAAGAAACGGTTAGAAAAATTTTACACGAGGAATTACACAATTACACATGTCAAAAGTCTGTGCGAAGTTGGTGCCAAAAAACCCCCCAAAAAAAATGCCCATAACGCGCTGTCTGTGAAGCGGTATTTGGCCGATAAACGCACTCCAGTGCTCGAACACGCGCCGTACTCGCCTGATTTGGCACCATGCGACTTTTTTTAGAAGATAAAATCTGCTTTGAAAGGGACCCGATTCGAGTCGACGGAAGCGGTAAAGCAGAAAACGGCAGAGCTCCTGAGGGCCCTCACCAAAGAAGACTTCCAGCACTGCTTTGATCAATGGAAAAAACGTATGGAAAGGTGTGTGGCGAGAGGAGGGGAGTATATTGAAGGAGAGCATTCGAATGTAAAATAATTTTCATAATAAAACCTTTTTTCGTAACCAGTATCGTTATTTAATAGCCAGACCTCGTATTATTGTTTTAATCGCATTTCAAGATTCTAAACGAATAGTTTAAGGTTTTATGCATAACAATATAACTGTGAAAGTCTACGTATTCAAATATTACGATGCTACAAATTGTTCAAAAATCAAAGTATAATCAATAAAAAAAAAAAAAAGAAACAACCAACGCATTTTTGATTCGTAAAAATGTCACTGGTCGTAATTTTGTGCCCGATACGGATGATAAGGTCAACCTTTTTATACGGTACTTACTTACGGGTATAGTCAATATCGTCGTATTATAATTGTCTGAGTTTATGACGTTGACGGTTATACACATTTTATAATATTCAAAGTTGAGTAAAAAAATCAATTTCGATTGTAATTAAATTAAATTGCTTTCAGTTAAAAGTTAATAATAAAAAAACAAATTACTGGAAAAGTTTAAAGTTAAGACGGAAAATGAAATAAACTTATTTCAGTTGAAAAAAAAATTAATTTTTGCTAAAATAAGTTATAAAACGGCCAATTTATATATTATTTTCAACTTACGTAGTCGGGAAAATAAATGATCAAAATAAAGTCAATGAATCAGTTTTGGTTGTTGGTTCCACTATAACGAAAAAAAAAAAAAAAAAAATAAAAATTAACTTTGTAACAGCAATAACAGTTAACTATGAAAACTAATAAAATGTTTAACTGAATAAGTTATAAAAACAGTATTGACTAGTTATAAGTTAAAAATTTAACAAACGATTAACTTTTTAACTTAAATTTTTAATGCGCTGCAGCAAATAACAGGCACATTTAGCTGTCAGTTTAATATTATATGTACTTAACACACAATGTTATTATAGTGTTCATTACCTCGCGAAAAGCCCGTTATCGTTTTTTCTCGCTTGCCCCGCTCGTCACAAAATTATTTTATTACTATGCAGCTGACGATTTCCACGTTGTTCAACGATTGTCTGAAAAACATCTTGTCGATGTAACCATGTCGATGCGTATTATTGTAAAACCGATCGTTTAGAACGTATCATCGTTGGCCGACGGTTGTCGATTTCGTGTTTTAGTTTTTTTGAAAAAAATTTTTTTTTTCCGTATCGACTACTAAATTCGGCGCGCGACACGACCACGCGTTCGGCTAAGCGCCTCGCCAACTGTCCGCCCCGGCGCCGTCAGCAGCTCGCTCGGGGCGGCGTTCTCGATGCGCCACCAGAAGAAATCAGTCGTGATTTCCCGGCACGCGCGCCGCAACTAAATAAAGAAAACCAGGTACCGCGATAAAGGTGCAGTGGCGACACTGAGCTTTGGGTGGGTCAAAAATTGCGGTTTGTCCGCATCATTAATAATAATATTATTAATGATGTTATATATTATATCGCCTAAAAGCAATTGCGAAAAAATCGTTGCGTTCGAAAAAAAACGATTCTGAGCGAGCTGTGTGTCTAAACATGATCCAATTGTATATAGTCCTGGGTGAAAATGAAAAAAGATCGCGAATTACTCGCCTATTTTAAATATAAATATATATATTTACGTAAAAACGTCATTTTCGTCGTTTTCGGCGCACAACTCGGAAAATAATCAAAATATTAAAAAATGCCCGAAATAAAATTCAAAGCCGAAATTCTAACTTTTATTCGACGTAACGTTCGAAGCACTCCTTCTACCCGAAAACGTCATTGCAAACATGAAAATTTCAAATCTTATGCCGTAAAATTATAAATTTTTTTTTTTTTGATTTTTGGGGTATAACTCAAAGAGTAGGTGAAATTTCTAAAAAAAGCATCAACCGAAGTACCATACCGGAGTTCATAGACCTTTAATTAGAGGTACTGACTTTGAAAATCTGAGCATTTCCTTGTTGACAGAAAAAAAAAAAAAAAACATTATTGTAAAATCGCTAATGCTCAGAATCTAAAATTCGCTCTGTACAGTAATATTACGAAGGGGGACGATCCCATTATTTTTTGTTTTTTGTTCTTTTCGCTTAAACGGTTTGGTTGAGTATACCTGTGGTTATTATACTAAGCTTACGATGACCCTAAAAAACAAGTTTAAAAATCAAAACTTTACATTTTCACACTAGTTTATGTTTTGTTGTAAGAAGTATGTAACTTTTGAATGTACAATCTATACATAATATTGCTTGATATACTGTCGTTGCTAAATTTTTAAAATCATCTTTTTTTATAGTTATTAGGGTTTAATTGACAGATTAAAAAATTGTACACAGTCATTGAAAATTAAATTTCACGAATTTTTTTTTAATAATCGAAATTCTAACGAAAAAATTTTTTGTTTTTAGATATATTTTATTTAAAACATTTTTTTATGTTTTAATCTAGTTATCTGCCGAAAACAATGAAAATTGTAACGTACCAAATTTCGATTATTTGTGTTTTCGAGTGGAAGGAGCGATCTGATCAGTTCGCCTTTGCGTAGCGCAAAAAAGTTAGGTAATTTGATTTAAATTGGATGTTACTCGATAAAATGTTTTAAAATTTTCCATATTTATAGCGAGTTTGGTCCGACAACACAGAAATTTAGACTAAAAACCCCGACGGAGAGGCGATCTTTTCGTACTGTACCTCATATAACATATATAATAAACGTTGCATTGCGTAACAAAAAGAAAGGAAGTAAGGAAAGAAAGAAAAGAAGGGAGGAAAAGAAGGGAGTAAATTTGAGGTGGGGTGAAAAGTTGTTTGGCGTAGAGATTACCTAACAAATTTGTACTTCGGGTAGTTAACACATAGCTGATATTTGTTTTTGTTATTAAATTCGGTTTATGTATACTAAACAATTGTGTTCGCTCAGAATTGTTTTTTCGAATGCGATGATTTATGACTCCTTTCAGATATTATTAAATAATATACGTGTGAACCACAACTTCCAAAGACCCTTCCTGCACCCTAAGCGTATAGTCGCTACTCCGTCAAACTATACACATACCCACGCGATCTAGAGTGGCTTTTTAAAAATTTTTTTATTATTTTATCTATTTGTCCATCTTCAATATAAATATTGTATTTATTTCTCTTAGACGCAACGTAAGCAACACGTGATTCGAGTGATACGAAAATAATAATTAAAGTGACTAACGTGTCGTACGGATTAAATGTAGTAGCCCGTTTTTGGTGTCGTTCCCGACATTTTTCCGGGCAAAACGTTTTCTTTGAGCGATTTTTTTTGTAGCGAAATTGAATTATTTTCATAATTTTCAAATCGAATTAGTGTGCGCGTGTGTGACGTATGTGCAGAGCAACATATTTTTATGACATGTTGAATGTTGTTTATTACATTATCTATATATATTTTCGCGCATCTTGAATTATTTTTTCCTGTCTTGTGTTTATATTTGCTGGTTTTTATTGAATCTAATTTCTTGACAAGAACGACTATATATACACGACTCAGTAGTTTTATCGCGACGCGTCTGTTTTTTATGAAATTCACTTTTTTTTCTTTTTTTTTTTCGTTAAAAGTAAGGTCCGTAAAATTTTATAATGTTTTTAAGTGAATTTGACGTGTAAACGACTGTTTTTGCACAGCTGTATATGCGTTACTGCAACATAGGCATATAATATACAATGATGTTGCTTATACAGTGGTACAAATTTAATTCGAAGTGCTGAAATCATCGAAACATTAGTTGTTATTTTTATTTTCGTATAGTATATTAATAGTGAATAAGTAAAATTTTGATTGAAAAATGCTGCATTACATATCATATTGTAATGCTATTTTAAATGAAAATTTTAAGATGATACGTTGATAATAATTTTTTTCGCTCTGTTTTATAAATTATTTTACTCTTGTGTGTATTCGGTTTTTAAAGAACAATCGCGTTAAAGTTTTTGTCACAGTAAATATTTTTTAAACTGTTATATATACATAGTTATTTAGTTTAAAAAAGCATTAAAAAATCATTTTTCAATAAATTGATTATTGTGTTAGTATTAATCTTACACATCCATAGAACAGAGTCTCGTAAATTCGTTTAAAAAAATCAAAAAAATATATTTTAATCTTTTTGTGAAGTTTTTAGGCTGTTTTTTTTTTTTAGTTTTTAGTTACAAAACTCATCTTTTTACAGCGCAAAATTCGTATTGTACTTTTTTTATGTTTATTAAAACGTATTTGATATTTTATTTGATTGTATCTTAACAATTATTAAAATATTAATAATAACGGACCATACGTAATAACTATAAAGTATTATAATTTAGTACGCACATAAAAAAAAAAAAAATCATTTATAGGTGAAAGCATAATTTAATAGTTGTATATAATAATGTGAATCTTTAATAACCGACAGTTTATAATTTATAGAGCAATACAAGTTTAATAATCGTCATGAAATTATTATTGGACGAATTTCACTGTTCGTGAAAAAAAAAAAAACGCTTTGTAAAATTAATGGCTTCAGATAATTTTACTAAGTTTCAAGCATTTTACAAAACGTTTGTAGTTTGTTACTACGCACCTGAGATTTCACTCGTACAATATCACGAGTGAGTTTGCAGTTTGAATTTGTTTTATCATTTTTTAACACACTTTTGTTTTAGGCCTTAAAAATGATTATTAATTTTCATTTTGTTAGTGTCGTCAATCTTTAATTTCCCGACCTATAAGTAGAAGGTTGTTAGGTTCTAGTATTGAAGGTATATTTAATAGTAGAGTCGGAACTTATGGACTAGATTCTACAAATAAGTTGTCTATAAATTGCTAAGGATTCTTGCAGGAGTGTTTTGATAATTTTTATTGATTTCTATCAATAAATTTTATTAATTTACGTAATTATAATATCGTTTTGTTTACGCGGTAGTCAGTCCAAATTCAAGGCTCATCGTTTATCAAGGATTGCTGAAAGTATTTAGTAGAAATTAATACCAAATATTATTAGCTGGTTAATATAGTTTTAAGATTCTGTAAAAAAGTTTTTAACTCATTTCAGTCGTGCGTCTGTTATTTTGTCGTCTGAAAATCATGAAAATTTTTACTCGACTTGTTCATCGGAAACCTAAATGACACTTTGCATTGTCAAAACTTTGAAACTTGGCATAAACTACATAAGGTCTCACAAGTAAAAAAAATTCTGAAAACCGGTAATTTAAAATTTTAAGTATGTAGATTTTATGTTAATAATAGAAAATCGTCGTGCGTTGGAACAAATAGCGTGTGATGCGGTAGATGGTGGCATGTGATGAAGTGTCAAGGAATCGGTTTTAGATTCTGAGCGTCAGTGAGGAATACGTATTGTTTTTACAATGATGTTTTTTTTTTCTGTCATAATTTTTCGGGTTCAGATTTTTAAAGTCAGTACCTCTACTGATAGTTATATGGACTCCGGTGGTACTTAATTGAAGCTTTTTTTTTAAATTGTGCCTGCTTTTTGTGTTTTACCCTAAAATCAAAAAAAAATATCCAAAATTTTACGGCAAAAAGTTTGGATTTTTCAGGTTTGTAATGACGTTTTCGGGTAGAAGGAGTGCTCCAATCGTTACGTCGAATACCACATAAAAGTCGGGGTTTTGGCTTTTTTTGATATTTTGATTATTTTCTGAGTTAACTGCCGAAAACGACAAAAATGGCGAAATTACCAAATCCGGCGTCAGACATCGATTTAGTTTTTGGCGATAATATCCAAAATAACGATCGGACCAAATTGAAACATATACATCATGTTCAAATAGGCAAGATACGAGTTTGATAAAAGTTTCTTATCATTGCTTTCAGATATTAAATAATACGTTTGAACCACAACTTCCAAACCGGTGACCCACCTAAAGCGTAATTGCTACTCCGTCAAACTACCCACTTGACCTAGAGTGATCCCGGCTTTTTTTATTTTTGCTTTTACATTTAATTGGAGATTTAATGTTAGCTATAAAATGTATTATCAATAAGTACAAATACGGTAGATTGATAAACCGTGAGTTGTAACAGTCTGTTCAAAGCACATAATGATTGCAAAATAATTGGCACACCTAGTTTGTAGCCTTCAGCAGAGTGAAAAGTAAAAATAGCTGACACAATAAGTTGTAAGTATTTGTTTTAAGCACATTGTTGCAAAATTATATAGGCATATGTGACTTTTAGCTGAGTAAAATAGTTTATTTATTTCTAAACTGGAATAATCATAATAAAACAAATAATCTCAACAATAACGGATGTTGTTGTTGAGATTATTTGTGTAGACAACGGATTATTAGCTAGACAACGGATGTTTTCTATCAAAAAGTGCGAAATATAAAATAAGTTTAAAATATATACCTAACTAATCCAACAGAAAAACATCTTGCTATAGCTAAATTTATTTATTAATTAATATCTCATTTCAAGAATATATTAGTGTTTTATGTTTAGATTAACTGAGAAAGAGATCGGGAAAGAGATATTAGTAGATAAAATTAATACGTTTGGTAGAGAGAAATAAAATAGAAACTTGTTTTGAATTTTTATTCGGTTTTTCCGTTGTTGGTTTTAATTATTTTAAACTTATTTTGTAATTAATACCTATATGTTGTTGGACATCGAAAATATTTATAATTGTGTTTTTTAAATATGGCAGGAACGGTAATGGTAATTGATTTTATAGTAACTATAATTTTATTTGTTTTAAAGAAAGTCCACGATATTGATTTCAATTAAATTGTGTAAATTAGACTGCTAATCTATATTCTGTTCCAAAATAGATTAAAATTAACGGCCACGGCAATGTCGTAGTTCGATTTTCCCTTCACCCTTGTATGATATAAACAAAATAGCTGACGTCGCCCAAGGAAAAAAGTAGAGACTTGCAGGCGGCCAAGAGAAGAGGACTGTATATAAAAGTTGTTGCAAACATGTTGGTGGATTTGGTGTCTAGGCTTTTGGAATGGATGGTAAAAATCATAAAAATGTCACAACTCAATGATTATTTTTGGAGTTATTGTTGAAGTAAAAATGTATGGCTGAAAATATATATTTACAGAAGTATAATCTTTTCGGTATTACGGGTCATAAATTATTTCAGCAGTGATCATAAAAAAAGTTTTTATTGTTACGTTTTATGGTTTTTTGATAATTTTTAACGCCATAGGTATATCGATCTGCAGTAAATCATAATCTTTACTGTATAATTACATTGAATAAAAGTTAAATTAACTTAAATTTGGTTGATGAACGCGGTCACCACGCGTTTTGATTTATAGCACTATTGTATTTTGTAAAAAGTAAATTGTTTTTTGTTACAATCTCGTAGCAAATAACTGTTGTGTTAGGAACAAAATATGTGTTTTAATTATAAATAAGTTCAGTTAAATACAGTCATAAATCATAATACATTGACGTTTAAAATTCCAATATTTTCATGCAAATTAAAATCGACAGTTTTTAAAATTTTTTTATCTATTTTAAAAACTGTTGATAAAACGTTCACATATCAAAATATGAGGGCTAAAAAAACGTTCATTTCTATCAATAAACAAACAATTTATGTTGTACAATAATAATACCTTTAAAAGAATAAATAAAACATTTTAGATTCTGATTGTAGGAATGTATTGGTTTTAACATGATGTGAGTTTTTTTTTTATCACTATGTAACCACTATAACTTCTGACTTCTTCAATAATGCTCCGTTTATAAAGTCAGCAAAAACTAAGCAAAAATTAAGGAAAACAACTTTAAAAATTACGGAAAACATGTTTTTGACATAATTGATATCGATTTTTGGCCATAACTTGCACAATGATGAGAATAAGGTAAAACGTTCACATAATATTGACATTGGTAAGATACAGGTGTGATGTAAATTTTAAGAAATTTTGAAAATTTTTGAGCTACGCATAGAACTTTAAAGTTTTCGAAAATTTTTCATTTTTTTTTTGTAATTTTTGTTCGATTAAAATTAAATTTTTCACAGTAAGTTTTAAAAATTCAATACAAGGTTGCCAACATGTAAGTACATTTTATCATGCTACTAAAAAATTTCAAAAATCCGTAGTCACAATTTTTAATTTTTATTCGTTTTAAGTTGGAAAATTGGTCATAACTTTGATTTAGTTTTAACTCACACCAATATCTGATATCTATGATTTGAAAATTGTAGCTGTTATGTAAAACAAAATTTGCTATCTGAATAAAAATATTTCAAAAAAATCCGCCCGTTAGATTCTGAAAATGTATAAAAAAAGTATTGAAAATCGGTGTTATTTTGATTGTAACAATATGAAATTACGCACTGTTGTGCTATTATTGATACTGAAATCGTAATAACTCCTCAAATCCAAACGGTTTGAAATTTTCACACGTTATTTAAATTAATATTCTTTATATGCGGGTACGGTCTACGGAATTTTCGGACCATTTTTAAGAAAGTTCTAAAAATAAAACATTCAATTACTCCGTGGTATTTGATACTAATATAAATTCGTATAATATATTCGTTTTCGGTATTAGTTTTAAAATTATTTTCCTATGATGATACAATTATGATTCTAAACAATAGTTAGGACGATAATTGTAAAACTGTTTTTCACTATTTTCTAGCGCCTAATAAAATACTAATAATATTGTTTTTTTTTTTTTTTTTTTTTTTACGGCTTTTTAGACCACACATCCATCCAAACATAACTGCATCCATCCTTCTCGATTTTGCGCCAACATATGCCAATGTTCATCCGGGTAGAAGTACATTCTTTTTGACCCGATCCTCCCATCGCATTCGGGGTCTTCCTAGAAGTCTTTTCCCTCTTGGATTCTCTTGTAGAACCGTCTTTATCATAGCATCAGGTTTCCTCCACACGTGACCTGCCCATTCCAATCTTTTCCTTTTTATTTCCTTTACTTTATCCGGCCTGTTGTACAGGTCATATAACTCCTCATTGTGTATTTTACGACATTCCCCTGTTTGCGGTTCAAGGCCGGGTCCGTATATCCTTCTTAATACTTTTCTTTCAAAAATCCTTAGTTTTGACTCGTCACTTTTCTTTACCGTCCAAGATTGCGCTCCATATAGTACTGTAAATATTATTAGCGTGATGTATAGCTGGACTTTTAGTTTCTTTGAGAACGTTCTTGACTTTCCCAATGCATAATAACACTTGTTGCCCATTTGAATCCTTAATAATATTGTTTTGGCACAGTTTTTATAGTTTAACTGAGCTCTCTCAGAATCGTTATTTTCGTAAAAAATTTACAATTGATTACAATTATAACATACAATATCTAATTAAACCTTCCAAAACAGTGACCCACGGCATAAAACTACCCACGTGACCTAGAGTGAATTGGCCTTTTTTTTTTTTAAATATAACTACACTTTTTTCAAAACTGTGTATAATAATTATTGTGTTATTCCAGTCGTCAATAATAATTTGTGTAGATGTTGGAATTCGTATTGAACAGTGCAGCAGTTTTTTTTACAATTGCATTTGTCGCACTTGTAATCGTCGATTTGTCATAAATTTTCGTTTTGTTGTTACCGTGGCCATCGTAAATTGATGTTTACCACTGTGATTAAAAACCCAGGATTGATTGTATTTCGAATGTGATAGAATAATATGCGTTTTATATCCTCGTCATGTGATTATATGTTTTACACGTGCGATGTTTTTTTTTTAAAAAATATTAATTTTTATATATCACGTTTTTATTTTTATACTGTCACATTAATGAAAATTGCAATTTTTTCTTTGGGCAAAAATACATCGGTATAATAATTCAGTGTTGTGTAAAATATGTGTAATGTGGTGTATTTGAATACCGCAGACACCGGAATGGCTTGATAAAGAATTAATGTTAACCAGTCTGTTGTGATAAATCAAATTCATTGCTCATATTTCGTTCAAGATCATCCGCTTGATACCATTGTATATTGTGTTTAATATAATACTTGGGATGACTAATACGAATGATAATGGACATTGTCCATTCTCCGTTTGAGCCCTTGGTGTCACGTCCGTCAGACATTTTTTTATAATACATGTTTTTGAGTGGATAATTATTTCTTTTGTAACAACATAAAATTACAGCATAAAAACGCGTGTGTTTAAAAAATTTTGAACTTAAAACTAAACATTTTAGTTTCAGTAATTTTTTTTAACCTTTGATCGCTGTTGAGATGTTGTTGGTCCGGTCTTAAATTAAATTAATATTTAACATTCTGAGCGTGGCGAAGAATATAATATTTATTCTACAATAATGTGTTCTTTATTCTGAAAACTTTTTTTTTTTTTAGTTTTAGTATATTGCTACGATCTTTTCATACGATTTCTCCATAAATAGATGGTTGGAACGCGCGATGATTTAAGGCATTTGTATTGCTTTTTGATGTGAAATTTAAAAAGTCAAAATGACTAAGTAAGAACTTGAAATTATCTAAACCTTTCTCTGATCATGGAGATAAGTAAAACCAGAATAAAAAAACAATGTTTTTTTATGCACCGTGATAAATTTAGAGTTAATTAGTTTGTCATACTTTTGTTAATTTTGTTAAATTAATTTTTTTTTTTTGAGGAAAAAGTTTTAGACATTTAATACGAGCTTGACTAGATCTAGATCTTTTCACTTTTATTTTTAACTAAAAATATTAAACATCGTAAGTCACAATTTTCTTATATGAACACTTAAACATCAAAACACCGGTTAAATTTTACATCATACGTTTTTTAAAAAAAATCAGTTTTGTTATTTTGTTTTAGTTTCTAAAATAAATACCATCAAAATGACCTGAATATTTTACATATTATTTAACAATATGTTAGAACAGGCATGTTACAAATTATTTTACATACTGCGGTGATTTTTTAGTTAAATATAGAACACTGACAATTTTGAAAATTTGTAATTCTTTGTAGTTCATGTTCAATTTTTCTCAATGAATTTGAAAATTTAATACAATTGCTTGATAACATTAAAAAGATTCTTCAACACAACGAAAAATTAGTGACACATGAGATAGTGCCTTATTCAGATTTAATTAATTTTATTGAAAAAGACTGTGATTGACTAATTAGATTTTGGACAACCTTCTAGTGCACCAAGTATATGCATTTCCGATAAGACGTTACTCATTCATAGTACACTAACTTCATTAATATATCAAAGGGAATGTTTAGGGAATTTGGCAAAATATCAAGTGTCTCCGGATGAAAAGGCTCTGTAGATGAGTACAAGTCTTGGAAATGTTGTGTGTGACACTTACTATAAATCATCAATTATGAATGTAGAACATGAAATCAGAGTTAGTATAAACCCTCCAATAATCCTTAATATCCTCAGTACTTGGTTCAAAACCCTAATACAATAGTCACGTTAATTACCCTACCCTTTGCGGAAGACAAAAGACAACTTTGACCACATTATTATTTTATTGTTTATTTTAAACACCGTCGAAGTTTCTACGGAATAAAAGTTTGTTTTCGTCTTGACGATTTGTTGATAAAATAATGTGTTCTTGGAAAAAAAAAGTCAAAAGATTTTAGCGAAACCAAAACTCTAGTTGGCGCAGGAGATATTAGGAAAAATTTTAGTCATAGGTCGTAACTTGTGCTAAGTACTAGATTTTAATTCTTTAACTGATTGTTGTACAACAAGTAAAATTGGGAAGTAAAAGTCTGTTTATAAAAATTCTAGGAAACGTAGAGAAATATCTTGTGTATTAGTTACAGCTTCTATGTGTCTTACTTATCTCCTATCTTGTCTCTTATACTATATTATATAGTGTATGAGACTTAACTAAATCTTAAACTAATTAAATCTCTTGAAGGATGTCCATCAAAGAAGCATTGACAATGACAGCCACCTTATGTTTAAAAATCTATATGACTCCATCTATCATTGATGATACTATTGTAGGGTGTTATGCAAAACAGACAATCATCGACTGCATTTGATGAGGAAACTCTTTTAAAATGTTTGTACGAAAAATAGATTTTTCGGCAACTCATGCTACTCGGATTGCGAGGGTTATGACTAATGAAAAAGTCCTATTATAAGCAAAGTTGACTCTGAAGAAAAAATCAACAGTAGATAAAGAATAATTGCAGACGATATTTCAATTAAAAATGTATGAACAGTGCCTAAAGGATGAACTATAAACAGTATAATAATGAACGTTGAGTTAGTAGTCAATAAGTTTGTTTCGTTTTGGAGTGCATAGCCTTTAAGTTTTGTTTTAAGGCATATTAGCAAAAATATGTTAGACTCTAACTGTGGCGTCTTATAGTGCTCAATATTCAATATTCATGTTATAATAATTATTAACTTTTACCTGCATTTATAATCAAAAAATCATAGGTATATCTTTTAAAACTAGTACATTTTATTCGAAAGTATGCAATTCATTGTCTGGTTCTTTAATTTTGACACGAATCACGAAAAATTAGCTTCAATCAATTGAATTGAACCGTAAGTAAAATTATAAATGACTAGATTTTCAATTTTTGTTGAAGAAAAAATAAATATCGTTTATCGTCTTCTTTGAGCAATACAGATATAATCGAAAACTATTTTTAGTAGATTTTATTTCAGATAGATCTTTAAAAAAAACAGATCTACCTGTTGTCTTCGATCTACTGTCGGGAATTCTTGACAATGCTACGGTTAAAAATACTTTTGTTTAGAATCATTTGTTACTTTAGTCGATTTTAAAATATTTTGTTGAACATATTTTTGTTATTTTTTTTTTTTATCTCTTTGTCACCTTTTCTGTCTATAGAGTGTTTATAATATGTCATTATATGATAGAATTATTACAATTTTTTGAGGTAGAGAAAAAAAAAATGTATTATATTATAAACATGCTCGATTCAAAGCGACGGGTCGTTATTTTAAAACTAGAAAGTTTGTTTTTAGTTTAAACAAAAACTTTGATTAATTTGACTACTTATTTATTTCAAATAAAACATTTTACTTAATAGATTTAATAGTGTTCATTTGATTTTACAATTTTTTTTTTTTATCAACTTAAAATGATTGTACATAAATGTATTATATAATAGTAAATTCATTACAGTCCGTGTAGTTGATTGTAGTTTATATAAGAATCAATGTAATGAAAACTTACTAGACTAAAAGTGATTGCTCTAACCATGTCAGTGATGTGAAATGTAATTTAAACTTTTGTGTAGTGTAGGGATTACCGTTAGAATATAGTCGGGAATGTAGAGTGCGTTCTGTAGTCTACTAATCTCCTACCACACGAATTGCTTTTTAATTTTTCAAATTTTTAACGATTTTGTACCGTGAAAATTATGTTTCAAAATGTTACTAATAATTAAAATAATACTAAATTTTTAGTTTTCAAAAAATTTACTAAGATACGTTCTAAATTGTTATTTGATAATACAATATGTATGTATTAAAACAATTTTGTGTGATAAACAAGTATTTTAAAAATAAGTACAAGGTCATTGTGGCAATTTTCGATTCAGAGCATTAGCATTTTTTTTTTGTGTCTTTGACATGCGTCTTGGGTATTGCTCCGATCTTAATGGTCATTACATTTCCTGAAAGTCCAAATTATCCGTGGTGCATTGTACTTACAATTTTCCTAAATTTTTAATTCTAAAAAAGTTACAGTCGTGAAACTAAGCAGAAACTAAAGAGAAACATTAATTACGGCAAACGTATTTTCGACACTTCGATTTAGTTTTTTGGCCATAATTTCCAAAATAATGATCGGAACAAGCTGAAACTCTTGCGTACTATTAAAATAGGTAAGATACAAGTTTGATAAAAGTTTAATTTCAAATGATTTTGAAAATTTTCGAGGCAAGTAGCGAATTTTACAATTCTCGAAAAATCTACCAGGACATACTGAGCTCGCTCAGAATCGTTTTTTCGAAGGCAATGATTCATCATTGCTTTCAGATATTATACGTTTGAACCACTACTTCTAAACTAGTGAATTGATACACGCCTTAATAAAATACCATCGAAAACACCGTTTTCGGGAAGAATATTTACGGCTTCAATTTTTAATTGTTTTTGAATTTGGAGTTTTCTATCATGTAAAAGAGAACGTTTTGTAGGGGGCCACGATGAGTACCGCATTAATTTATTTATACATAGTTGAATATTTAAGAAGATGGCTCGATTTTATGGTCATTTTACTAGAGCGAACTATACTTACGTAAATAGTTAAATCCTTATCGTTGCACTCTAAAAAAATGTCGTCATTTTTACAATAAAAAAAAACTAAAAAAATTTCCAATCATGATTGGAATGAATATTAAGTTACCTGTCCTACAATTGATAACTTTAAGACGAAATATAGAAATATGGTTTTCATAATTTTTTTAGAATTTTTCCGAATTAGCGTAATTTATAAGGTGTCAAATTTATCGTTTTAGTAAGGATAAAGAACTCAAAACACACTTTTCCTCTTTTTTTTCACATTTTCATTCCTGTAATTCTGTTCCTGACTAAGTTATTTGCACATTGTATAGCCGTTAGTAATACTTTATTTGTAGAAAATAGATTTGGTCTCGGACTGTGGTAAGTTTATGTCGTGTTCAATTGTCTATATAAAATATATAGTTAATAGACATTATTGTCATCCACACCCGTTTGTCGGAATGTGTAAGAATTTTATGATTATTTTCCCTCTTGTATGATTTATTTTATTTAATAAATTTCCAGTAGAATCGGATATTTTTGTTTTATTATGATTCCGGAAATCGGTTCTAATCTAGCACTGTCATATTATACGAGATAATTATACGAGTACCTACTTAATGACCTAGTTGAAAAATTATAAATTAACATTCGGTTTAAATTTATTGAAAATTTTTTACTAGTAGGTAGGTACTCTACTGAATTGGTTTTGGTTTTCGTATAACGTTACCTCATTCAGCAGTTTCTGGGAAATGTTATCGTTCAAAACTAAAATCATTTAATTAAATCATTAAATAAATATCTTGAATTTTGTATTCAGAAAAATATGACAAAGCTAGTGGATAGAAATTTGAACACAAAAAAAAAACACGTCTTTTCTCGAGCAAGATGAAAATAAAAAACAATTTATGTTTATTACAAATGTATGGTTGACACAGTTTGTTTTAAAACTTTGCGGCGAGTTTTTGTAAAATTAAATGATAAATAATTGTCTATACTTACCGACGGAGGAACAATGGGGTTAGTGTAGTAAAATCGTTTCCCATTTGACCAAATCGGTTTCCGTTAGAAAATGAGTGATTCATTTACGGTCGAATTGGTTACTATCGTTTAAACTCGAATTCTTAGGAAATTTGAATGGTTTCATAGGTGAAATTACAGAAATAATTTTGAAAACAAAAAAATAGTAAGGCAATGTTTGGCCATTGGGGCTAGCTAAGTAATAATTTGAGTGGGTGGCCTCCGAATAAAAAGTATTGAACGAGCTCAATTGACTTAGGAAAAAAAAACAAATAATTTTAGTTTTATCAGTTTTCCGCAACAACAAAAATATAATTTTAAACACAATATTTTCACCATTTTAACTGGTTATTAGAACTTTTGACGTACAAACGAGGCGCGTTGTTCCAATAGTTTGCGACTGAGCATAAATAGTTGTTGTACTATAAGCTGACCGTTTAAATAAGTGCAGTTTATAAATTTAAATCGTTTGTATAGCCTCTATTATTGAATGACGTAAACAAAATATAAAATATTGTACATATAAATTCTACTGACGCAAAAATAGAAGGAAAATGTGCTTGATTGCAGTGTATAACATAGTGGGTTTTCAATTGTGCACTCGATTTCAAACCAACTTGGGGCCAAACAATAAAAAGGAAAACACCAAAAATATGAGACAACTTAGTTCGCCTTTGGCACTATGCCCTTAAAATAAGGAGTATCCAAAATCGAAACGGAAACCAATTCGGCCAACAAGAATAAATACGAGTATTGGATCTGGTATTAATTTAGTAGGTACCAGCAGAAAACAAAACGTTCACAGGGTGCCTTACTTCTCGGTAGTATTTTTGATCGTTAAAATATTTTTTTAGTTATGATTTTGATTTTAAATTAACGATACGTGTGTACAAATAAATGTTTTAAATTAATTTAAAAAAAGCGCAACTGTTTTTTTTTGGATATTTTTTTAAACACGAAAACAAAAACAGGAGCGATTCGGGTTGTAAGCTTTTTGGTGTATATATAGCGACTTAGCTTTGAAGTTTGTTACAATTTGGAGCGGGTCACTAGTTTGGAAGTTATAGTTTGATGTTTGTACTAAATCTGTAAGCGAAGAACTGCTTATACAAAAACTACGACTTAGTGAGCTCTGCAGTGACGTGTTTACTATATGAACGTTTCTAATGTTTGTTATTTGTTAGTCTAATTAAGTTTATAATGAAGGGCAAGTCATGGAGATTCGTAGAAAATCATTATTATCAACTATGAATTGTTCTATTTACATCTAATACGTTACGACTATTTCTTAAATTTTTTCGACTTTCGTTCGTTTTGACAATAATGATTTTTAAGGTTTTGCCTTAATACAAATATTAATTTTATAATTTTACCGAATTTTTTGAAAATTTTAATTGAGTAATTGTTAAAACACAGAAAACTTAATACCATGTGTGTATACTCCTTAACATATGCAATTTTTTTTCGAAGCCAACAAAAAGTTGAGAACTAATTGCACGGAAAAATTATTGTTCTGAGAGTAATACTCAGAACAAGTAGTAAGTTCTATAGTTGCATATTTAACTCTGAAATTATCGAGCTTCATTGTAAATGTTTAGGCCATTTAAACTTTTCAAAAACGTTTAAAATTTTAACGAATTGCTATGGATATATAATGAAAATAACGATAACATAAGTAAAGGTAAAGTACGTAACCTTACAATAAACCTTAAACCAATAAAACCTATTTAAACCAATCAACCAAAGTTGTGTGAAAGAATATGGAAACTGTTCAACATATAGAACAAAACCTATGTTTATTAGACGGTTTACAATTTTCAAGACTCTGTATGAAATCCGAATTTAATGTTGCAGTAGTTTTTACTATCAATATCAACCTAAGTATTATTCTTTTCACTATCCAGTGAAGTGAAAAAGTGCTCTTCTCATAGTATGTATTGTGTTTTAAGGTTGATATCTAATAGTGTTTTTTTTTTTTTCTTTGATTTTCTTGTGTTATTCATACTTATTTTGATAACAGTTATTTATTAAACGTACAAAAATTACGAATTATTATGGAATTGATTGAATATAGATTATTGTTTGTTGTTTTCTTGTCATTGTTATCACGTCGTATGCGTTTTTAATTTTTTATGTAGCCCTATTTAATTATAAAAAAAAAAAATATTTTTTATTTTTTTGCTAGTGCAATAAATCGTTAATTTGAATGGTCGGTGAAAAATGTACGGGGGTGCCAACTTTGCTTCCGTGCATATAAAGGTCAATTCATTTACGAGGGTGGTAAATTTATGGCGGCGAGTTGAATATATAGTTTGCGCATGACCTGACAAATAGAACAATGTGACGTCATATTTCACATCTCGCTTGATATTATGTTAAAATTTTTTAAAATTACAAAAAAAAAAAAAAATAACGATTTGTTCGCGTGGTTTTATGCCGCGGTTGTTACCATATAACCATTTCGCATTATTCACTGTAATTCCAATTGTTTACACTACGATTATTATTCAATTAAACTTGTGAACCGGATACATTTGACATGGGCAGCTTTTCACGGGTTCGTTTGTATTGTTTGCGGAGAATAACTGTTCCTATACACATTATAATAACCGCAGTTATTATTTACTTATCAATTACAAATCGAAATAATTGTAACAATACATTCGCGAAAGATAACGCCGATTTGCTTTTCGGTTATTATTTTTTTTTATGTTCTGTTCCATAGACGTATAAACCTGTGGACTGCGCTGTGATGGTATGGAGTCGCCAAAATGGACGTAGGGCAATCATGGATGAATGAAATGGTTTAATTTGTTTGTTTCGTGATGATACGTCTAAGTCTTGATAAAATAAGTATTTTTCACGAAAAAAAACGTACAAAGATTTGTTTCATCCGCGATAAAATACGTATTTTTATTGAGAAAAAAAGTATAAAAAATATTATTGCGTTATATTGGCAACAAGTACTTGTGTGTTAATAGTGAAATACGCGCAGTCCAAAGCGATATATTATTATGTCTACGTACCCTCTGTCTAAGCTTGTTGGATAAATCACATAGTTTTTAGTGTTGTGTGTGCCATTCGATATAGACGAAACCCACTTACGTTTCTTTATATGAAAAAAAAAAAAAAATTTATAAATTTAAAAAATAGTGACTATAATGCGTACGATATAAAGTGTTTGTTCGTGACGTACAAAAATATTTCGGTGTTAGTTGAAATATCCCACTTATGCGTTAAACATATTATACAGGGTTGGTAACCTATTTGTATGCGCATTATAATATATACAACGGAAAATATTCTGGGTGTCGTGGAGACAGCAGCTACACAATATCAATATAATATATACTTTATGAGAAATGGTATTTTCCATGTGGTGTGTAAATAAGAATCGTGATGAGTAGTTTTTATACGTACATAATTTGCGTGCGATATTTATTTTCACTTTGTCCGTTCGTCGTCGTATCGGGGCGGATAAAATACACAGACATGAAAATTGTGTTTAAATTTTTTCTTTTCGAACACACGTAATAATCGTATTCGACGATTTTCGTGGAAACAGTTTTCTCTCTATATAATATACATTATACATGTATCTAATATATACGGGTGGTTTTTTAATCGGGCCATTCTCGAATTATTATCTCGACGGACAAAAATCTATTTTTAAAAAAAAAATAAAAATTTTGAGACCAGTCCGAACCTCCTGCCTCAATTCTTTCTGCTTGTCGTTGTACTAGCGTGAAGTTTAACCCGTAAAACGCGTTTAAATAATTAATATTTTTGAAAAAAAAAAAAATTTTAAAAGTATAGGTACTTTCAGCTGGAAAAATACAAACTCACCAAAAAGTCGAAGGTTTCGCAAAAGAATATTCGCGTTATTATTTGCTATTTTCAGTTTTTCACTATACACCATCAAAATGTGATCATCGTTCGTTTTATGCGTGTAGAGTGATTTATTTGTTATAATATCTCACGGAATTACGGCTGTAACTTGGTATCAAAAAATGTTTCAGACTATAGTGGTTTTTTTTGCTTAAAAAAGACAAATTGTTTTCGTATTGCATATTTTTCAGTCCGACCACTATTTACTATCACTATGCTCGCTGTAAATGAAACCACAATACGAAACTCTCATTAATGAGAGCTAGTTTTTTTTAGCTTTTTTAGCTAGTTTTAATTAGCTAGGCTCCAGTCAGTGTGTCTACAGAGAAAAAGTGAAACTATTGGCACGATGTTAGGGGGATACTTTTTGGTGAGTACATATTTTGCCCGCTGAAATTGTACTTGTTAAATTTTTTTTCTTCAAAATAATTTTAAATACGTTTTACGGGTTTCACGTTAATACGCGGAAACGACGAATTGAGTTAGGAAGTTTGGGACGGTCTCGAAATTTTTCGTACTTTCTTTTTAGAAAAATACGTTTTTGCCCGTCATGATAAGAATTCGAGAATGGCCCGATTAAGTACCGCCCTAAAATATACTCGCGTACTTGGAAAACAAATTGTACGCAATATGTTTATTATTCTTCTCGCACCGCGGTCCTTCTTAATGAAAAATCTCGTCGAATCGCGGGCGGACATTCAGGTACGTATCCAGGTGTTATCTGCAGAAGACTCGGCTATCTGAGAAAACGTGTTTCGCGGACACGATCAAATTTTATTAAGTTATTTTTACGGTTTTAACGGAATCAGCTCCGGGGTAGACGGCCATTAAAACGTAGGATGTATGTATATATATTATAATAGTTTTAACCCGACCGAATCGAGATTTCGCGCGGGAGCTAAGCAATTATAATACAATAATATCATGTTTATAATTTTGGTTCTGATTGTACTCTCGGTCGTAGAATGACCTCATCGGTATAAGCTGGACGTATTCGCCCGATATAACCGTTGTTCAAATTATAAAGAAATATCTTAGCGTAGGTACCATGCAATTAAGATATTTGCTAACTACGTTTTTGCGAAACGCAATAAAATGTTACAATTTCGCAGGTAAAATCGGTGTTAGACCACCACCGCAGTAGATAAGACGCGAGCAGTGGAGTAAACAGCGGATATTTTTTGCACGTTTACTACATTTTCTCTGTAGTATATTATGATATTTTTTGGTTAAGTTCGTTCGGGGAATTCTCGCTCAGCTTACAATTTCTATTCGAACTTTTTTATTGTTAGGTTTTTTAATAAAATAAAAAATTAATCGTCATTGCGTCGTTTTTAACTGTCGAAAAATAGTGAAAAACTGTACGGCTACAACTGTTCGTAGTGGCTATAAAAGTTTATTGTGGTGAATCACCGTCAGATTAATATTATTGTTATCGGTATAAGTATAGGTGCGGTCACATAGGTACCACGTTTAATGCACACCTGCAGAGTGGTGGGTAAATTGAGTCGAACGATAGGATTATTTTTCCGGTAGATTTTCGGCGAATTAATAGTAGGAAAGCCGATTTTCTCAGTTTTTTTTTTAGATTTTAAGCGCAGCGAAAAATGTGGTTGTTTCCGATTTTCAAAGTCAGTAACTTTTCTGAAAGGTTTATGGACTCCGGTGGTAGGTACTTTGGTTGAAAGTTTTTTTGACATTTCGTTTACTTTTTGAGTTGTACCTCAAAAACCAAAAAAAAACTCGAAAATTTTACGGCGAAACATTTGAAATTTTCAGGTTTGTAATGACCTTCTTGGTGATCCAATCGTTACGTTGAATACCACATAAAAGTTGGAATTTCGGCTTCAAACTTTGTTTCATTTGAAGCATTTTTTGAAATATTTTGATTATTTTCTGAGTAAGGCGCCAAAAACGACGAAAATGGCAAAATCGACACGTCAGAACGGCTATTACACTATCGTTATAAAAAAATTTTCTACGTCGTTACCGAACTTTTGTGTACTAAATTAATTTAATACGTTATAAAAGATTGAAAAAAGTTTTTGCTAGGTATAATACACTATTTTTCACTCGGGACTCATTGGATAAGATAGCTCGCTCAGAATCGTTTTTTTTCGAATGCAATGATTTATCGTAATTGCTTTCAGATATCAAATTATACGGATAAACCGGAATTTTTAAACCAATGACCCACCCAATGCGTAGTCGCTACTGCACCTTTACCGTGGTGTTGTTCTTTTTGTTTTTGTTTTTGAGTACTTTGCAGCAAACTTTTTGATTTTCATTGTTCTCGAACAGCGTATCATCAGTTGCAGAGAACGGCATGACTTGAGAATCTTCCTGCGTATTGTTTAAATTCAAAAATCCCGCCAAAATGTTAGTATTTTTAAATTTTTTTACTCAATACTCAGAAAAAACTCTCTTTTGTGTGCAACCTTAGTAATTTAACCCACCCGTCGTTCATGGATTTTCTGATACAATTAAGTTTGTGTTCGAATTTTCGTTCTGAAAATGTTTCGCTTAACTCGTGATTATATATATATATATATATATATATTTATCAAGAAACGTCACGTATTATAGACATTCGGGAGCACTTAATCATTATTTTAATAGTAAACAAATGTATTTCGAGTCATTCCAGTACAATTTACTTAAAAAAATTATATTTTCATGATTGTTTTAGCAAGTTTAGAGCCAACACTGATAAGTTGAATTAATTTTTAATGAAAATAACCTAAACAGTGTTTTTACAAAATTATTTTGCAAACATAAATAAGTTTTCATAATTTCACGGCCGTGTTTAACATTGATCTGCATGTATCGTCATATAATTTCGATATTTCAATTGTTATTTATTTCTTTATAAATATTTTCAAAAATTACCTTATGCAAAAACACAATACGCACCATAATATGATAACGAGTTCAGAACCGTTTTTAAAATGAAAATTTGAACTATACATATTCATAGTTATAAAATATGAATTTGAGTGCGACGAATACCCTTTTTCTTAACGGATTCGCATTTTTCTGCAGGACAAATTTCGCGTCGCAATAATTACATTAGCTGTGCGAATATTTACGTCGTTAACTCAAACGTGTGTCCCGACCCCGTATGTTTGTATGCTGTACAGACGTTGTAAATAGTAATATCAAACGAACGGACTTAAATACAGACGTAAACGGATTAAATGGTACTTATATACATGTGCAAAGTGTGTACGTATATATTTTTTAATAAAATACTCTCCTCGGTTGAGTGGTTTAGAATTAAACGAGCCGAGTGCTGAAAACGATTGTTTTTACCGAGGATTTGAATATTTTTCACTTGTCTGATGCTTATTGTAGAGTGGCTATGGCCATTTTTAGATGTCCCGCGAGTCGATTTCTTTTCGATTTTTTAAGCGTTTAATTATTATTATTATAATCAGTTAAGCGCCGTATCGTGTGGTGCGGCAAACGTCGTTTAAAGCGGTCGTTTCGTTTATTGTTATTTCGCTGAATAAATGACGCGTGCTGCTCTGGCGGTAATTCAAAAAACGTAATAATAATAATAATAATAATAATGTCAGAACGTATTCTGTATTTATTAAGGTCTTATTATGAATAAGAGACCTGATAAACGTACATTCGATATACTGATGAGAGAGCATTAAACTTAACTTGAATAAAAAAAAGTCTGGAATTACAATTGATTGGAAGAAAGGATCTCTGTTTGTAATAATCATTGAATATTTTATTTTTAACTGGCACGGAACAAACAATTTTTAACACTTTTTTGTGGAGATAAAACCGTGTCATTTATCATGAGTAGGTAGACTTACAAAAAAAAAAAAATGTACAAATTATTACGATCTCGAACCTTTTGCTTCGGTCGTTATATTATATATGTTTTTCCAAGAGGAAATCACATTGTTTTGTTTAAAAAATACACGAACTAATTGATTACTAAGCAAACTTATTTCACCCGTCCCATAAAACTATAGGAAACAGATATCATTTATTGCCTATACAGAATGTCCAAGAAGTATGATAATAACCTCGAAAAATTCTGTGGGGATGAATTTAAAATAGCAAATTTGGGGAATGTTTGGTACACGGTAGTAAATTAGATATGATTTACACTTTTTATTTATATTCTACCAAAATGTAAATTAATCTATAACTAACAACCGTACAAATAATAATGTCATCAAAGTTTTTATTTTCTTTTACGTTCAAATGTCCCTGTATTATGCGTGAAATTATTCCATTCATCAAAAACGACCAATCGTTGTAAATAATGCGTTTGGATGTAAACTTGTGTACCTAATGTGATAATATTTTGATACGTTTTATATTGTTGACAAAATAAGATAAAACTGTTTGAAAATGAAATGTAACGGTTGACCGAACAACAAACTCTAATGCAAGTTGTTTATTTGTCTGGTAGTTGTATTTAATTTGTACTTATCCCCTATTTGTACAGAGTAATCGTTATATTTTTTGTGCATGATTCAGATTTAAATGGTCAAAAACAGTGTAAAAAATATTTATATATTATTAACAGTTATTATATTATTGATATTGATGGGTTGAGTGACGTATTTTTTTTGCGAACATTTGGTAAAAAATTATCATTTTTGCGGCAATAATTTTAAAACGATAATAGGTTGTCTAGACATAGTTGACACAGCTAACACAGCTGTTAAATATGTCGTCCACGTTCAATATGCCGCTTGTCAGATATGATTAATTCATCAATATGAATATATTTGTGTCACGATTTTGTCGTACACGATGAATTTGAGATGGAATAACGATTGGTATACCCTTAAAATTGAAATACTATTGACCATATACACTTGGGGTATGAAATATTTATACAATGATAATGTAATTTTAATATAATACGCTGTAGGTAAATGCAGTTTAAAATCGAATTTCATTATAAAATATAATAAAATGCAAAATAAACGGTTGAAAAAACTCTCATTACCTATATTGTATTAATCATTAAACATTTGTGCCCCGTTGAACGTCGTTTTTGTAAGAAGACAATAGTCACGTTTCTACTTTGTTTAAATAGTTATATACGTAAAGTAATATTATTTAAATACATAGGTACACAAAATTAAACTTGTTTTATACTAATTTTTGTTTTTTTTAAACTGTGAACGATGGTAATCATACAGAAGTTTGAGTTTGTTGGGATGATAAGGGTATCTTTTATATTTCACTCTGTGAGTATTACCACCTCACTTCTAATAGTTTGCCCTAACACGATAATTTATATTGCTCGTATTCAAACACGTTATGCTGGATCGTTCAAAACGTTCCGTAACAACCTTACTTAAATGCAAATCGCATGGTACAAACATCATAATAGAATATTAAATTTAAATTATTCTGATGACAAATTGAAAAAATATAAAAACACTTTTAAGTACTACATATATTATGTATAACAGATGTATACTAAATCTATAAGTCTCATTTCTTAAACAATGTTTTTTTTCAAGAACTCGTCTGTATTTATATAAAATAATCATATTTGCACCGATTAGTATCTATGGATATTTTATCCGTGCGCGTTTTAGTGGAAATAGTCTTAACCGCAAGTTTAATAGCTTCTGAACAATTTAACGTTTTAATTAATTTGTTTCCAACTATGTTTTTTCTCGTCACATTTTTAATTTATTACAGTGAAACAAATGTAAATACCACTCATTTATTGTTTTCAAACACAAAAACTTATATTTTATGCTCGTATAATGTGTAAATTTTTGATTTACCTGTTTTCGTTACTTTTCCGGTAGCATAAAAGACAAATTATTTTGTTTGAAAGTAAAAAAGGAGAGGTGATTCTAAGAAAGAAATAGAAGAAAAGTAGTACATTTTAAGAAAGTAACGGTTTTTTTTCGTTTTTCGGGTATAAACTTTTTTGGAACTGAAAATGTTCATATTATAATGGGCCAAGGATATTATAAGTTGGGCTATCAGAAATAGATAGTTTCCTAGGAGCTATGCGTGACACAGACTTAAAAAAAAAATATTAAAAATAAAGCACATATCTTTGTAAAATCAATAGCTTCGTCGCTCCGCTCGGAATCTTATATCGGAGAAAATTTTTTGAGAATATTCACCGAAAAAAAACTATATAACATTGTAAAATTAATACATCGTTCGTCACGAATTAAGGGCCTCCGTCGTTCATGCATTTTCTGATATAATTACTAAGTTTGTTTTTTTTCAATTTTCCTTCTGAAAACTGTTCTAAACTCGTGATTATATCAAGAAACGTCACGTATTAGACATTTAACCACTTAATCATTATTTTTATAGTATAAATGGATTTTTAGTCGTGCAAATACATTATATTTTTAAAAACATCATTTTGTATTTCAATGATTGTGATTTTTTCGGTAGGCTTATATCCAACACTGATGAATTGAAGACAAGGCACTAAACACTGTTTTTACAAGACGATTTTGCAAATAAATAAGTTTTCATAATTTTATGGCCGTTCAAAATTGTTCAAATATCGTCATAATTTCTACATTTTAATTATTACTTGTTTTGTTGAAATTAACTTTTTTTAAAAGTCGACTTGTAAAAACATAATAGACATTATAACAATTGTTTTCAGTCTGAAAATTCGAATACCCTATTAGTTTGCGTCATAAAATCCAGTGATTTTATCATCACCTTATTAAAGAATTAAAAATCATTCTGTAAACCATTTAAAATATTACTATTCGTTCGTGTCGAATACCCGAATACAACAAAATCGGACTCAAAAACTATTTGCTAGTATGATCTGCAAGCGTGAAGATGAATGCCTCATGTAAAACTCTATTTCTGTTTCCCGAAAAGTCCAGCACATTAGTATTCGTCTTTTGCCCTCCGAACAATTTTTTGGATGCCCGTTCCAGTGTTCACAGGTAATAAGTTCGGAGGTCACGTTTCGCGCCACGTACGCACCGATAACTTGGCTAGGGGAGAGAAAATGAAGAGACAAAGAAATGCGGATGATTGGAGAAGGTGAATTTACCCATTCGATTTGGGTCGGTTCGTGTAGACACGAATTTACTGATTGTTTACTTGAAATGGGCGTAAGTAGTAAGACTTTTCTATTTTGTTTACACAATAATATGTAAAAAATTCAGATTCTCATCGTTTATACCTGGGCCGAATGGTGCGCATGATGTGAATATATTATGTATATAGTTAAAAAAAAAAAACGAAAAATTTTCATCGTACCAAGTATTGATGTCGATTTCACAACATATAGGTGCATGGTGGTTGAATGGAATTATTTAAATATGCTAAATATTTAATTCTAGTGTAGTATTGTTTATGTTAAATGGTTTTAATAAAATAATATAATGAAACAGTTTTGTGTAAAACAATATGGTTTCCTCATTACGCTTGCAGAATCTAATAAAAAAATAAGAGTCGGGTGAAATATCGTTTGCTAATGTTATAAACTATTGAAGATATTGTCAACTTATGTTTCGGATAGTTTTATTGGTTCAAAATATGAACATGGTTCTATATTACATTACATTTGAAAGCAATGATAAATAAACAATTAAACAATTAATTAATTAATTAAATTTAAGTTAATTAATTAATTTAATTAATTAACTAATTAAGCAATTAATAAACAATTCTGAATTCTGATCGAGCTGAGTGAGTCGAACGCTTAAGAAATTGAAAATTTCAAAGATCGCGCTCTAATGTTTTGCTAAAAATCGGTTGAAGGTTTTGTCACAATTTTACTGCTCTAATTATCATAATATCGCACGTTCTATTTTTTTTGGCAAAGGGACGCCTATAAGCGTAAATTGATTTCAAAATATTTACCAAACCATATAGCACCATATACTTATTGTAGAAAAATATATTGTGACGTATTGAGTATCAAATGTTTCTAGTTTCTAAATCGCAAAAGTTTTACGAAACAAACCCTTTTAACTCGATTTACCGATCACAACTTTGATTAAGTTCGTTTTACCTGTTCGTTTTACCCTTCTCAAAAATGTGTGTCATTATTGACAACGTTAACAGACAAAAAGACAACCGCTATGCTCGGAATAAAAAAAAAAAAAAAATTTAAATTCGTACTTAATTGTCACTCGAAAATATTCATTATCTTTACGGGTTGTACTATTTCAAAATAAATAACAAAACGTTTTTACGGTACTTGAGTTCCTTTTATAAAAATTTCTTAAAAATTAAATTGGATATTTTCGTATAGGTATATCAAACGCTTGTTCAGAACTCTTTAGGTATCCAAAAGGCCGACTTGAGTAGCAGTCTAAAGCTGTTATACGTACTATGGAATGTAAAAAAAGAAAAAAATCTCTGGCCGCATTACTCCTCCTGGGTGGGATTGTCACATTCTGCGAACCGTTTAAAGAAACGTCCGAAATCGTAAAAATAAATCGTCCGAGACACGAGGGATGATGTAGCACCTCACACGATATATACCTACCATATTACTTCTGTACCGTAGATTCAAATGCGACAAAATCGCCCGCGTAATCCGCAAAGCATTCGAACAGAGCCGTTCTTCTCCGTTATCGGCTACTATATTCCAATAGTTTCCGAACAGTTTAGCGCAGTTACATTAATTACTTCTGTGTATATTAAACCTTTGGTGTTTTAATTTTTTATAGGGCCCTGACCGATGTGGATCTGGAGCACATGGGCGTGAGGCTAATGCCTGGATACAAAGACCCCTATTATAAACGGTAAATTAGTTTTTTATTATTATTATTATTATCATTTCACTATGGAGAAGACCGCATCTCATTCAATTATGTTTTAATAACTCGTCGTTCAATACTGCTCAATATATCACAGTCCGATTACCAAAGGAGAGATTGGATGCTTCATGAGTCATTACAGAATTTGGGCCAAGGTAATTTTTTTATTCTCTTTTAATCGCGTCAATTATTATTATTATTCTTACTATACCTTTTGGCTACTCTGTGTTTTTTTTTTTTTTACTCGTTAACATTTTACCACCGGCGTTGTGATTCGCAGTGCTGCTGTCATATTATTATCTCTTAAATAATATAATCATTATTTTCATCATTTATATAACTTTCTTGTTCTGTATAAAATGTGCTCAAAGAAATCATGTTCTAAAAGTTTTTGCGTTGCGGAAAATAATATTGTATTTATTCTGTTTTAACGAGTGAATTTCTAACTCTTTATAATGTAGCACTGATAAAATTTCACAGTTTTAGCTTTAAAAACAAAAGTACATTATGAATAATTATTCATAGATAAATAACAGCTACGATTATGTTTTACAACCATGACGAATATTTATCGTTTCATTTATTACCAAAGGATAAAATAAAATACTATTTTGATGTGCAGAGATTACTTACCTGCTATCAATATACTATATATTACGGGTGGTTCTTATTTGGGCCGTTCTTGAATTCTTATCTTGACGGCCAAAAATATATTTCTAAAAAAAAAAAAAAGAATTTGTAGACTATTCCTAATCTTCTTTGAAGTTCAACCCGTAAAACGCATTTAAATTATTAATATTTTTGAGAAAAATAATTTAACAAGTACAATTTCAACGGTAAAAATATGATTTCACCAAAAAGTCCCTTTAACATGCCAATAGTTTCACTTTGGCTATGGGTCACACTGATTTGAGCCGAGACCAGACTGAAAAATGTGTGTAACATAAGAAAGAATAATTCGTCTATTTTAAGCAAAACAACTTTCGTATGAAACATTTTTAGTACGATTTTATGACGCAAAATAGTGGTTGTTTTATGCATCTTATTTTAAAATTTTTTTGTTATAAATTCAAACTTGAAATTCTAAATTTCTGAGGAAAAAACCGACCATACCTAGTATATATCACTTCAATAAACTACATTTTTATATGCTGATTTCTAACCGATGTTTATTGGTGTCATGACGCTTGAGCGTTTTTTGTTCTCGAGCCAAAATAACAAATTTATCGCTCCCGTATAATTTGCACATCCCTTTTATTCAATACTTACTGTAAACTGCACAGCAGGACCTAAACTAACGAATTCGTACAATATTATGTGCGTCTTTCGTTAAATCGTATATTATTATTCAAAATTAATCGCGAGGGAAATATTCACAGCTGACCCGTTTGTGTTGCTAATTACTATACATATAATTTACATGGCTGGTCTTAGCAATGTAATAGTTAATTTTTCGGTAACGTTTTTTATGGCGATAAAAAAATATCAGCTCTGGATCAGAATTTCTTTTATGTTACAAACGCAAACACAATCACTGAAATTGGATTTCGCCTTTATAGAACATCTGTGGGCGGTTTTTTTTCTCACACGTCCTCCTCTATTCATGTAATTTGTGATGTTCAAACAAACTTAATAAACAACGAATGGTGTGCTCCGTATGTGAAACGGAAATACGGAAGACAGAAAAAGTATAGTCGGATTTAAATTTTTTCCTTTACAAAATCAACGTACTATTTATCGTTTATAAAAAAAAAAAAATTGACGTAAAACGATGTGTAGTGCACCTCTCCGATTTCGTTTTAAATTAGTTTCCAATACATATGCGTATACAACTTAAAAAATACAAACCAAACCATAAATTGTACAATATTTTACTAAAAATTATCATTTAAAATAACGATAGGTAGCAATTGGGTTGAAACAACTAATTTTTAGTTTCTATCTGCGTGCAATTGAAACATTTTTTTTCGTCGAATCGTTCAAGTCACCTAAATATATGAATTTCAGTTTTCAATTTTAAATTATGTACCAAATAATATATTGTGGTTTGCAAGTTTGTCGCTCCCGTTATAAAACTACGTAAATTATTTCTACTTCTCAAGTGCTGTTTAATGATTGCATTTATTGTGTTTCTATACTTTCTCCTGTTTCTTAAAAATGTTATAAAAACTATCCACTTAAAAATTGATAACGGCGAGTTTTGAAAATTGGGTTTGTTGTTAAAAATTAAGTTTTAAACTGCAAATTGGGATTAATATTACGCGGATCGCGTTATAATATTTTGGACACCATTCCCAAAACGCACTGCACGTTTAACGTGACAACGACTGAGTGTAAATTTTCAGTACACTTTAAGTTTACACTTTTAGTTCACTTTTAGTCATCTTGTAGTTAAAAGTGAAAAAATAAAATAGATATATTCGTAAAAATTACCTTTATTACATGGACTTTTCACCGTTTTGTATATATCAAACCGCTGCGATAGGTAGTAACAATGAAAAAACACGATTTTTATTCGAAAAAACAAAAATTATTACCATTTAATTCATTTCCCACTAAGCGGCTAACCGGTCGTAAAGTCTACCCGAGCTTAATGCTTCTTTTATTCAAATCGCGGTGCAGCTGTAGTAGTTTATACTTACTAGCTGTAACGAATTATTTTTTGTTTTTATTTATCAGTGTGAGTCATATATATATATATATATTTAGAAATAAGATAAAAAACGCAAAGGACCGTGTATAAAATTTGGGGATATTATAATAATCTTCGCGTCGACATCTTTTGCAAATTAATCATTCTCTGCAGTGATGTAGAGAAGTATTAGATCAATTTATTTGGAAAAAATAACACGCAATGCTGATGAGACGCGGCGAGTGTTTGCATCGAATCGACGGTTTTAACGGGATCTGGGGGAACCGTGCTTTATATTATAAACACGAGCACTGTGTTTTTATAAATTTTTCTTTTTGTTTGCCAAAAATCCACAACAACACGTTTGCCAACATTTGTGTTTTATTATTATTATTATGTATGTACTTGCCGATGTCTCGGCGTGTTCTATATTACTTGTACGTTTCTGATCGATGCAGTTTGATTTTCATAACCGTGTCATAGACTAGTTTTTTATTCGCTAGTGTCTGTCGCTTAACATAATATTTTATTACAATGAGAAACTGTTTAATCAATCACAGAACAGATAAATCAGAATGGTCGTTGATTACTAATTACATGGCAAGCATAGGATAATTATTAAATTGATCCACCATTATGCCGGAGGAAGGCAATGTGACCATTTAAGTACATAAAACAATAGTTGTGTATCAATTATTTTATTTTCGTTGTCTTACCACCCGGATGTATTCAAATCTTTAGGAATCCTATATAAACTAATATGTTTATCCTTTGTGTAACTTTTAGCATTTCTGCAATTGTACACACTTAAACCATTATTGAAATAGCCAACAAAACAATTTTTCACCTATTTAAACACCGACGAAATTGTATAATATTTAAGTTTACCTTTTTGTAGTCCAAACGCTTAACTCAAAAAGTCAAAACACAAAATAACAGAATATAATATGTATTAGTTGATAAATAAGGGATAAACTTTAGCAAAAAAAAAAAATTAAATTAAATTTATCCAGCACAATGGCCGACCAAAATTGATAACACCCCGCAGTGACCAAAGCCTGATTCAATTTTACATCGAGTGCAGGTTAACTTTGCGAATGATGAAACGTTACTTACGTTTGCTGTTCGGGCGAATACGTACCGCAAAATTTAATAATAATATATGTTTTGATGCATTCGACTTTTTTGTCGCACCAAAAATCGGATATACTTTAAACGAACTCAATCTTAAAACGATCCCGAATCTTATGTAGTTTTTAACACGAATTTTCTGTGATTTATTGAATCGTTATCATTATTATTATTATTATTATTATTATGTGTTACTTTATACAGTTAAAATATACAACACGTTAAAACATTCGTTTGAAATAAAAAAAAAGCCGAAACCACTCCAGGTCGCGTGTGTATTTCGATGCTGTGGGTCACTGTTTTGGAAGGTTTAATAAGACGCGTTGTATTATAATATAATATAATTCTTGTAAATTGCTTACGAAAATAACGATTCTGAATGAGCTCAGTTTTCCTATAAAAATTGAGCCGTAACAATAGAATTATTATTGTTATGGTCTTTACTAGGCGCTGAAATTAAAAAAAAAGAGTGAAAACAATTTAAAATTGTCATAACAGTATCATAAATTTATCACCATGAGAATAATTATTTTAAAATTATAATATCGAAGAAACCTATCGAAAAATATCAAATTCCACCGAGGAATATTATATTTTTAGAATATTGTCCTAGAAATGGTCCGAAAATTCCGTTGGTCGTACTCACGTGCAAAGAATATCAATTTAAATTACGTGTGAGAATTCAAAATCATTTGGACCATTATTTGAAGAGTTTTTAAATATCAATAAAACAGTGCGTAATATATGTCATTGTTATTATCAAAATAACACCGTTTTTCAATACTTTTTGTATACCTTAGTACGTTTTCAGAATCTATTGGGCAAATATTTTAGAAATCTTTTGATTCAGATACCAAATTTTCTTTTACATAACTAATTAAATCCTAAATAACAAATTTTTGTGTGAGTTACGAATTTTTTTCCAAGAAGAAGTTACGGGTAAGGCCAATTTTTGAATATTTTCCAACTTTAAACGACTAAAAATAAAAAAATCGTGACCATGGATTTTCGAAATTTTTTAGTAGAATATAGATTTATATTTTGGGAACCTTGTATTATAATATTTTCAAAACAATTTGTGGAAAATTAAATTTTTATCAAACGAAAAATATGAAAAAAATTGAAAATTTCTACACTTAGCTCAAACATTTATGAAGCCTCTTGAAATGTATTTATTTATTATATCTTACGTTAATGTTTCAGTTCATTCCGATCATAATTTTTGAAGTTATGACCAAAAAAAAAAACCTAATTTGTTTATGTCAAAAACACGTTTGCCGTAATTTTTAACGTTTTATCCTTAATTTTTGCTTAGGTTTTTTTATTGTAAATTTTTTTCAATTTTTCACGCCTAAATGACCCCTTTGAAGAACCATGAAGTAGATAGCTAACAGAAACCAGTACAGAATGTAAAGATCGGATTAAAAAAATAAAAAACACAAATCATGTTAAAACCAATACGTTCAGAATTCGTTCAAAATTCAAAATTGTATAAGTACTGTTTCGTTTTGATATTCCTAGCGTGATTGAAGTATCCGTGGCCAGCTAGTTTAACATTTTAATTTTGTTTATTAAAATAGTTTTTGACGCCACGTTAATTCAACAGGAAATAATTGCCGAAGTTTGGGTACACAATCAAAACTCAATACACAACGATGTATCGTTGTATATTATATAATATATTTGTTGCAATTTAGTGCGTATTTTGCGCGTGTTTACAACTCAATAAGATCGTAATTGAGCATCCGAGCATCGTTAAAACGTTTACGATCGATAACAATCATATTATTATTGTTATTTATTGGAAAACTTTCAGGAATTCTGTACACTATTATCACACAACTAATGCAGTGTTCAAAATATTATACCGGGTCGATTTATTCTGAATATGGTTGCGCATAAATCTTGCGAAAATAAACTCTCCCATTCGTATACGTTCTGTATTTTCTTATAGAAATAATATATCATCGGCGTTTTATGTATTATTGTGTTGATACAAACAAACTTGAAGCTATGATTCGAAAACTGGTGAAATTGCCATGTAATAAACATACTTCACTAGACAATATTTTGGTATAGTATTTATATAGATCTTTGTATCTTTGTATCTATATTCGCAATAGTTATAATAGTATTGTCTATATTATATTTAGACGCAATAAAAGGAAAAATCGTTTTCAAATTAATCGTTTTAAAACAATAATGATAATACTAAAAATACAGTGATTTTTTTTAAAGCTGTGAATTCGCTGTACGTTTCTTTATGATAAAACCGGCACTTTATTGTCGTGTTTGAAATTTAAATACATAGTATTATTTTTCGATTATCTACCTGTGACGAATAAAAATTGTTCGTTCACACTGATGCCAAGGATTTTTAAAAGATTGAATGTTTTTAATCTTAAATCGATTTTTCTATGTTGTTTTCATTTTAATTTCTTTGATTTTTTTGTTTACGTGTAGTTTTCTTCTGTTGACCGCTGGAAATTCTCAGTATAGCCATTACTAATAATTATTAAACTGTGGTTTTTAGGATAAAAAAAAAATAGAAGATCTTGGCAATCTTCACTTTTGAGGTCGAATTCATATAAATTTTTTTACCGGAATTATATTTGTACAATGTTTTTATGAGAATTGTTTATTATACTTCGATATCGGATTTCTAGCTAAACATGTCTGTAACCAGGTAAATTTTCTAGTGTCAAAAGCACTACAAAATATTGTTATTTATTGCTACTATGTACAATATCAAATGAATGTCATCGTGTTTATAAATTATCGCTTTATTTTGATGAAGTTAAACGTATTCGCATTTTTAGACAATTTTGCGTACTTGTTTTGAAATTAAAATCTTTAAAAATCATTTTATTTTTATGGCAAGTTTGAAATATTGATACTAACTTTTATCAATGTAATTCTTTGTGTTTAAGTATACATATATTTTTCATTTTTGAAATCACTTGTAATAATGTTCGGTAACCTTTTTTATCTAAACTAATTCATGAGTCAGAAATCTTCATACAACGAAATCAATGTCAATACATTTTGTAACATGTGAAATTCGGAAATATTAAAGATGTAGTTTGATATTTATATTCAATTTGTATGCTTGTTCGAAAATTACGATTCTGAGTGAGCTCAGTGAGTCACATACTCCAACAAGTTTTAAATTTTCATGTTTTATACTTGGTTCAATTTTTTTCCAATTATGTGTAAAAATGTCATAAATAATTTCCACGTTAGTTTTGCCTATTCTAACAACGTGTCAAATTTTATGTCATTTGTAATGATTTTGAATTTTTTTTCGTTTTCGGCATTCAACTCAACAAAAGTTCTAAATAACGTACAATCTATGGTCGGCTATCTTAATTGTTTGGGGTATTTTATATGTGTAAAGATCGGAGCACTTTATCTACCCGAAAAAGTAATCACAGAAATAAAAATTTCAAATCGTTCGAGGTATTATTTTTAACATTTATTTTTATTTTTTGACTATAACAAAAAAAATAGTCAAAAAAAAAAAACATGAAACAGAAATATCGTTGTAAAAACAATACATTCAACGCTGCACTCAAAATCTAAAAATTATTTAAGGTGCTTTTTAAATTGTCTTTTTTTGTATGAAACTGGTTATTTTCTTATTTTTGGTGTTATGTGATTATTCTTACGTATTTTAATATCAATCAAAAAACGAGTCAACATTATTCTTTTTTTTCTAAAATATTAAAATTTATACAGAAAATACAAGTGTTTTAAAATCGTTCGTCTTGTGTTTTTATTCATTACTACCGTTTTACGCACTACAAAATACATTTAATTCATTTTAAGAGATAATTGTTGTTCAATCTTTAACAACATATCTGTCCTATCGAACCAATTAAAATCGACAATATTAAATTTTGTGTTAATAAATTTAAAATTAAATTAAAATAAATCTTTAATACGTCACTTGGGACACCGCTGGTTGATAAAATCCGTTTTTTTTTGTTAGTTAAGTTAGGAATTTACGAGTGTTAAGTATGTTATATACAATACAAACACAAATTTAAATTTGTTTTTGTTCATCTCAACCTATTGTTTATAGATTTGTTTGAGCGCAAAATATAACACAAAAATTAAAATTCTTTGTTTTAACGGAGAGCTTATGTAGTTCTCAGTAGTTTGGTCGCACCAATCTAATCAATCGACTATATATAAGCTTCAATTCGCGTTGGTTTTCAAGAGAACGTCGGCAGTATAATTCTTGTCACGAATAGATCCTTTGCCTACGGATTGTATTCTATAGTTTACTTATAAAGTACACTCGGACAGTACATCATACAGAATCTCTTTACGTTTCTTTAGAAACTATATATTCAACCAACGTGCCTTGTGTGTTTATGTATTTTATAGTCACAGTACGACGTCGGAGTGTAAAATGGACGAGCCTCTACAAAAAGTCGACTTTTTTGTTTTTTTTTGTGACAAAAGTTTCCGAATTCCTAAATTTATAATAATGAAATTCGCCATTTCGCAAAATCCCATTAAATGGTTTAATGTGTTGAAACTCTTTTTTTTTCTTTCTTAAATCGCAAAATATTCAGCGTTAGTTTTCGATTATTTTGTGTATTATTCGATTTCTAATAGTTGTTGGCATCTGACCATGTGCAGCTTTATACATTTAGAATCAAAATAGTACCTATAGTTATTGAAATGTTTCTGTTGTTTCTAAAGTGTATAATTTCACTATGATTTTGCTATCAAAAACTGAATATTGGATTAAAAATTGCCGTCAACGTTAAACTAAAACCTATCTTTTAAATTTTAATAAAAATAAAATAAACTACATGTATAGGTAATTAAAAATATTAAATTGCATTAAAATTTTTATTGCATAAATGAATTTTCTTCATTTTATTTTTTGGGAGCTTTGGGCCGATTCTGTTCATTTAAGTACTTACTCGTTAACGGATTTTTGCAGTAGAACGGATAAATTACAAAATCAAGTCTTCATCTAATTTCCATCGACTACCCACCCAACTATGAACTAGTAGATTGTCTTTGCCCCAGACTTGTCTTGGTCTTCAACATCTTCTACACCAAAACATCTTCTCTATTTTTCCATTCGCTGTTTATTTTCATTACCACAGTTTCCTCTGAGCCCATCGCTCACCTAAACCATCTCAATCTAATCAATTTTATTTCGTTCACTATCTATAACGCTACTCCAATGCTACCAATACCTATTACACATTCGTTCTCTATTTTGTCTTATCTCGTTATTCCACTGAATCCAAGCATTCTAAGCACTCTCATTTACGTCCCACTCATTTCAACTCAGTTCTGTTTTCCGGTGGTCAACCGACCAACACTCCGAACCATTTAACGTGGTTGGTTTCGCCAAACATCTGAAAATGAGTGTACCTTTCGGCCTCTTTAAAATAAAACAAAACTAAGTAATCTCATAAAATGTTTACTGTACCGTGTCAATTTCGTTCTTTTTCCACAGACAGTTTCTGAAGGTTTAGACGAAGTGTTAGTGCTGGAAGACGATGTGAGGTTCGAACCGTATTTCCGTTTCAAACTGCAAATGGTACTGAAAGAATTGAGACGATTACAAGTGTCATGGGATTTAGTGTACGTATATTGAAAAAGATCGCTACGTTTGAAAAATCTGATTGATCGTAGACGACACATTTTATTTTTTTGTTTTATATTTCATACAGTTATATTGGTCGAAAGACTTTAAACGATGACAACGAAACGTTGTTGGAAGGCTCAAAATTCCTGGTGCGGCCGAGTTACTCATATTGGACCCTCGGGTATCTGTTAAGCGGACGCGGTGCAAAAAAATTGTTAAACGCCAATCCGTTAAAGAAATTGTTGCCAGTGGACGAATTTCTACCGATCATGTTTAACCAACACCCGAAGTAAGTCGTTTCATGTGTGTGTGTGTGTGTGTGTGTGTGTGTGTGTGAATATTACAATTACGTTTTTTAGACTAGGTTAAGTACGGCTATATTTTTTGGCTATTTGTAATATGTTGGAACAATTTTTTATTATTGTTTTGATGTTACTATTATTTGGTATTTTTCTTAGAATTTTTTATGCTTTTAAATATGATTCGTTTGAATGACATAAATAATTATTTTTACTTTATTAATACATACACATTGATTGAGCGTTTCCCTGGGCTAAATACTTGAGAAATTTTTTAGAAAAAAGTGCTTGTATTGAAAACATAATTTAAAGATTTTGATAATGGATTCTCAATGTTTGCGCGTATTCGTTTGTAAAAACCAAAAGAGATAAGTCTATATTTTTCACAATCGTATCAATAACAATATAGTATCTATTTTATTTGGTTTTTCATAGAAGTTAAAAATTTATATTGAGGAAAGATATTTTTTTTATGCTCAAAATGGATGGGTTTTTTTGTAACACATTTTTATAAATTTTTTTAACTATTGTTGATTTTGAAAGAAATCAGTAATTATATTTTCACGTTTTGGTGACGATACATTTTCAAATCTTAAATAACAAATTTGTGTGAGATACGAATATTTTTCCAAATATGTGACCAATTTTTAAATTTAAGCTAGGTACTAAATATAAAAATTAAGACCACGGATTTTAGAAATTTTTTAGTGGAATATGTTTTTACATGTTGGAAACCTTGTATAAAATTTAAAATTTATTCAAAAGACACGTGTTTGAATATTGTTACGAATGTAATAATATTAAAGGAGATGCGGGTTATGACTATTTTAAGGCTATTATCATGGTAATGACCTGTCGCGTCTGCAGTTTTGGTATGGAAATATTCTTGGGTGATAATGTTTTCCTGTCCGACATCAAAATTTATTTCATGTAGGAATTTGTTATTTTGTTTTAATGATTGAAATTTCGAATAAATTAGCCTTGAAATAATCGTGAAAATTAAATTCATTAATTTTTTTATAATTCGTTTAAACTCACATAATACGCTTGTTCCATTTTTTCCTTTAAATTCGCTTACGTTTTAGTATATCCAATTGTTTTCTGTCCATATACAAAATATATACAAATATACTCGTATATATACAAAATCGTGTATAAAATTCTTGTTTGTATTCGATTATTTTTATTTTTTATTTCAATACTGCGTATTATGTCATTTGACTATTTCAAGACGTTGTTGAGTAGTAATTTCGGAGGCACTATAATATCTACGGTATTTTTATGTCTTTTTCTCGTAATAACAAAACAATAATATAATGTTGTTTTTACATGAATTTCGTTTAAGATGCGCAATGCGTTAAGATTTAGTTGTTTTCATCGGGAAGTTTTTGCAAGTGCAGGAGACGATTGAAGAACTTAAAGAAAGTAAACTTAAAGTTTAATAACTCGTAACGGAGTGAGTGATGGTGTTTGCATAAATTTAATTATTTAACTATCCTCCTCTCGGAAACATTTCAGTTTAAGTTTTTCATTTGATTTCACTCACCTGTAAAATATTGGGATTATTCTTTTGTTTTTATATGTATATATGTACATTTTTTTGGTCAGTTCGCTGATTCTCGTGCTCGATCAGTTATGTTTAAGGACGGAAGGAAATGATAATAATATTATGGGTGTTAAATTGTATGATATACATACTGATCGTGTGTTACTTTTGCGTGCAGATTGAAAATAATCGAGGTTCTAAACCCTGAACTGTTAAATATGATTGAGTTTTTTGGGTATAGTTTTTTGGAATTGAAAATTTTGACTAAACGTTGAGTACAATGCACCAGTGATTTAAGTTGGGCTTATAGAAAATGTATCGACCGTTAAGTTTGGAGCAATGCCCCCCCTTGCCCCCCCCCCCAAAAAAAAAAAAAATAAGTAAGCGAAATTTCCGAAAATAGTATCAATCAAAGTACCACCTTTTAGAAAATTCACTGACTATAATCGGAGCATTCCTTCTATACGAAAAAATGTTGACAGAAAAAAAAAAACGTATCGTTGTAAAAACAATACGTTCCTCGCTCGTCGCGCTCAGAATCTAAAAAAAAAAAAAACCAACCTACATCTTTGTAAAATCAATATAGCTTCCTCGCCATAATGCTCTGCATAATATGAAAAACGTTTTGTCACTTTTTTAGTCGTTTCAAATGTATCGTTTTTTCGTTTTTTTTAGACATCCTAATCATCCATTACCAGCCACTACCCCCATATTCGTGTAAACGATTGTATGATATTTGTACGACGCGTAATTTCCAGACACGAAGGAGAAAATGAACGTGGATACTAATAATACTATGTATAGAACGTTGAAAGAAAGAAAGAAAGAACCCTTTTCCGCCGGTCGAGTCGTACGTCATTTTGGCCGACGACGGTTTGACGTGCGCGTTGCGTTTGCGGTCTCGCTGCGATTTATATCGTACGCACGCGATCCCGCGTGAAGGATCGCTAATGGAATACTTATCTCGTTTCCAGGATCGAGAACTGATCGCTAGCTCGTCTACCACACCTCGGTGTTCGGTACAAACGTAATACAAACGTGTGTCGTTCTAGAATACACATATCACCTAGACACACTGTGGTTTTGATGACGCTGTTATAACACGGTTCATAAAACACAATCGTGTATGATGCTGTTTATAAACGTTGTGGAGAGTTGATTTAAAATTTTGTTCGGTTTAATTTGTCCTAGAACACACGATTTTATTCCTCAAACATTAACGAAATTCATCGAACTCGACTAATAAGACCAATTAGCGCTTTACTAAAAAGAACAACGGTCACTTTTGGTCACTTTCTTTGGTCGCTCAGTCCACTCGTCTTCCAGTCCCGCCGTTCTTCTTTTCGCCGACCCGTTTCGAACGTCGGCCATTCATCATCGGCGTACCAGTTTAGTTGACGGCACTCCGGAATAATTCTACAGAACTTTCGCCAAATCGCACGTTCCGATGTTTCTTTTTCTTCCAGTAGTTGTTTTGCTATTAATTTTTCCTCGTACGATACGCGTTGGAGGAGGTCGTACCTGCGCTCGAAAAGTGCTGGAGTTTCCAGCGTTCGACTGTCGACCCAACCGATTCTCTTACTTTTCCCATTCTACGCGATATACCCCGCGACGTTGGTGATTCTCTCAGTCCACGATATTCTCGAAATTCCTCCGTACTGCAACCGTAGTTCGAATGCATCTAGTACATACAGTTCGAAGTGGCCTTCCAGTCCTGCAGTACACTAATATACGTGTACTTACTCAGTGCCCAGCCGATATTTTAAGAATGTTTATCCCGTTTTCAGGGTGGAGTGGCTGGAGCGGTTCGACAGACGGGACCTGGTCGCGTTGTCCGCGTCCCCGTTGCTCGTCTACCCCATCCGGTACACGTCGGAGGACGGTTACGTCAGCGACACCGAAGACTCCGCGACCGTGGCGGAGCGCGAACACGACGGTGCCACCGCGCAGGACCGTGGAAACAAAGTTGACTTGTGATGAAGCCGTCTGGGGGCCCGGGCGCGGATACGAGGGGAAAAAGAAAAAGATGTTTAACGATGAATTTTCTGCAAAACACTGTAAATCCGTCGTCGGATCGACACGGATTTTGTAGAATAAAAGTCCGTTTTCGGTTGGTACGTAAACGTTTGACACACATTTTTTTGACCGAATTTCCATTATTTCCCCCGAAATAAATGTTCCGGTTCCGCGCCTGTGTCTCCCGCAGGTGGTACTCGTGCCATATTTTATTCCATTGTTATTACTGATCAATTATTTATGTATATACGCACATTTTTTGTGCCATTACCTTATATGTTAATCAAAACCTGTTAAGTGTCATATTTTTTAAAACGCGTGTGTTATAAAATTTAATGTTATGTGTTAAGGCTATTGTTGTTCAACTACTGCTGTTACAACGGTAATAGCGATGTTTGTAATTTATGTCGAGGCAATAATTTTCACCCAAAATCCATATTCATTTTTATACGATCGACCGCGAATCGTATCTCGTATAAAGCACTCAAAATCACTGCAATTATAATCTATGATAAATTAATGCTATTTTTTTTTTTTTTTTTTTGAGGATTCTAAACAAGTCTGTTGTGGTATTTTTCTTAGGCGCAATCAATTGTTCATCATGTGTTTGTTCCAAATGTGTTTACTATGTAACGTTCAGAATATACGCAGCCACACACTATAAGAATTCCTTACATTGAAAACCAATGAGTTATTCAGTGTTTCAATTCTAAAGTGATTTGCGAAGAATTCATTATCGACCGGAAAATTATGTTTGTGCTTTTGACCGAATATTTTGCAATAATTATTTTTTCCAATGAATCAATATAGTTTCCAAAAAATAACTTGTTCCACGCGTTAATTGACTTTTTTGTGGGTTGTATTATTGTGTACGAATTTTTAGAAAAGAAAAAAAAAAAGTAGTGTAAATCTTATCATATTACATAATATAAATTGATACCAGGATCCCTTACCAATAATGAGAAAATTAAATCTACCGACTGAAATTCGATGTAAATACTGTTAGTGCCATACTCGTTTTATGATCGAACAAATATTTGTTATCTGCGTATTCGTTAGAGAATAATTTCGGGTTTACCAATGATAATTTCATACCTATTGATTTTTAACAAAACAGTAATTTTTATCTCCATTTTCGAATAGATAAAAATTATTATGATCTATATTCCCCTAAAGAGTGTAGACTGATATATTTATTTACTAGACTCGTCTACATTGTGATTGTATTTCAATGACGACATATTTTATGAACGTGTATGATTTAACTGTAATAACTGATTTCCAAAAGAAATTTGTTACTTTCGAGAAAAAAGAAAACAAGTGACAAACGTAACACAGTGTTTGTATTAGTGTTTTATGCACGTTAGTTTTTAACGTTAAACAAGTGTATACTTAATATATATATATTCAATAAATGAAACACATTTCGTTTAAAAAAAAATACGTTTTGATAAATTTGTATTTCCTATATATTCCTCTTTTGATTTGCAGTCAGTCTTCGGATGTGCAAAAACAAATTGATAGATCGAAACACAAAAAAAGACGCTGCCACGGTAAAGGTGCAGTAGCGACTATGCTTTGGGTGGTTTATTGGTTTGAAAGTTGCGGTTTATTCGTATTATTCAATATCTGAAAGAAATTGCGAAAAAATATTTGAATTTAAAAAAAAAAAAAAAAAACTAAAACTATTCTGAGCGAGCCATCTAATTTAATAATAGTCGTGGGTGAAAAAAAAAAATATTTCGAATTACTCCTATTGTACACACGTAAAAATAAAAAAATGGTTAAAAAAATCTAGGTGAAACAAACTATTATAAATGGAACTTTGTGAAAAGATCGTGGATTACTACGTGTATACGGGGGGAAAAAAATAGTGTATTATAGCTAGCAAAAATGTTTTTCAATCTTTTATAGTGATTTAAATTCATTTAGTACCTACATATCAGTTTGAAAACGACATGAAATAATTTTTTACAACGATAGTTAAATAGGTATAGCCGTTCTGATGCCGGATTTGGCGATTTTGTTATTTTCGTCGTTTTCGGCTCATAACTCAGAAAATAATTAAATTATCAAAAAATACTTTACGTTTTTCTACTCGAAACGTCATTACAAACCTGGAAATTTCAAATTTTTTGCTGTAAAATAATTAATTTTTTTTTTGGTATTTGGCGTAATATTTAAAATGGAATCAAAATTTCGAAAAAACCTTTAACCAAAGTACCACTGGAGTCCATAAATCATTTAGAATCGGAGCATTTTTTCTGTACGAAAAATTGTTGACAGATAGAAAAAAACATTATTGTAAAAACAATTCATTCTTCGCAGCACTCAGATTTTAAAACGAAACAGTAAAACAATTACATAGTCGTTAACTGAGTGTCAGTTTAATAGTTATTGAATATTATGTAAGTCAATACACGCTATTAATACGTATAACCATATTGTGTGTAATGACTGTGTGTTGTGTACACTTCTATGATGTACGTACAATCGGAATTGGGATAAAATTTTATCGGTATTGCATTCCAACACGAATTTAAGTGTTGTGGCGTGTTCGTGTGTGAACCTTAGTTCTGAAAATAATTTTCTAATATTAAAGAAATAGAATTCTTTACCTAACCCATTTTGTCAGTCTGTAAAGCGGAAAAGTTAGGTGGCGGTGATGCGCGCGGTCCACTACCAAGTTCATTTAAAAATATATTATAGATAATCCAAAAACAAACCATTGTTTTATAGCATCGAATTTTAAAATGTACAGATCATTGTTTTATTACAAATCAAATTTAAGTGTAGAGAGAAATACGGGTTGTCATCCTACTCCTTTTTAAAGTTCAATAAAAAAAAAAAAAAAACGTCATCTCCAAATTTGTTAGTTTAGTTCTTACATAAAAACTTAATGATGCATAAACAATAGATATTTGTCATCAGAATAATATTCAACATTTTATTGAAATTTATTTTACTCGTTATAAAACTGTATGGAACATCTCGATAAAATAATAGTCTTCTCGATTTAGTATAATATTTTTTCTAAAAATTTACTTTATGAAAGTCATCAGCTATAGGTAGTAAAAATACTAATAATTAATATTGATTTGCAGTAATAATTGTAAACAATGTTTTTTTATTTATAGTTTTGTTCTGTTTCTTTGTCGCCGTTCAACTTAAATTGAAATAAATCTTACCATTATAATTATTGTTGAACAGTTCATCCTCTTAACGTTTGAAAAATAATCGAAAATCTATAAAATGTATATGTCGGGTTCCTGTTGCAAAGCAAAATGATGTTTTTCCAACTACCAGTCTATTTATTATTATTATAAGTGATGCTATTTGTCTGTTTTCGTCGATAAATCTTTTCTTAAGGGAATTCACCACGTCGATTTTTCATCCTTTGTCCGTTACACGAAAATCGTAGGAATTTAGACGGTTTTTATTTCCAATGCGATAAGGATTTTCTGTGAGCTGATCGGAATTCTTCAAAACGTCTACTTTTTATCTTACGAGCCACATTTATTATTTTTATCTTTATATACATTTTTAAGTATCAAAAATAAAAAACTTTCAATTTTTTTTATGTTAGTTTACTCATTGCAATGTCGAGAAGAAATTTCAAGTAATTTTTGGAAATCTGGCTTTTACGTTTTTGGACGAAAATACTAAAAATTAACTATATTTACAAAAATGCTTCAAATAAAGTAGGTAGGCCTACTATCCGGATCCAGAACCTAGTGGAATCTTTAGAGGTATTATCTAAAGTAAAACGATCGAAGCAATTCTACGACTAAAAAAAAAAAAAAAAAAACAAAATTATTACTATTGAAAAATCAATACATCTTCGCTTAGTTTAGAATTTAAAATTAGGTGATACACCAGCTGATGCTTGCACACTTTTTATTTTATATTTATTTTTTCATTGATTTTGTTTTTTTCGTTTATAGTGCCGTTCAATAGGTATTAAACCGTATTTTTTATTCATTTTTATACATTTTAATAAAGTGGAATGTACAAAAAAAAAAAAAAAGTATTTTGCTTTTAAAATTCAACGATTTAATTAAAATTGTTCAGCTCAGTGTCCCAGTATTGAATAACATATATTTTATTTTTCAAGTTCTATTAAATATATATATATGTATACAAATTGAAAATAAATATCCACGAGAATAATAATTTTCCGACCGAATAGCTTTTATTTCTCCGTTGGGTACGGGCCATTTTTGAAGCGGATGTGGTATGCGCGCACATATTTTTGCTTTATGTACATAGGAATGCAGGATGTTTTTAAGATAACAACACCCCGTCCATACTTACAAACAGTAATTTATTTTTTTACAAAATGTTTGTGCGGATTCACAATAAGTTATGATTATTACAATTTCCTGAAAAAAAAAAAAAAAAAAAACGATTAAAAACTTTCCCATTCCATACATCTTGTAATATATTTTAAGTCGTACTCTGCAGGCATTTTTAAGCCCTGTCAGCTATTTAATTATTTTTCGTTTCGTTTCATAATTATTACGATACCTTGCAAACATACAGACAAACTAGGGTGTTTTTTAGATGTACACGCACACACATATATTCATCGCATTTTTTCCTCGGTGAACGTTTCGTGAATAGGGTGTGGAGTTTTGTAACACGTATTCGCTACTTTAACTACTTTTGTGTGTAATGGCGATTCGAAATTTGAGTGTAGGGGTAAAAATATTAATACAGTTACTATAATGATTTAATGATTCAAAATAGGGCGTTGATCTATACTGTTAGGTATGAAGACGTGTTGAGAACCGTCGTTTGTTCCCTGTTCGATCCCAGGAAAAAAGTCCGATGACCGACAAGTCCGGCGAAGACAAACACGACGAAAACAAAGTGCGATGAACAAAAAGTCCATACAAAAAAATTCCGATAAACAATATTTTTAATTTTAGTAGGACAAAAAAATATAGAACTAGATGATAGGTCGTACCGCATGAATTATATCAGTATTTAACATTTGACTTAATAAATTGAATCGTGTATTATACAATTTTTCATAAATTTACTTGACGCTTCTACGAATCGTGCTTTAATTCTGCGGTAACGAAAAAATAATTTTTTAAAACACCATTTGTACGCATAACATTAAAAATATGTAAACTATATTTATATTTAACAATACATTTATTAAATTTTCTCGTATATTTTCTTGACGTATTTACAAAAAAAAAAAACAATTTTGTTTAACGGACTTTTTTTCGGCTAAACTTATCCGTCATCGGAATCTTTTTCCCCGAACTTTAGTTCGGCATACTTCATTTTTCAGCCAAAACACGCTCTGCGGGAAAAGTTCTCATGCCTATTGTAGAATATTAAAATTTTTGAATAATTAATTTTTTTTTTTAATTGAAAAATTAAAATATTTCACGAGTCGCATTTAATTAAAAATATTCTTTTGGTTCGCATACAAATATCAATTCCAACGTTGATTTCACACACATCCTTTTTTGTTTTTGTCAGTTTTAAACAAGTTCGAAATGTGATTTTAAATCTGACTTGACAATTTTATGTTCTACCATTAGTTGGGTTAAAAATTTATTCAACTTTGTTGATTCCGCGAGACTGCAGGAGAACTTTTCCCGTGAAGTCAATAATAATAATATTGTGTTGTTCAAATTCGTAAATTTCCCACAAAAATACAGTCTCTCGCCATTATAAGTTTACTTGTTTTTAATAATTGAATCGTATTCGATAGTTGTACAACTTTTGATTGATTATTGCAATACAAATTACAATACGTAACATTGTTACATGTGTTGCAAAAACCATTTTCACTAATTGAAAATTGTTTTCACACGACCGACATATTATTCCTGTTGGTTTTTATTTTCTCTGGTCGCCTCTGGGAAATTAATTGTGCTACGTTTTTCCCATGTGCATATTGTACGTCAGTTCCAATTGTGCGTTTTTATAAAAGTCTGTCTACTTAATGTGTTCTGCAAGGCGTGTCTTCGAAAAACACAATCACACAGACGAATAAAATCACAGTAAATAATCATAGAAACTCCCAGATTAAAAAAAAAAAAAAATATTGATAAATAAACGTTTTTTTTGTTGATTAAAAGTGTATCGTAATGTCACTAAATGTGAGTAGTATTTTAACAAAATGGATTGACGATATTTTTGTTTTGATATGAATGACTTTTTCAAATAAACCGTTGCGATACTTTATAATTACATACAATAATTATCACCTGTATAAACGTTCTGATGGCTCATTATTTGTAAATTTGAACGCGTTTAGGTATTTATTATAGTTATTAAAACCAGAGTTAAATTATTTCGAAAAAAAATTCTAATAAACAGCGTTTGTATCGGTTTTTTGACTTTCGTTTATATGTTAGCCGTGCTTTAAAATTCAATGTGAAACTATACGTTCTGAAATAGGGACTCACCTAAAACAGTTACCTACTCACTTACTTCAACTTTGGCTCATTACTGCTTTTTTTCATCTCATCGTGTTTCATGGCGTCATCAAGAACTATCATATTTGCATCGCTCTCGTCAAACTAAAGGGTGTAACGCTGTTTTCGGTGTTAAATATTTGTGTAAATATTTTTACAAAAAGAATACAATAATATTTCAAACATTTCTATAGATTGTTAAACATTTTTAGTAGATGGGAAATTCAATTCGTTTTTACAAACATGACGTAAGATGATGAGTGTGGGACAACATTATTACACGGACACCATAGCTATGAAAAGGTTCACTAAAAATTCTCGCGTTTTTCTTTCACTCCAAAACTACATTCACGATATTAACTCCTTCAAACAAGATCCAAAATATTTACACTCGTATACCTGGTTTCTGGAGGTCCTTGTTGGTCGCACGATACCTTTTTTCAAGTTTTGTTTTATGTGAGACTTTCAAAAGTTATACAGTTTAAACAGCTACGTGTTTTTGATATAAGCGATTATAGGCCATAACGACCAAGATTGAAAGCGATTGAAATTACCTAAATTTTTCACACGATTGTAGTACGCAGATCTTTAGGATGTTTATTTATTTTTTATACAAATTAATAACTGTTTAACACACGATCTTCAGGGACATGGGTTTGTATAGGTACGAGCTGGTATATGCTGGTATTTAGTAGTATTTTGTAAAAAGTCAAATTTAACCGTTTTTTTCTGTTCTCATCATTCTCGTGCGGAGTAAATGACTGTATAAGTGTCAGCACTGAGAGTTATTACTTTTTTTGTTCTCATCTAACGCCGAAACAAAAATACGTCGTGCCAATACATGTCAACAGCGTCTGCGGTCTGCCACAGTAACGCCATGAAAATCTGTTCAACTGAAAATAATCACAAGACTTTAATTGCGTAAATGTACCCTTTTGTCACGTCGGTTTCGTATTGTACAAAGGAGAATTTTTCTGAAATTCTATTAAACTAATTTGTTTTATAAACCTGTCAAGTTTCTTGTAGAATATGTTCGAAAGTTGTTTAAATGAATCGAGTGACTCAAAAAAGTCTGGCCCGCAACGTTAAAAAAAAAAAAAAGGAGTGTTCTTTTTTAATATTTCAATTAAATCGATTCAAAAATATTAACAAAACAAATTGTTGAAGCCTCGTAAGTTTTTTCGGTAAAACATCGTTGACGATCCTCCACATCGTCTCAAACGCAAGTATCACCTCGTGATATTCTAAATGATATATTACAAGCATAAAAATATTTTTCCCCGTTTAACCATCTCCCATATTTGGGATCCTATTTCATTACCGGTAACAGTGTCAATGTAAATATTATGTTCTTTTCTCTCGTGTCGTCATATCCATAGTAAACTTTAAACGTTAATATAATTATTTATTGTATTATTTGTGTATGAAAATTCAAAGTTGTACATACATATTTTTTTTTAATAATAAAAATGACTCTCTTTAAAAGTGGGAGGGAAAATTCTTCTAAACAAGTTAATATAAACCTTAAAGGAAATGAGTATAAATAATTCAAAACTAATTTACAAATAGTTTGAACATGTTAGGGGAAAAAAAAAATTAAATTTTATACTCAAAAATACTTTAAAATTAAATTGGATTTTTAATTTCGTAAAATGTTTTAAACATATATTTGTGTTTAAGTAGTACCTATAGTCTTATGGTAGCTAACCGTATATTGTTTTGTATTTGTATGTACATAAAAATTCGTTCCAATGATATTTTGCCCGAATGATCACCAATTAGTATAAGTAAAAAATAATGGATTATTCTTGAAATTACTAATTATCGACCATTCTAAAACTCTTGTCATTGTTTTTAATATTTATAAAAAATTATGTTTACACTTTAATCTTATTTAAGACCCTATAGGGTCTTTAATACCGGTATTAAATACTCTCAGTGAATGAAACGTACTAAAATTTATGCTTTAGTATCAATCGTTAGTAGCTGGTAGGTGTTTAAAAACATATGATTTCAAAGTTTAATAGTCATTACTCCAACTTTGAATCTTTATTTTTAATTTTTTTTTTTTTTTTGCATTGTATTCATAAGCTTTAATTATATTAAAAAGTACTAAAAAGCACGGAACGGACGATTTGTTCGTCTGCAAAAAACAAACGAAACGGGTCGTCCTGCTATTCTGCTTGTTCCAAATCCTGAAGTTTACACAACGGGAAAACTATAAAACATGCTGGCACTTTGAAAACTTTTAAGTAAACGGTTTTATAAAGACCTTTTTTTTTTTTTTTAACTTTTTTATGAAAGGAATACTCGTCGTTTAAGCTTCATGGTGAGTTTTCCAGTTTAAAAATCCGCCACTTCATTAAAAGTTCATAAAAATTGAACCCTCGGTATTATAATAAAAAATATTTAAAATTTAATTGATTATTCTCCTCTTTGGATTTTTAATTATGATAATAAAATATTCAAGTTGGTTCAATGTTAATAATTTAGAATTAACAAAATTTAACAAAATAATATATGGTTTTCGTGCAGTTCTCTGATGATTTTTTTACAAATAATTTTTGTGTTTAAACACTGTATGCGTATCACATGTATCATATATTTTACGAGATCAATAATTATGACGTTGGTTGACATTTATCCTACCTATCTACTGATTAGCAGCAGTTTTTGGATTATTCAAGTCTTATATTTTACTGTCAAGTAAATAATAGTTTATTAAATTTATAGCCAAAACCAATTAATTAATAATTTAATGATTATATTTAGTGACGTCGGACAAGACCAATGATAGGTCTAATGGGTGTAAACGTGTGTATAATGTTTATTGAACATAAAACTATATGAATATTATAAATTATAAATGTACAACAATTAAGAGATACTTGATAACATCACAGTAGAAAAAATTCAAAGTCAACAAATTATTTTTATTCAAATGAAAATATTATACTGTTTAAAGCATCGTATTATGTACATTAATCGGACATTAATTTATCACATATTTTCTTTTAACAGTAAAAAGTTTTTGAGAAGAACACAGCTGTATTAAAAAAGACTTATGTGTACTATGTCTACCCAAGTTTTGTTGTTCGTGAAAACAAACAAAACAACATTTATGATACAAATTATTATTATATAGTACAACAAATTACACTTGTAGTAGTAACACGTGCAGATTTCTGTATGGAAATTCATCGTCTTGGATAAACTTTCTGAAAGAATCGGACATAATTTAAGATTTGAAATTTAATCAACCAAATAGGGAAAACAGTAAAAATGTTAAAAAAATTATTTTAAATTAAAAGTCGCATAAACTAATTTCAAAAAGTGAAGTTATTAATACAACATGCAAGTTGAGTAGGGTAGTTATATTTAACATAAAATTTACATAAATTATATACAATATATAATACAATCAACAATGTTTACCTAATAGAATATTTCGTAAAAAAAGAATTAATAATCAAACGAGTGGAGTAGGTGACTGTATTGAATGAGTCGCTGGTTTGGAACTTGAAGATAAACGTTTTAATTTTACAATAATTGTAAGTAATGACAAACATTGCATTATAAATTTACCATAAGTTAAAAAAAAATAGGCATTTTCATCACGTTTGTAATTTTAACCCATCTGTTCTAATGATGTGTAAACATTTCGTTTAGTTTGAATAATTTTTGGAAGAGCTGTTCTTAAAAAAAAAAAAAAAAGAACGAAAAGAATGTAATAACGGTGATGAATAAGTTCGACATGTTTAACCACTTAAAAGAAAATATGTGTATTATACTGTGTTTAAAATTTTGAGACTATACTAATACAATTTTCGGTTTTATGAAACATTAGCTGTGAGAATTGATAAATTTAAAAAATGTCAAAATATTGTTTCCTTTCGTTTGGATGATAACTTTTTTATCTGTTTAAATAATCTGTAAAAATTTCAAGTCATTTGGAGCATTTTTCGTTTTTGAATTCGGTATAATACTTTTATAATAACTTAATTTTCAAAAAAATAGTCTTTTTTTGTTAATGAGTCAATAAAAAATAGTTACTTTTACTAAAAATTGGAACAAGGACACCATCGCGGTGACACTGAGAGTAGTTTCCCAAAACTTAAAAAAAAAAGAGAATGTTGGTTAAATATTTTTAATACTGTGTACATGCTAATCAAATTCATTCTTATATGTTTTAGTTTCGGAGTGTAGTGAAGAATATATTTGTTTTAACATGATGTGTTACTTTTCTAAAACCATAATAACCTATTGAAAAATGCTTCGATCTTTACATTCATACACGGTTTCTGGTAACTCTAGTTTGTCGCAGTGTTTTTTTTTAAAAATTTTTAAAACTCAGTAAAAAAAAAATGTTTACTGACCGACAAGTATGTCATATTCTTCAAGAATAGTCAATAGTATAGTAGGACAGTATGTAAAATAGAAATTGATGATACAAATCAAAAACATATTCCAAAACTATGTTTAAACTTTTTGAGCTTTTAGCCGTAACCATGTTAATAACGTAACAATTTTAAAGACACATAAAAAACCAACGAAACAAAGACCAAGCAATATTCTTATATAATAAAACCAGCTTCCGATATAAAAACAATTATAGCTTTTATGACAATTTCAGTATTAGAGTTAAGAATGGAAACGTGGTTGAAAGACATATTAAGGGATTTGAGGCCATTGAACAATTATTTATAGCTGTATACGCTTCGAGCGTAGGGAAAGACAGTCGAAACGAATCGCAAATACTTTCAGTAAAATGTAATGTGTTTAAAGGGAAATCGGTTAGTTAAAGTTTGTAAGAATGTGCGGGTTAGTGGGCTATGCGTAGTCGGTAAAATTGGACAGTCAATGATCAATACAAATGTATGTCCAAACTTATAACAGTATGACAGTTTTCAGAAAACTTTTTATTATAGAAAAAGACGTTTCTCGATAAAGAAGTTTATAGTAAACTATTATTAAAATATATCTTTTTACTCTACAACAGTCGTTATTCGAATGAGTATTTACAATTTGATTAATTTTAATTTAACCAGAGGGTTATCTTGTTGGTACTAACACTAATATCAATTTATACACCAATGTTGAATGTTTTGATTATAAATGATTTATACTCAGGAACAGTAATTACGTTGGTTATGTTAGTGATGCCTTAATTTTTAAAAAAACATTGGCTGTTTGATATTATTTTTAGATGTATTGTTTTTACAATGATGTTTTTTTGTCTGTGAACACTTTTTAGGGTATAAGAAATGCTCTGATTTTTAAAATCAATACCTTTTGGAAAACGTGTAAGGATATATCTGATGTTCTGAGGTATCTCAAAACGTTACGAAAAAAAAAACTAAACAAAATTTAAGGAAAAACTTTATATTTTACGGCTAACTTGTTTTTTGATATAATCGATTTAGATTTTTGGCCATACAACTAACAAAATATAATAATGGTTGGAACTAGCTGAAACTTTTACACAATACTAAAATAGGTATGATACAGGTTTGGTATAAGTTTCATGGGATTTTATTAATTTTTGAACTATGCATAGAGCTTTATAATTTCCGAAATTTCCAATTTTTTGTAGTTATTGTTCGATAAACAATTAATTATTTTTTGAAAAGTTTTGAAACTTAAATACAAGGTTGGCAACAAGTAAATACATATGTTACTAAAAAAGCACAAAAATCCATCTTCAAATTTTTTTTTGTTTAGTCGTTTGAAGTTGGAAATGTGTCAAAAATTAGTCAAACCTTTGAATCGTTTTTTGACACTTAAGTTTTTAAGTGTCTGAAAGCAATGATTTATCTTTCAGATTTAGGACTTAGGGTCTATTTTCTGGTTTTTTACGGTCATAATTAAAGTTTGAAAATTTGAAAAATAAAAAAAGGTGTTATTTGTGATTTATTAAAAAAAAAAAATTGAATCTAAGACAATATTGTACTTTTTATGATTTGAAAATTTTATACGTAAAACCCGAATTGCTATTTGCATCCTAAAGTTTCCAAAAAAATCCACCCGGTTGTTTCCGAAAGCGTGTAAAAAAAGTATTGATTAAACGATGTTATTTTGGTTGTAACTGTGAAATTACGTATTGTTGCACATTCGGTACTTAAAACTCTTAAGTCCACTCTGAATCAGTTGTTTACAAACTGAACACGCAACTTCATACTAAACCGTCTAAAACTCACTGCAATGATTGCCACTCCATCAGAGTATGCCCGCGTGACATAGAAATCTCCAGCTTTTCTCGTCTACGTTTTATATTGTAGTTATATAAAAAAAAAAAATTATTAAAAAAAAAAAAAAAAACAATAAACATCAAAGACGTTTTATTTTCTTAATCGAGTTACATTGAGGAATTATTTATCGAATGATTAAATTATTTTATTCGGTCCTCTGTAAATAGTTTTTTTTCTCAAACAGTACTATCTCCACTCTTTCTTTTGTTAAGTATTCAATTCACATATTATATTTCCCTTTGTAAAAACCGTTATTAACTTTTTCTGTTGTAAAAGTTTTTTGCTAACCAAAAATGTTATCATGTCTAACATTGAGTTTGTTTGTTATTAATTTTATTTGATGAGACTTGATAAAATATACGTTTTTTACGTGTTGCAAAAAAAAAAAAAAAATTTGTTCGAGTACAAATATACGTGTAGTTGGAAAATTGTTGGTATACAACTATTGTCGACACGGGACACTTTTTTAGATTCTGAGCGTAGCGATAAATATATTGTTTTTACAATGATGTTTTTTTTTCTGTGAACATTTTTTTCTATTCAACTTTATGTGTAGTAAAAATGCTCCGCGATTTTTAAAATTAGTTTCTGAAAGGCTTATGGACTCTGATGGTTTTTAGAGCGATCTTGAATTTAAAAGTTAAAAATTGAAAAAGGTACAATCAGGAAGTTAAGCAGAAACTATAAGGATAAAAATTAATCATGGCAAACGTGTTTTTGACACATCGATTTAGTTTTTAAGCCATAACATCCAAAATAGTGATCGTTGCAAGCTGAAACTTATAATTGTATAACTTATAATATTGAAATAGGTAAGATAAAAGTTTCAAGTGATTTTGAAAATTTTTGAGCTTAGTAAAAGACTTTGAAATTTTCAAAAAAATATACCAAGACAACTGAGTTCACTCAGAATCGATTTTTCGATGGCAAGATTTATTATCGCCTTCAGGTATTAATCAAACAAAATACGTATCAATCACAACTTCCCAGTTAGTGACCCACCCAAAGAGTAGTCGCTACTCCCGTCAAACTACCCACGAGACCTAGAGCGTTTATACTTTAAAATAAAATACCTAGTTGATTGTTTGATCAAGTTTGTCATTTAATAATTAAACTGTACATATATTATAAACTACACTAAAATAAATTGAAATTAATAAATAGGTGTTCAAGATATTGTACACAAACAGTAAACAGAATGTAATTTCTTTCATTTAAATGAACTCTGCGCTCTTATATAATAGTCTAACCGAAATATTGATAAGTTTGTACATGTTTCTTTAAATTAATTACTCAACTTTTGGTATAACGTACGAATGATTAATTATTATGGTTTTGAAAACTTTAACCTCTTGTCAAGTACCAATCGTTTAAACTTAACAATGAACTTTCTCATAAGTTCTGGGTAACTGTCTGAACTTATTTATAATTACTATTATTGTTATTCAGAAAACATATTCATATCCAGTACGTAACAAGTTACGTACATCAGTGGGAGGGATGCTCACAAACTATATATAATATAAAATATTTTAAATTAGTATCGATGATCTGAAATGCTTTAGACACCTATTATTAATACATTTTTTAACAATATATGGCCATTATTGCTTGAATGTCCTAAAGTGATTTCAATTTTTATTGAACTTGATATATTTCACTATGGGCCATGACCCCAGATGCCGTCCCCCCCCCTATATACACCACTGTAGGTATTTAGGTATAGGGTTTTCGGTTACAAACTTATATGCGCGATTATCCCTTAAAAATACGTACAAACAGGTTTAACTGCAAATTTAAAAAAAAAAAAAATAATAATAATAATAGTAATAACCAATAATTCGTTACACTAGGCCAAGGTGCCTAGTGTATATTTCGACCTTGGCAATAGTCTCGCCTATATTGCTGTCATGTTTAAACATTTAATATGTATTTCGGTTAACATTGAATATGGATTATACCGACAGTTGGCAACAAAAGTGATTCGGACCACGTACCACATGTAAAAGAATAACTGTATAATGTCATCATACGAATATTTATACATTTCTCGGGTGCATAATGTGTGTAGCGAACACGCATCGTTTGGATTACAGAATCGCGCGTTTGCATAACAAACAATACGAAAATATATCTTTAGACAAGCGGCCGATTTCACTTATCATAAATTACGTTCTGTAATAGGTATCATCACAGCTCTGAGCGAGTCCGGTCAGAAGGTATAGAGGTGGGTGGTACTCTATCATAAAACCAAAATTTAAGGAGGAATTACCCATCATTTTTTTTTCTTGCTTAAATAGTTTGGTTAAACATACCAATAGTTAATACTAGGCTCACGATGATCCTAAAAAATATGAAAAAAAAGTTTTTATTTATTTTTTAGCCAGTTACAACAGTTTAAAAATCGAAAATTTTCATTTTAAGTTCTTTCCCACCAGTTTAAGTTTTGTAGTCACTACTATTAAATGTACAATCCATACATATATATATATATATTGCTCGACATCCTGTCGTTTGCCAATTTTTAAAAATCTATATTTTTTTTAAGGTTTCATTGATGAAAAATGACTTCGTTGTTAAAAATTAAATTTCATGAATATTTTTTTTAATAACCAAAGTCCAAAAAAATAAAAAAACTCAACGACAGTATACAGGTATTGCAATTCCGAATCGTAATCGTTTTTCAAAACAAGGATTAGTTAATTATTGTTTCGTTTGCGAAAGAACTAATATTTTGTAGCTTACGAAAATAGCCTACTACTATGTAGCTATTAGTTTGAAAACCCAATATTAAAATTTATATCAACTTTGAAATATACATGTGATGTTTTTTAACTACTGGAAATGCAGAGTTGAATATACCCAAATTGTTTATTTAGAATATACAACGCGCGAATACGAAATTATACTTGTGTATAATATTATACATATTATCAAAAATAGTATGTCGAAGTTCAGATTCAGAATAATTAAAAAGTTTTAGACAGTTTTCTCATATTTTAGAAATGCGAACCAGTGATTTCTGTTTAAATTATTATAATTAATACAGTTAAATATTATACAGTGAATGTGGTTTGGATTAAAAACGACAAACATTTTGCGTTGTATTTTTAACTGCAAATAAATAGTGAAATTTAATTATTATTGAATTTGAACAATATTGAAAGTATCGTAGAAAATGATAAATTCCATTATTGTTTTAGGCAAAGTATCATCTCTAAGATGATTTGAATACCGCAATTCTACAGCATTCATGAAATAAGATATTTTATTATTCACTATTAAAATTGATACAACGGTGTTACGATTCGAATTAACAATTTGAGCACCTACGATAAATTTTATTGCTATCGGCAGACAAAAACCATAATTTAACCAATGTGTAACGTAAAGGAAACTATACATATACAGACATTGATTGAATGAAAAATGGCGATTTATTATAGATGTCGTTTTGTTATTTTTTTTTTTTTGTTATCGGGCATTTATTTTTTAGACTCTGATCTACATTTGAATGTTATTATACATTTACGGGAGCCACAGTGAAAAGCTATTAATCTTTTATTGTTTAGAACCTTAAGTTTATTGGGTGAAAACAGATAACACAAATGATAGTAACAATACTTTATTATCCTCGTAGAGTGTATACAAAAAAAAAAAAAAATAAATAAATAAATAAAACATCATGAAAAACAAAAACAGAAAACAGCCATCAATATCGGTTACGAGAAAACTTTTACGTAGTTTCGTTTACTTGTTGAGATTAAGTTGACTTTATGTCATACGAAGATTTATTCATCATAATAGCGGATACGTTTATTTCTTATTTTTAAATTTCGAATGTTGCAAATAATGTGGTATTTGGTTGAACGTATGATATGTGTTTTTTTATCCTTATAAAATCAAGATAAGCTAAATTTTATGATCTTGAGCATACGTGTTTTGTATAAATTTTGGAGTGTTCCTACTAATTTTGTGTTAGCTATTTGATTCGGAAAATCGTTTGTGAATTGTAGTTTTAGTGTGATTATAATTGAATCGTAATTGAATGATTTGTTGTGGCATTCAGATTGAAAATATTCTATACTATCCAAACAAATATCCACCTAAGTGCTGACAATCCATATAAATGAATGCCGCTTATAGGACCAAGCAGGGTGAATGACTAATTGTTTGTAAATCAATATAGTTTGTTCTCAAGGGAAACGTTAGATAGAACGAGGTGTCTTTAGTCTGTGTAATTTGAGATTAAACAATTTTCTTTTAGTTTTAATGTGCGTTTCCCGAGTTATCATCGTTTGTCCAGGTGAACACCCAATCAATATACTTGTCTGATCCATTGGGATTATTTTTTCGTTAAGTTTTATTTTACTGGATCGTTATTGAGACGAAGTTTAAAGGTAATTATTTGAGTTTATTTGCTTATATTGATCTTAACTGTTCACAAATGAAACCACTGCTATCGTTTTAGGAGATGATTCTTGTAGATAATTTGTCGCTACATTTATGTTCGGGGTATAACTGCAATAGTGGCAATAACGCTGGTATCGTTAGCAGTATCGTTAGTTCTAACTGTTAACACTTTTCTCAACGAAGTAATCTATTTATAAGACCCTACTTACTTTGTGTTGTACATTGAGTTATGAGTATATACAAACTAGAGCTGTACCTACTTGCAAGCAATAACCAACTACCCACTAGATAAATTGGAAAAATGTTTCAAACTTTTATTTTACGACCATACACTTCACTGAGTATTATCATAAACTACATATATATTTTAAATAAGTAGTTTTAAAAATGCTTGGTTTTTTCGTTTTCATCAACATTTACAATAATTATTAAAACATTATGATTTTTCTGAATACCTCCGGCACCTCAGTATTGTTCTCTATGAGACGTGCACAATTTTTAAATTAACGCGACCCTCTAAAGTGTTTACAAAACTTTAAAAAAAATCAAACAAAATTATTAATAAGCCACTGAACGTTATACTTTTACGAAAGGTCAAAATATGAAACTTTTTAAACATTTCACGTTTAACGGCCGAGCAAATTATTTTTAGTTTGTTGAATGTATATGACTTCTAAAACATAAAATGCGCATTTAATTTGCTAAAGAAATTGAACGTTATAAATTAGTTTTTAACTCTGCAGACACCCGTAACTCCTAATACAATTCAATGTTAAACAAAATTTGGTTTGAGTTTCAGAGGTTTGCCAACAATTGGCACTTTGTTGTTTGTTGCTTGTGAATCTGTTTATATAACGAACAATCAATCAATTTTACAAATATTATTGAAATACTGCTAGAACTTGGCACAATATTTTTACCATTATTTTGCATGGGTCATAATTGATTGTTTTTTTTTTAATAAGTATTAACAATTAAAACTTTATGAAGATGCTTTTGAACAGATTTTCTGAAAGATCCGTTTTAGTTATTTGTTCGTAAATTGTTTGCAGATTTCCTTGTATCTCCTTAATGGTATCGGTAATTTTGTAACTTAGACAAAGTGTAATTTTTTTTTTTTATGTATTTTTATGAGACCTACCCACTTGTTATATATTTTGTAGTCTCTTATACGCCAAAAAATAACTGTCCAAAATTTTATTTCCAGCACTGAGTACATTGCCTAATAATTTTCTACGGTTTTACACACATTTTATAATTGCATCAATATTAATTTTTTTTTTATTGAAAACAAGAGAATTTTTTTATTGTTCGTTCACAAACTTGATTCTTATGACACAGTGTCGGTTTCCTCTTTTAAGTATATTATTTTGTAGTCAAAACTCGAAGAGAAAATTTATGTGTCTACTAAAACCTATTTAGTGTCATCGTTCTTTTGGAAAATGCTGCATTTCGCCTGAAATTAGATGTTTTGTTCGGTTTATAGTAATATATTTTAAGAGTTTTCTGATAGATTTATCTTAAACTGCATTTTTGCGAACTAGACAAGTTTGGCGCTGTGAAGACGTGATTCAGAACGTTGAAAGAATGTGAATCGTTTATACGGATTATGGGCGTTTAACGATGATCGTTCGGTAAACTCTCAATAAATACTCAATAATGGGCGTTCATTTGTAGATACGTTTTGAAGTAAAAAGAAAAAAAAAAAAACTAGTGCACCTATTAAACTGAATTCGAATACGTAAAAATTTCGTTTTTTAAGTTATCGTTGAGTATGTATTTATTTCTAGGGGATTCGTTATTGATCGTTGACAGCTATAAATTTGTGCTAACAAACACAAATATAATGCTATTCGTCATGTTATTATATTACTTTAATTCGCAAAAACAATTATTCTCCTGTCTTGTAGAATTTATGTAATTGAATAATTTGTATTTTCTGATAAGAAGATGTGGTTTTCCTACAGTCCACGTCGGACTTCAATTTATAGCTAACTCGTCCAAAAAAATAATTATCTACTTAAATAATTTATAAAAATAAGACTCATTCTAACTATTATTATAAATTAGAAAACTAGAATTTAAAAAATCGAAGGCCTATGCGTAAAAAATCGTCTTCTTTTCAGTAAAAATTATTGAAACCAGACCAGATCTTAACACGTTATATCTCTAAGAATAGGCAATTGGCCCTAGTTGTTTGGCAGGAGCTTTGATTAATTATTCAGTTATGATCTAAATGATTTTATCTACTGAAAAAGTAAATATTTTCAAAAGTGTTCCAAATTACTTGTAAATTTTACACACCATAAAATAGGCTTTTTTGCATTTATGTTTGATATTAGATATGATTCAGAAAATTTTTGAGTGCTTTTAATACTTTGGAATTTTGTTACTACTGTTTTTAAATTTATTACTTCAAAAATTATAAAATTCTTAGTTGGGTAAAATTTGCAAATTTTATGCACCTTAAACAACATAACATTTTCTAGATTTGATTAAAACATTTTGAAAACTGGTTGACACAATAATATATAAGTTTATAAACATTTTTGCTAAGTTATTCATTTTACACATTTTTCACATATCGATTTAGTTTTTAGGCAGTAACATCCAAAATAATGTTTGGAACTAATTGAAATTTTTACATAAGATTCGAATAAGTATGATACAGGCTTGTTAAAAGTTTCAAATCACCACTCCGTCAAACTATCCACGTGACCTAGAGTGATTCCGGTTTTTTCTTTTTTATTAGATTCTGTTTTTATTTTTTTTCTGTGAACAACTTTAAGAGTATAAGGAATGCTCCGATTTTTAAAGTCAGTACCTCAAATGAAAGGTCTTTGAACTTTGATTGTAATTTAAGGAGTAATTTTCAAAATTTTTCAAATTTGTAGTATCAAAATTAAAAATGTAACAATGAAAAAACTATGTGAAATTTAAGGAAAAACGTTACAAATTACAGCTAACGTGTTTTTTACATAATTGATTTAGTTTTTTGACCATAACTTCTAAAATAATCAACGGAAGTAGCTAAAACTTTTACACAATATTTAAATAAATAAATTACAGGTTTGATCCGAGTTTCAAAGGATGTAAAAAATTGTTGAGCTAAAAATAGAACGTTAAACTTTAATTTTAAAATATTATTAACAACGTTATACAGTGTTACTTATATCCATTGTTGACCTGTCCATACTTAAAATGTCGTGCCATTACATAGAGTGTGAAAGTATTTTTAAACGTAGAAAATGAAAACCTGATTCAAATGACAGGATCGTCGTAATCAACACAATTTATTTTTCTAATTAAACACGTAATACCTATATATTTTAATAGTTGTATATATATATATCATAATATAATAATATTAATAAAATAATACACAATAGATTCGAGGAGAATATTAACAATAATAATTGTATAGGATTCAATTCGATAAAAACCGATTTATTTGGTAAACGATATATGTATTATGATTATATGAACAATATTGGACCACATGAAGTTTTCGTAATAATCGTATGATATTTTTTCTGATTTACTTTTTGGAAAAGTGCATCGATACTAAATTTTTTGGGTAATAACTATAATATAAATACTTATTTTTATACTTATACAGTATGTTACTTTCGTAAAAATTTTCAGCCGACTTTTGTAGTTTTTGAAAACGTATTATACTATCGTTTTTGGGGACGAGGGTGTTTAAGTTGTGAATTAGCGTTGTAACGCAATAGTATTGTTATATTCGCTGTCGATAATGCGTATCGATTCAGATTTTTTGTACACAAAAACGAACGGAAGAAAAAAAAAAACGTTTGTTTTACTAATATTCATCTCGAAGATGTCTTCAATAGTAGGTGTAAAATATAGCACACAGCTCACTGTACCTACGCATATGAATGGTCAAGGCTGGGCCAAGTTAACAACTTTTTTAAACACATTCAAGTTAATTGAAAAAACAATGAATTAAGTCAAGTTAAAAGTTAATTTTTAAATCGATTAAATTAATAGTTAACTTTAAAAAACAAAACGAAATCAAAATAAAGATAATAATTTATACTATTACCGGGGGGAATATCACATCTTTTTTTTTTTTTTTTGCTTAAATGGTTTGATTGAGTATACCAGTATAATTAATACTGAGCTTAAGATAATCCAAAAAAAAAATTAACATCAATTTTTGTTCATTTTTTAGTCAGTACCTAAACATACAGTTTAAGAATCAAAATTTTGCATTTTAAGTTCTTTCACACGCTAGTTAGAAGTCTGTAACTTAACACATAAAATCTATACGTATATTTCATGATCTACTGCCGTTGGCCAATTTTTTAAAATCAATTGTTTTTCCCAAAGTTATTTGACCACGAAAATTGAATGATTATATTTATTTTAACAATCAAAATAGAAAAAAATCTCAACGTCAGTAGTTCAGGTATTAATATTCTGAATCATTTTTCAAAACCAAATTTAGTTAATCGATGAATTTTGATGCGGTAATTTTATCGGATATTCCCCGTAATTCACACGGTCTTGTACTTAGTATGACATTTCCTGCTTTTTAAAATTTGTTTTTGTGTATTTCTTTTTTTTTGAAATTTTCTTCTTGCTATTAACATTTAAAAAAAACTTATCATTACAGGTTAGCTCGAAGTTAACAAGTTAAATTAAAAAAAAGAAATTAACATATTGTTAAGTTAAAAGTAAAAAAAAAAAAAAAATAACAAGTTAACGAGTTAAATAAACTTGATTAATTTAACTATAAATCTTAACTTTTAACGGGTCAACGCCCAGCCTTGTAAACGGGTACTAACAATAGTACGAACTACTTTTAAAACATGTTTATATCGTGTAATGTACGCGGTATAATATTATAGTAAAATGATATCAAACGTATCACAAAATATGTATAGCACACTGCATCCGGCACGATTTTGTCGCGCGTTACACGTAAAAAATAGAGATATTATATTAGTATATAGAATTGTTATTGGTCTTTTAAAAAAAAAAAAAACCGTTATAATAATTTACGAAAAATTGTCAATATAGAAGGAATAAACCAAGGGTCCGGGGAAAATGACGTCTTTTTTTTTTTTTTAGGGTTCGGTAGATGTTTGGAGACACGCGGCACGTCTAATTATAATATTACATAATATAACTATTATTATAAACATTATCTATAGACACTGTTTTGATGCTAAACAATATTTAAACCAAACGTTGCACTTTATAACATTGTCGAACACGTACAAGATTTTATACGATCGCTACCGTATAACGTGTCATATTCGATGACTAGGTACCTACGATTTTTGAACTTCAACAAGTAGGATAATATATGACATAGTACTGAAATGGGTTTTCGGAATCTTCCACGTGAATTAGACTGCGGTCAGGTCGCCTCTTATATAAACGACACGATCGTGTTAGCTATTGAGTTGACGATTTTCGGAAATTTAAATGGACCCGTGTTACAATATCCGTAAAAACTATGTCTACATAATACGTGTTTTAGTTGGTAATGATATTTTAATTTTTTTCAATTTAGTGATATGTGTCCGCGGACTACTGTCCATTCAATTTCCTCGTTTGTCGTACGAGTAGTGCGTAAAATTTATCGAGGGTATTTTTGAGCCTTTTATTATTAGTTTGTACTTATACTAAAATTAAAATGCTCAAAAATACGCTAAACAGATTTTACGTACTACTTATGTATTGGTTTTAAACTGTTGATACGTTTTGCTAGTAACTTTGGCTTGGAACAATTCAATAGTATGTCTATAACATGCGGTCGTACGTGATATTGTGATGTCGATTTAAGAATGTTTCTAATGCACGCGTTATTTCAAGTGTTTTCGGGTTCATAATGTTATGTCCTATACTGTGGAAAGGAAAATCATTTATTTTCTATAGCGTACAACGTCCAGCTTGTCATGGATTTTGAATTTTTTTTTACAGTTTAGACCTTACGATACGAATACTCTACGGCGTGTCACGTCAAAAATAAAAAATAAGGATGATAACGTTTTATATTTTAGTTTTTGGCCACATCGCCGCTGTCGTTGTCTTCGATACCAGATGTTTTTATGCTTCGTTTCACCGGCACAGCACTAGTTTTCACATGCTCGATGTCCGCGTCTGCAGTCCTCGTTTTAGATTTTTCGTTTTTTTTCTGGTTCGATTCTGGAAAACATAAACCAATCGTTTTTTAAGTACTCGTTACAAATTATCGATGTTTGTTTTTGATGAAACTGCTTACTAGCAAATTATTGAAAATACGAATTCGTTGATAAGTCTAAACGATTTTTAATTTACTATTTAAACAAAAAAAAGCGACAAATTAAGCGTATTAAAATAGGGGCGTAAATTCAATTTTTTAGTAGTGTATTATGCAATACATTTCAACATTATTACTCTGTTTATGTTCACACAGTCAGCTATCGTAAAGTCTTTTGTACATCCGTTGTTACCGTACAATGTTATTTGCTTTTCAGAAACAATAATTTTTTTTAACGTCTAAGCGTGTAATTAGAATGTTGTAATTTTTAGTTAAAATTAGTTTTTGTTTTTACGATAACATATTTGATATCCATTACAGGTATCACGAAATCGGAGAATATAAATGACAGATTGTTTTCTAATTTACCTACTATATTAATCTAACTTGTATATAATTAATATCCGAACAAATTATTGCCCATAATATTATATAACCGTAATGTGTTTTAAGATTTTTAGGTATTATTTATTGGTTTTATTTGCGAATTTAATTTTAATTTCCAACCCTGAGAGAAAATGTTAAAAAAATTAAAAATACATATGGCCTTATTTTAAGTGTTATAGTTAGCAAAAATGTTGAGACTTTACATCATTACAAATAGTATGAAGTCTACAATGCAAACTAAACATTGTTTGAAATATGAGAATTTCAGCTATGTTTTTATGGATGTAGATTCTAAAATTAGTATTTTAATTTTATGACATATACGCATTTGATAACAGAATAGTTAAAATTATGCGTTTTTTATGGCGTAACGTTCTATCTTTAACTAAACCGACTACTATCGAAAATTGGTTTCCAACAAAACATAGAAAATGTTCATCTTTTATAATGTCTCATCTCCTATATAGTGTGGTACATAATTTTTTTTCTTTTGTATGTTTATTGAAGACTCTGTAGCGTTTGAATGACGAAAAAATTAACGATAGAAAAGAATGCGTAAGGTAATGCTGTTTTTTTTAAGTATAGATTTAATTTAGTTTAGTACCATTTATTATAAAGACTCTAAACTTATACTTATACTCGTCAATCGAACCTAAAATGTTTGTTTAAAAATTTTACATATGCAGTGAGTGTTTTACACGATAGTAAAAAAGCACTGTTATATGTATTTTTTTGTCTTCTTTTCCACGAAGAATGGTGCAAAGAATAAACGAGGTCAAATACAAACACCGCATGTTCACTATTAGGAAAGGGAAATGTCCACCAATTGTTCTAAATGAACAAACTCACTAAATGAACAAAATAATCGTTTTCACCTTCTCCGTTTCTCCTAACTTCCATTAATATCATTTTTCCAACCAAAATATTAATATACAAGCTATTTGTTAAAACAATATGGACGTGCGGGGTGAAAAACTATGGGGTTCTACAGCGCTTTCAATCCATAGCCCTTCGTGTTACAACAAAAGCACCATGTTACGTCTTAAACCAGACACTACATACATTGATCTTGTCATCTCCTCCGTCTAAGATGTAGCAAAAATCTTCTACAAACGGTTCAACTTAAACCTCCAAAACCATATTCAAATTCTTTAATAAAAATTCATACGTCAGCAAACATCCCAGCTGGTAATCGTCAAAAAATATTAAAAAGGCGGCGATGTAGGGACCTACTCACCCAAAATAAAATACCCATACATTGTAAAAACATCTTAATCATTTTATAGTATTTAAAATTGTAACTAACTTTCAAAGTGCTTTTAATGGAAGGTTTCTTCATTGTGTCAAAAAAAAAAAAAAAAAAACTTTCGACACTTATTCTTATTTTTCAAAGTATACGTAACAGATTGTGTACAGTAAACGTATTGCAAAAAGATAACTTTATTGTTTTTTAATATTCTACTTTAACTTTTTGATTTATTTTAAAATATTGCGTTTGGTGGTTACAATACATAGGTACCTGCAGAATTCGGGTTGATGTCAAGATACTTGCTAAAGCTTTCCTTGGCTGCGGCCATCAGCTCCGGGTGCTCGGTCAATGTATCCGAAAGTGACGTTATCAACAAATCTGCAATAATGATTGCGTATAAATTAAAATATTATTATAATAGTTGTTCTGACGCAAATAGTGATTAGTAGTGACTGGCGTAATTGAATATTAATCGTCTTACCCAATATTTTTTTTTCCAGGCCTCTGGAAATTCTTCCTCGGCTCACCTCGGTTTCTAAGAAATCCGTAAACTTTTGCAAAGACTCTTGGGCTTCTGATCCACCTAAAATACAAAATGATTGAGATTTCACGAGATAAACTAAAATTTAGTATTAAGATATTCTAATCGGAAATCAAAAAATGCTTTTCGATTGTTGAAACATATTGCGCCTTTAATTTTTTATTTTATAAAATATTTATCTTGGAGACGTTATATTTAGAACAGTAATAATAACCAAATACATAGTCATTTATCAAATAGTTTTTGATACAAATCATATTATATAGGTACAGGTTAGATTGTACAAAATTTCAAAAATTAATATTTACCGTTTACTAATAGTGTGTAAACCGTATTATATAATATGTACAAATAATTAAAAACGTTTTTGTCAAAGAAGATTTTTTTAACAATATTATATTTCAATAGAAGAACCGTATTTAATAAGTGTATTATTATAAACCGTTTTTTTTTTTTTAAATTTACACCAAAAATAACAGCACATAATAATGCTTACCGATTTAAACCACGTATAGGTTCGAATTCTACAAGCGTTAAGGGATACAATATAATATGTTTTGTACTTATATTTTTAATAGTTTTTACTATTGTATTTAAACACTTAATATAAGTGTTGGCCTGTTTTTTCAAAGGAATTAAAGGAAAGTAGTCTAAACGTAGTCTTCCACGTTGATTCGAACCGTTGAAATATTGTATGTAAAAACTTTGAAATTCAAAAAATTACTTTGTATAGCAATAGTCACGAGACCGGCTTACCGATGTAAAGTCCTTGGTTGAACATGAGTTTTGCCAGCTGATAGATTATCTCGTCCATCATCGTTTGAGCGTACGTATTTTCCAACGGTTCGGATGGCTCCGATAGAGTTTCCAATAACCTGCCGTACTGAGAGTCACCCATACGAAACTTGGATTCCAGCATTTTTCTCATCCCTGAAATCAATCACAGCGATGCGTTCACCGTAAGTATATCGACAAATCTGTAGAAACATTTAGAGAGAAAAAAAAATTTACGATCAATACGTTTAGAGTTGTAATCTTCGTCGTCCAATTCTTCACTTCTTTTAGAAAACTTGTCCGCGAGTATTAGTTGCAATTCTTTCAGTTCGTTTAACGATCCATCAACGTCGTTAAAATCTGTTGAATCGTAATTCTGTTGATACTTGATTGGATTTTCCTGGGGAAAACAATTCATAAAACGTGTGTGTGTGTGTGATTTTGGTTAGAAAATGCGGGGACAGGCCGGGGCCGTGGTACATATTTAATCTTAGAATATTTTTCACAATTAGTTTGTTCATTACTCATGAACGATATAACATATTGTTTTGATACCTAAAACAGTTGAGTAATTTAAAATATTTTGAGAAAAAAAATCGTTTTGAACGGTTGTTAAAGAACAAAAATTGTTTACGAGTTAAACGATTTTACCATTCGAGTTCGGCTGCTACTATCACACAATAATACGCATTATATTGCTTTCAGTACTCACAATGTCCTTATTCATCGCATCTATTGCCGGATCGGAGTAACGAGCGTCCAGCCGATACAGCTCTCTGTTGATCATGTTTAAGTAAACTAAAGCTGTTTCACGATCCAACTGAAAAGTAAAAAAACAAAAGCTTAAATCTTTATCTGTATTCTTTGATACTTTGAGATGCACACATTAAAAACTAATCAGTTAAATGTTTTTATTGTAAACAGCTCAGTAGGAAAAGTCAGCTGTACCATTGATAAGATAATTATAAAATAAACGGCTGAACGCATAGGTAGTAGTCAAAAAACAAAATTAGGCTCTCTATTCCAAATCATGTTTTTACGCTATCCAAGGCAACGTTATTGAAGTATCCTTTTGCTAAATTGGTACTCTATAGAAATATTTTTCCAAAAATATAGTTAATGAGAAATAACAAATCAAAACGTTTTAAAAAGATTCAGCCGGGAAAATGTTATAACTAGCTGATAATTTTTTTTCTGGTCCCAAAAAGTACCTTACATGCATATTCTACAGAGTGACTTGCGTGAACATTCTGTTGTCTGCAAAACGACGATAGAACGGACTTACATTTCCAATTCTCTAATTATTTTTCCACTTCTGAATGAAATGTAAAACAATCGTATTTTTTAGGTGTTCCGTTATTGATAACAGTAATTCAGTAAATAAACGACAAAACTTATTGTTATAGTTATGACTTATATCTTTATTGATTATAAATTATACAATTATTTGAGACAGCCAAACTTAAATTGTACTGAACTAAATTAAAAAATATGGCTATTATATTATATAACATAACAGGCATTTAATAAATATACTTAGATATCATTCAGTACCGTAACTGAGAGTTAATGAAATTATTTTTGGAGATTTTGTGTGCTACACTAGGAATTTATGAGGAGATAAAAACTAAAAGTTTTGAAAATGTATATGGTCTGTTTGCTCGCGGGAAATCGCGTAGCCAGGGACAAAGACTCTATTCGCTCTGTACTAAGAACGAACTTGTTGATACCATACAGTGATAGGTACTAATGGACAGTTCAATAATTCATAAATCAATATAATATAACAATAAATAATAAAAAAAAAAATGTGAAAATAACATTTTCTTGATATTCGTGTGCTTATACACCGATAAAACAGGTACATTCTAGGAACGATACGATGTGCAAGATTAAGATTGACAAAGACTGAAAAAAAAACAAGTTTAATGTCCATCCTTGGATGTACAAGTTGTCAGTTATAATCCCGAAAAAATCCAAAACTGGAATTAAATTTATCGGTTGACCCTAGCGAGGATTTACCAATGATCGGGCTCTGACCTTTACATACATATATATATTTACGAGTATACGTGTTTACAAAGGTATACGGTAAGCATACTTTAAATTAAATAAACATTTATTAAATTGAGAATATTTAAAATATGTAAAGACACGAATCACGATATTTTACATAATAATGTTTTTTATTCAATTTTTTTTTTTCATTTATAAATTAGAATGCACAAGAAACATATAAAAAAGAAGAACATCGTAATATTACAAATTATAGCAAATGTGAATTGTATATCAGACCGGTTTCGACTAATCGTCTGCAGTTTAAAGTAAACCATTAGTTTATAGTTTTCTATAAGATTTAATACACACAAGTTTTTCAATTTATATTACTGTACGTGATGAAACAAATTGAAATTCCGTCTTCACAAGTCTTAATTCCAGACGTTGTTTTGGATCGTTACTAATTTGTAACTATTTTGTAATATGATTAAATTTTTTTTTTTTTTAATAATTTTTTAAAACAAGTCGTTAAAATTATTGTATACATATATATATATATACATATCAAGTATTTGCTAACTAATTTATCTCGGAAAAAATTTTTTTGCAAGCATTTGATCTTTCATTCTTGTATCTACGGTTATGTTATTGTCGTTAGAAGTATTTTTCCCGAGAAACTTTTACAAGATTCATCTCGTCGTGACAGCGTATTTTTTTTTTACATCGATCGGCTTTTTTCCCGTTCGTACTTTGTACGTAATTTTATTTTATAAATTCCGGAAACTCCGGCAAAATATAAAAGCGGACATACAGTGCGCAAAACGAAGACGGAAATTAAAAAGAAAAATAGTCTACCACGTCCGTGTTGGATGTACCTGCGCGTGTATACATGATTTTTTCGCGTTCTAGTTCAATCACAAATTAAATAAAGAAATAAAAAAAAATGTGAGGAAAAAACATCAAAGAACATTATTGTAGGTAGTAAACTTATTTTAAAATATTGTATTTGATTTACTTTAACCATCGAGTTGCTTTCCGAAAACACACGAGATAAGTTTTAATTTTACCCGTAATATTATTGTTTTTTATACATATGTTAGAGGCTCTTTGGATTTTCAGTTTTTAAAAAAATAAAATATGAAGTAAGTATGCAAATCGTTGTTTATAAGCATTTTGATTTCATCAATTGAAACATTCCGTTTAACGAATAGGTATTAAGATGTTACTTCTGGCAAAACTAATTACGGGACTTTATTAAGAAACAAACTAATATAAAATTAGAAATAAATTATAAAATAAAGAGTGATATTTTTTAATTTCATTTTAATATAACCATAAAATAGGGTTTTATCAGTCTAAAATGTTGGCAGGTATACGTCTAAACAATTGTTTTTGAAGTAAAATACCAACTCGTATGTGTTGTAACAGACAGTTTTTATTTTTTAATTGATTAATAATTACTTTGGACCGAAATCATTTAAAGACTACTCTTATTGTATTTATTTTTTTATGTTTGTATGGGTAGTTATTATTTTATTGTAATAAATTTACAATAAGTATATTTTATCAAAACAGTTGGTTGCAACGATTTGGTTCGTACACATTTGATGACACTATTTAAACTTTTTTTTTTTTTTTCCATTTTTGTGGTCCTTTCATTCTAATTTTCGGTAATATTCAAACAAATTACAATGCACCATAATGATAAAACCGACAGAATCTGCAGCTTAAAACCGCACTTGACGTAATAAATTTATAAAAATAAAATGTTTGTACTAAACTTTGAAGTTAAGCAATTACGTCTTCAGATGGGACTACTCAAGCCAGATGTGCCGCGTTTATCGTCGCTGTATTTTCAAATGACCGTACAATCAAAATACGAAAGTATCATTCAAAATGAAACACATTTTATCCGACAAATATCTAATTTTTTTTATTAGACGTGTTGATTTATTAAAATACATTTATTTTCATTTGTAATCAAATAGCTAATAGCAATATTATTCTTTAAAATAAAAACTAGATAGTCAAATATTTATAAACAATAAATATATGGTTTGACTAAGATTTTATAGGAAAAATTAAATTGAACCGATAAATTACCGTAAACAATTATTTATCTGATGCCGCTCGTATATTATTTGGTGTTTGAGTAAAATCATGTACACTAAATTATGATAAGTTAATTACTGCAATGGTTAAGTGGTTGACAAATGATAAATTCACAAAATTGGAAGCGTAAAAATTGTAAATTTTCAATCAATACAAAATGTTTGTTATAATAGAAAATTGGCAATGAATTCGAAATCTAAAAAGTGACATGTTTTGATAATTTTCCACGCGACGAACTAAAAACACCCGTTATTTTTTCTTTACGAGTGTTTTCATTTGTATTCAAACGCATCTGTAACGAAAAATACGCGAAAAAGTTATTTCTTTTTCTTTCTCATGTATTTATTCTATAGATGCATAGTATTATTATTTGGTTTTCAGTCAAATCCATTATATAGTTTGTTGTTATTGAAAAAATCATTTCAGATAACTTAAAATAATTATATTTTAGATTTTCAGCGACTAGCGAAAAAAGCGTTGTTTTTACAATGATGTTTCTTTTTTTTCTGTCAACAAATTTTCGTATAAAAAGCATGCTCTGATTTTTATAGTCAGTAACTTTTCTAAAAGGTTTATGGAATCCAGTGGTACTTTGGTTGAAGCTTTTTTTGAAATTTTTACATACTTTTTCAGTTTTACCTCAAAACCAAAAAATAACTTTTAAAATTGTTGTTTTTTTTTTTTTAGTCAGTCACAACAGTTTAAAAATCGAAATTTTCCATTTTAAGTTTTTTGACACTAGTTTAAGTTTTGTAGTCAAGAAGTCTCTGTAACTTTTAAATGTACAATCTAAAGTGCGTACGTATATTTACTAATACACGGTCGTTGGTCAATTGTTAAAAATCACTTTTTTTTTTTTTTAATCTTATTACGGTTTAATATTGACACCGTTGTTGAAAATTTAATTTCATCAATATTTTTTTGAAGAACCGAAATTTAAAAAAAAAAAAAAACCCATGACAGTACACATATATTATTATTCCGAATCATTTTTCAAAACAAAATTTAGTTAATGATTGTTTCAGTTGTGAAGGAACTGAGTTTATTCTAGTATAGAACGCGCTCTGGTGGAATTCGATAAGAACTCTTTCGGATATTCATTACCCGCAACTCCCTTGACGACTCTTATTACTCTCGTTTTAGCTGATTTAAAGCTGCTAATGTTCTTCGACCGTCAACAATCCGTTTCCAATAATTTACGCTTAGCAACACCTAATCATTATTATGGTAATAGTATTACGTATGCTAACCCTTCCGTCTTGAATGAGCTTTTCGATGGCCTGCGTTACAGACTTGTCGTCCTTGGTGAAGAAAATATATTCGGCCATGTCTTCGGGGGACGCTTCCACGTTGAAATACGACGACACCGGAGGCGGAAAGACGGAGTCCTGAAAATTGTTTTAACGACAATATGGTGAAGTATGTTCGTAAAATGCGCATAAAAAGAACGCGAAAAATACAAATAAAAGAAAAGTCGATCGGTTCGTAAAATAAATCATTACTATTTAATTGGGTGTACACCGATTTATAAAACGATATTTTGTCATATTTTTGAAATTTAAAACACTCTATGTTACGTGATTAAAATTTGAATCTTGATAACATTAACTTATAAAACTGTAACAAGTGGAACGTGTTAATATGCTAGTTTTATAAAAACATATCCTCGCGGTGGCGCTATTACATTGATTTTTGCGTTGTCCTATACCTCAATATTTCTCGTTTAACCAGTAGTTGTATCGAGTAAAATAACTTTCATCGAAAATAGTACTGATATAAGTGTATAATTATTTGTGTCTGTGAGTACAAAAAACGATAATCTACAGTCTGCGATTGTACGTAGATGAATATACTTTTTTTTCATAATTTTCACGGATTTTGACGCATAACTACTAACAATAATAAATATTTAACAACATTACGCGGAAAATGTTTAGAAATCCAAACAAGGAATAATATTGTTCAATAATTTTTTTTTAAAAAGTTGATCTAAAATAGGTAGGTACCCTACAACATTTTCTTCTTCTTCATAAATGTATGTGTCGTGACGATAAATATTAAGAAAAAAAAAAAAACGTAGAATAAGGAAGGTAGGTATCGTTCTTCTTACATAGCTCTTTTTGTCTGCGGATTCTCTGAAATTGTCGCCGTTTCGTTTCCTTTGCGGTTCATTGTACGTGGCGTGTTTGTGTACGCCTTTGCTCGGTATGTCCACCGTCAGCTGAACTTTTGTGTCCGGTCGACCTCCGGAGTGATGATCGGTTTTTGACGATACCTCTTGCTCGAGTCTGGCTAATAGCTCGCCGTTTTTGTTCACTTAACCGAAATTTTATTTTAAAATTAATAACTTGACGTTCTAACTTAAATCAAGGCTGTGTCATACACATAATCACATGTATCAATATATCGAGAAATGTGCAGTTATGAATATTTTTCCACCTAAAATCTCTCATATATACTCGTATGTACTTCCAACGTTCTATAAACGGTACACTTGCCGAAAATTCCATTTTTTTCGTATTTTTATTAACGATACGTTAAAGCTTACTTGAAAACTCTTGTGTTCAAAATGCTTGGTTATGAATTTTCAAAAAAGTTGGAAAAAGAGTACTAAGAATATTAAAAATGATTAAAGTTTTTCAAATGTTTATTAAAAAAATTATTCATTTTTTTTATCAAAAAACAAAAAAGAAAATGTTTGTAAAAAAAATATAACTACCGTCTAGAAAATACTGATTAAACACACTTTAAATGCATAATTTTTTTATTGTTTGTTCAAAAACAAACAAAAAATATTATTCAGAATAAGAATTCAAATATTTGTGTTTAAATAAATCATAATGAGCGTTGAAAAAAGTTCTAATAGATTTATTCAAAAACTTTACACATTAATTAGATAAAGAAGGTACCCGTTTGCGGCTTATTTAGAAAATATATATTATACCTGTGTTACCGTCTCTAATATTCATTAATTTCAAACAATAATTTAAAAAAAAAAATAATTTTCACTTACTCTGTTCTTTTATTTTAGCAACAGTTTTTTCTTTTCCGTTGTCATTTATGTATGCCGATTCTCGCGTGTTTACCATTGAAATGGATTCAGATCGTCCGCCTGTCAAAAAAGTAAGTTTTGTGAAAAATCAATAAATTATTATCAACGCAAAATAATTGTTACCCGTCGGGTCTTTCAGCTTTTCCAAATCTTGAACATCTCGATCGACTGCCTGTAAAATTAAAACCAATGTACTAAATTACCCAACTCGAGCATATAGCGTTTTAAATTTCGTTAAACAGTCGATATGAATCGATTAATATTCAAAACACCGAAATCGGTTACTGGAAAATAGAATTATTAAATTTAAAAAGCTTTATTTAAAATGTTTGTGTTAAAAAAATTAATCGTTTTTGTGATAATAATTGATATTATCTTCTTTGCTTATTTTTAGAACAATTGAAAAGTACGTGAAAAAAACAAACTTATAATTTTTAATTAAATGACCACTCGTACGCATGGACAGAACTAGTTTATGCTCGATAAATTGAGTCGGTGTATACTTATTTTAAAAAATATACAAGTTAACCGCAAGTTCATTTTTTCAGTATTATTGTTGCTCACGCAACGTTCAATTAAAAAATCGTTTTATTTATTTTATTCGTCAGAATTTATTAATGTGGTTCGGAATGATGATGAAAAAAAAAAAAATAATTATTTTTTGCGTTTACCGTATAAATAATGCATGCAACATAAAATATGCGTTTTTCGGGCACGTATTTTCGTCACAGACCATTTCGGTCTGTTTTGATCATTTAGTTATTTAAATATAATATATATATATATGTATGAATACGTATAAATTTAGACTAGCAATCGTGTTATAACAGATAAATTTAAGGTTTTCACTTTTGTTTTTTGTTTTTACATAGAATGAAGGTCCATTATAAATCAAAGCAACGGGAACGAGTTACTCAATCACACCTGATGTTCCCTTTAACCTATTTTTTAAATTTCTCGTAACGTCATAAATATGTCATGTGTATAGAAAAATTCTCGTTACAAAAATGATTTATTTCAAACTGGTCTAGGAATACGAAAAAAAAAAAAAAATTCAATACACGTTTTCAATGAATCACATAATAAACGACGAAAGGGAAGACACGCGAGGTGAGGCGCTATATTGTGTATATAAATCAAATTAGAACATTATGTACGCATTTTAAACATAGCTGTGACGTTGAAAATCGCAATTTTGTTGTCTGGCTCTCCGGCGTATCCATCGTATTTTTTCAGAGGAAACCAATAACTTTCAAGGTTTTATCTACGGTGAGCTACCTACGATATTTTCAAACAATATTTGTGAATATACATTTGTATGGTGTCTTTGGTTAGTTTCTCGCTACAACAGAAAAATGTATAATCTGAAAAAGACTGTTTTGAACAAGAAAAAGTTGAGTCACAAAAAATCAATATCACAGGCTCTAGACAGAACAAGGTGAGTGCAACGAGACTGTTCATAAGCTGAATGAGCAAGTACAGTATCGAGTTTTGCTACTCAAGCTGTAGGTTAGGTTTTAAAACCTCACAAAGATTTATGATAACTGATGGCGTAAACGTGATAAGTCTTATTTATGCCTGTAAAGAAAAACCAAGTTCTTTTTTTTTTTTT
>CM029357.1:16692222-16709740 GCA_017140985.1 Hormaphis cornu
TTTACACGTTACCCCTCTAACCGTCGGTCTATTACCGTTTCAGTTTCCGGACCGAGAACGGAATCAGCCAGGAGCAGGTGGGTTACCAGAAGGCCGGCCCCGACGGTGCGCCAGTGTCCGTGGTCCAAGGCGGCGTGTCCTACGTCGCCCCCGACGGACAAGTCATCAACACCGGTTACGTGTCCGACGAAAACGGTTACCAGCCGAGCGGCAACCATCTGCCCACGCCGCCGCCGATCCCTGTCGAGATACAGGAATCCCTCAGGCTCTTGGCCACACTTCCCAGCACGCCCGAACCTCAGTACCAATAGTAGTCATATATATATGTATATAGTTCGTGTTTATCGTTCCCAGCCGTCACTCCCGAACAATAGTTAATCGTGCCACCGTAGAACTGCCGAAAATAATCTCCAGTCTTAATACATATTTCTCGGCATACTCTTACGCGTGCAGAGATAAGCAGCGAATACGTAAAAGTACGCGCAAAAAAAAAAAAAAAGTATTTTTTTTAAGTAAAAAGTACTTCGCTTTTCCGCCGGCTAGAGTCGCAAGATTTTCAATCGTATTTTTCGTTCTTAAAAACGCCCGTTATGCGTTTACTTAAAACGCTCCGTGCACTCACCCGGGAACTGTTTTCAGGTTCTTACCAGTTCTATACAGTATTACCCTTTTCCGGCCCACCCCTCCGCAGCAACGTACACACACCGGCCGTGACGCGGCAAAGGGTGTGTTGTAGATTCAATAAGACCGTTTCGTGTCAACGATAAAATCGAAATATTTTCACGTAAAAAGTTACGTTCGAATAAAACGTTTCTTTTTTTTTTTTTTTAAATAACTGTAAAGTGTATTCCGTTCGCGTATTGTCACGCCATCGACGAACGGAATACACTTACTCGGGTACCCGCATGATTATTATACTCTCGATTTATTTTTTTCGTTTAAATTTCACGTCGAATTAACTTTTAGAGTTTTACGTAATAATTTTTTTTCGCGTCGTTACGTATTACTTTGCTTTACCCGTTATTGCGACATGGATGTTTTCCGTATCGCGTTATGTGTACCATTATTGTTTGTTACGTAACTCATTTGTGTAAATAATCAAATACATTATTGCCATAATATCATATATGATCGTCGTGTTAACGAAAAACGTGATTTTATATAATAAACTTTTATTCATTTTTTTTTCCACCGAACTGTTAGAATTATTGTGTAACCGCGGTGTCGACGTTTCGAAATTTTTTTTTTGTTCATCGAATTGTTTATTTTCATACCTAACTCGTAAATTCACTCGCAAATATCTATAATTTATAATTGGGCAATATTTATATATTTACCCAGAGTGTTGTGTCCGATTTTACATTATAAAATATGACTCGTTTGATAACTTATGGTTTTTGTACAAACGGTTATGTAATATTCAAATATTATATTATTCGCGATGTTTGTGTGAGATATTACGTAAAGACGAACCCGGGTTAGTAAATCATTTGTTTTTCAATCATCGAACAATTTATTTTTAGTCGCATCGTCGTGGTATTTTGTTCATGGTCATTGCATTCTCAAAGTCGTTTCATTTATAAATCGACTAAAGACGAAAAAAAGTGTAGCGAGTGACATTACGTAAAACGTTAAATCGTTATTATTTTAGAAATAAAAACGACAAATATATTTTAATTGATAATTGGGCCGGTCGGAGATGTTATGAATCGCATACGAGTGGACCGTATAGGTATCGTAAAACGTTGATCGTTAGCTTGATTAATCTTCTTAATTATTATTACGAACTTCAAATCAGCAAACAACGTTTTCCTGGGAAATTTTTTTGCCACAACTATTGGGAACGAGATTTAATCTAATTATGCTGAACAACAACTATACTTTAATCACGACAAAAAATTAGCTTCAAAAAAAAAAAAAAACACTTATTACTGCGTAGATCTTGCAAAAATAATATACTTTAATGAGTTTTTTTAAAGGCGGTACGGAGATATAACGCCAACTGACAAAAATCTCTGCACTTATCGACACGGGTGAAATAATTTTCGAAACGAACTAAAAATGGAATGTTCTTAAACTCGATCGTACTCGTGGTTTTAAATAATAGTAATCGCGCAAATAACAAGTAACGAGTAGTAAGTAAATTTTAAATAACGAAATTCATAACGAGCAAACAGTGTTTAGCATTTATTAATAAAATGATGATTATTTAGTTAGTGCTGATTACGATAGTATTCAAACTGAGTGTTTTCAGAAAAAGAAAAAAACGAACCACAGTTATCTATCAGATCAAACTGATGGAAAAGTAATTTACACAAAAATGCCATTTGTAGAGAAGGATTAGGATAAGTTCTAAGTTATGAGCTTATACGTTAAATACCTAAGTCTAGATCTTAGATTTTTTAGCCTATTTTTATCATTACAGATAAAATAAAAGACGAGTACGTCATATTTATTTGGATAATATTGCTCGGCATCGCAGTAAATAATACTATTTTTTCGTACGTGAAAATTTAAATTTTATACAATATGTCCACTGCTTTCGGCGGTTAGTGTCTCGCCCAGTGCGAGTCGTCCAACGTTTTCCCGAAACAACGTGATAGTATAATTATGTTGTCATAAAATAATATAACCTCACGCCCAAAGAAAACCTAAACATAGGCTGTGGAGTCTAGAAACGTGCTAGACTGGTGTTGACATTTATAGTTATTTTGTCCACTGTAACGTCACAACAATATTTTTGTACACGCACATGGTGAAAATGAGAAGAAGGAAAAAAAGTACGAAAAACCAAACACAATCTGCAGATACCTACTTTATGACATTTTGAAGTGATGATGTGAGGACGCGGTATCAGAAAAACCAGTCTTAGAGCAACGATTCGATAATGCTTAAGCGCAAAAACAGTAAACGTATTATTAACAAAAACGACACCGAAAATATAGTTAAGTACACAAATACATTTTTATGTAGAAAATAAGGTAGAATTTCTTCAAACGGTGTTGAGTTGAATTGAGTCTGTGACAGTTCAAACAACTTCGTCATTAGTTCTAACCTTTTTAATATTTTTACTACAGACACCGTTTTGGTAAATAAATATAACCTAAAGACGTTGATGTGTTCTAATTTTAAGCAATGAATATACAGATTGACCTTTCCTACATGCAGTTTCCAGCTATACCACATAGTTATTTGTTTTAAAGTTTTGCTTATAATACAATTTACAAATTTCACATTCACCTTACATAACAATTATTAATTTGCAATAAGTTTACTTTAACATAAATATGCGCTAGAAATGTTTGTATAATTCTAACTACTTATCTAGTACCTATATTATAATATTTTTCTCTCAGAAATTTAAAAGACCAGATCGTTCTCATTAAGTTTTTAAACATCGATTGTATTACACACGCGAAAGAACTGATGATGAAAAACAAAAACAATTTGAAAATAGAAATTACTTAGTCGTACATAAAATACCCGACAATCGCACTTATAAATGCCGACTTTTGCTTAAATCGTGTATCCAATGAATGATATTATATAGTGTTTAAGTAAAATTACTTCGAGAGATTAAGGGCGGCAACGTAGTGTTTGTACAACTTGACGAGTTAGATATTTGCTGTCGCGTTGGAATTGTAGAATAAATTAATGTCTGTAATTTGCAACACGGCAACATAAATTATTTTGAACATTTAATAAAAAATAATGAAATTTGAACATTTATCTCATGAACTCTGGGACCCAGATTTTTAAAACTCCAACAGTAGGTAATTATTATTAAATTTGAATAAGTCTCTGCAGTTTGTTTTTAATATAATTTATTCAATCGTTTAAAACGTTAAAAGGTACTTGAATTTAAGCAGCTTGGAAGCTTAATTTTAAAAAAAATTTCATAAAATTAGAGTGAAGTTATTAATTTCAATCTTTTTAAGGAACGTAATTCAACGGATTCGTCGTATATATTTACATCATGACGTATTAACGTCATTTTGATTTTAATTAGTTGATACAATGATACGAAAGATGTACTAAACATCCCCAAGCTCGGTGCGTTTAAGAAAAACTCTCGCTCTAGGGCGTGTGAGTAGCTTGATTCTGTAGGTCACTATTTTGGAAGGTTTAATTAGACATTGTAAATAATTGTTTACAAAAATAACGATTCAGAGTGAGCTCAGTTTATCTATATCTAAAAACTGTTAAATAATTTATTATTAGAAACTTATATTAAATGCTAGAATTAAGAAGAGTGAAAACCACAGTTAAAATTTGTCATAATTGATTAGAACCAAAACTTTATCATGATGAAAAAATTATTTTAAAACTAATACCAAAAAAAAAAAATACGCCATTGAAAAATATCCACGGAGTAATAATCGGAGAATGTTCTATTTTAAGTATTTTCCTAAAAATGGTCTAAAAATTCCTTATGCTGTATCCGCGTATAAAAAAAATTAGTTTAATTAACGCATAAAAATTTCAAACCGTTTGGACCATTATTTGAGGAGTTATTACGATTTAAGTATCAATAATTGCACACCAGTGCGTAATGCCATATTGTTGTAATCAAAATAACATCGATTTATTAATACTTTTTTTTATAGTATGACAGAATCTACTGGGCAGATTTTTTTAAGTTTTTTAATTTAAATAGAAAATTGTGTTTTACATATAGCATATTAAATTTTCAAATCTTTAATAAAAAATATGTGTGAGTTACGAATGTTTTTCCAAAAATAAGTTACGGGTATGACCAAATTTCCACAATTTTCCGACTTAAAAGACTAAAAAAAAAAAAAAAAAATTATGGATTTTTGAAATTTTCTAGCATAAAGATTTATCTGTGTCCAACCTTGTATTAAAGTTTCAATTTTTTTTCCAGAAAATTAAAGTATTTTATCAAACAAAAATTACAATAAATTTGAAAGTTTTGAAAATTTCAAATTCCTACACTTAGCTCAGCATTTTTCAAAATCTATTCAAACTTGTATTAGACCTGTATCTTACGTATTTTAATATATTCCGTTAGTTTCTGCCCATTTCGATCATTATTTTGGAAGTTATTACTATCTTGTTTAGATTGTATTACCGTTTTGAGACTTAAACGTAAAAACTAGAGGTTTTATAGAACAATAAGTGCGTAAAGTTCAAAAATTTCAAAGTTTTATAACTCCCTCAAAAATGATCATAATCGATTGAAATTTCAGCAGCAGTTTTGTTGAAACTTTTTGTACAACATACCTGTATAAATTTTATGTCGAACGGAGAAATTAAAAAAATTTCGTAAGTTAAGTTATTGCAATAGATAAACATTACGAATTTTTTTGTTTTTTAAAAATAGTTTTTGATTTGTTAAGTATATTTATAAAATCAATACTTACATATTTTTCATAACATGTTCAAAATCTGAAAAAATTAATGGGAGGGGTATCCTCTCCCTCCCCTGTTTGATCACCACTGCCACTTAAATGCACCAAAAATGCTACTTGAGTGCTACGTGTCATCGATAAACGGTATAAGTGCGTGTCCGGGTACTAACTACTTTTATCGTCGAAAAAGAGAAACGAAATTCTCTTCTCGTGGCAGAATCACGTTTTATGTACTCGACGGTCGTTATTCCGAATGGATTTTAAATTACCGTCGGAACGTTCCGCCGTACTTCAGACACGATAAAGACAATTTTAACATTATTATCATTATTGCCCGCAGTTCATATTTTCTATCTGCGAGAAGTAAAAACGGTGAGTTGCGCTGTCACGGAATCATAACTCGATAAAAGTTCTTAAATTTAAAAGTGAACGTCCCAATAATCCACGGTGTTTTTAGATTCTGAGCGGCAGCGGTGCCTAATGTTTTTACGACTTTTCGTAGAGTAGAAGTGCTCCAATTTTCAAAGTCAGTACCGCTAATGAAAGGACTGTGAACTCCGGCGGTACTTTGGTTGAAGCTCTTTTTTTTATTAAATTTTGCTTACTTTTTGAGTTTTCCCGAAAAAAAATCGAGAATTTTACGTTAAAAATGTACAGGTTTGTAATGACGTTTTCGGGTAGTGTTCCTGTAATCGTTAAGTTGAATACCACGTAAAAGTTGGACATTAAATTGTATTTTATTTGAAGCGTGTTTTGATATTTTGATTATTTTTTGAGTGATGTGCTGAAAACGACAAAAAAGGCAAAATTACAAAATACCTATACATTTTATCGACATGAAAAATTATACCTTGTCGTTTTCAAACTTTTACGCACTACATTAGTTTAATAGATCGAAAAAAGATTTTGCCAGGTATAATATACAATTTATTTTTTTACGTGTGTATAATAGGAGGCGATTCGCAATCTTTTTCATCTTAACCCGGGACTTATTCGATTAGATAGCTCGCTATCGGAATAGTTTTTTTTTTCGAGTTCAATGATTTATCGTTGCTTTCGAGTATTACCTAAATAAATAATACGGTTAAACCACAGCTTTGAAATCAAATACCCATCCAAAGCGTAACTACGCCTTTACCACGGTACTGTTTTTTTACAATAGAGGGCAATATTAGTTTGAAAAGAAGTAATATATTTGTGGGGGACATTTATAATAATTTTGGGGAACGAAGCACCCCTCCTATGATCGCACAAATCATATTACTCAGAATATTATCTTGACAACAAACCAATATAGTTTAGTTTTAAATTTGTCGTCTTCACGATGTCAAGCCAAAAATATCGTCGTTTCAACGTCAATGCAGTATATAACGCGTATTATCATATTATTAAATGAAGGTCGTGTGCACTCGAACGGAACGACAAACGGGATTCTATATTATTATCCGATGTAAACAAAAATAATAATTTTGTGGGTCGATACAACGCGATCCGCGGGTGTATTTTAATATCTTATTATTTTAGAACGCTTTCCGCTCAAATAAATAACGTATGGTACAGTTTTCAAGTATCTTTTCGTTCAGTAATGCAGCGATCAAATATTATTGATGGTAAATTATTATTGTTTGCAGTTTGACGCGCAAATTGGTTGGTAGGTACAAAAGTGTATATTGATTTTAGCTTATACGGCCCGAGTTCAGCAAAAGAATCTGTATTTTTAGATTCTGAAAGCGCGGCGAAGAACGTGTTGCTTTTACAATGATATTTTTTTTTTTTTGTGAACATTTTTAACGAAGGAATGCTCCGATTTTTAACGTCAGTAAGTTCTCTGATAGGTCCATAAACTGCGTTGATGGTACTTTTGTCCCAGTTTTTTTTGTTGAAATTTTGCTTGGTTTTTGAGATATACACCGAAAATCAAATAAAAAAAAAAAAAAAAAAAATGAAAATTTTACTTCGAAAAGTTTGTAATTTTTGGGTTTGTGTTGTCGTTCAAATTATGTTTTATTTGAAACTTTTTTTGGTATGTTTTTTTTTCTGCGAACACTTTGACGACCGAGGAAACTCGTACCGCTCTCGTAGAATAATACGTTTTAGACATTAATCACCGATAATTAATTTATTATGTAAACAAAATGAGTACACGTATTTTATATTACCTATTTATTAATTATGTTATGTATACACGTCACTAATCGTTAGAGGTACCACCTATATAAATAAACTGCGTAAATTTACTGATTTTAAATTAATCGGATCGTTTCATACGTTACGAAACAATATTATTATTTGAATATTGAACAATGATGTTAAATATTTTACGCGTATAAAACAGATTGACTGAAAATCCAGTATTTTTAATTTTATTTGATGCTATCAGACGTTAAAGTATACTAATACTGTATAATATAATGAAAAAAATAAATAATAACAATTTCGTGTGTACCAATGTAACAACAATTGCTCAACAGACGTTCGGTGTTTGAAAGTTCAAGGAAACCAATTGAATGAATCTAACGAAGATCTCAAGTTGAAAAACGTGTTATTGTAACGGACACTTTCAAGGAGAATGAAAAAAACTCAAACTGTACAGAATCTATTGCGATTTTATCATTCTTACCGTTAAAGCAATTATAGGTTATTCAAATAAGGTACACACTAACGAGTATGCTATAAAAATCAAAATAACTTGTACGTACACACACTTTAAAATGAAATATTAGGCAGCTGGTGCATTAGAAAGTGGTTCGATCAACATTCCAAAAATTACAGTGATGGATATTAAATATAGTTATAGGTACCCGGTATTTGAAAATCAGAGAGTTTTAAATTTCCAAAATAAGAAATTTAAAATTTTTTTTTTTCATTACTTAAATTTCAAATTATTTTTCTATAGTTATAATTTTACGAATGTATTGTAAAAATAACGACTACGAGAACATCTGCGAAAACATTTTGTGTGAATAATCAGATTCGTAACTTGAAAATTATTTTACTATTTCATTCAAACATTATAACCAAAAAAAAAAAAATAATAATAATGAAACCTCTTATGAGTTGCCCTTTTGTAAGTGTTATGAAAGTGCGATGAACGTACATCTACTATAAATTTACTAATAAACGAATAAAAAATATTTTTCTAGAATTTTTTTTTTTCATTATAATTGTTTTCCTATAAATTTATTTTCCCGTTTTTATAAAAATCGATCAATAGGATGAATCGTATATGTATCGTACAAACAAAAATAATTCCGCGTGACAAAGGCGAGGAACGCTTTACGAGGTTACCGACAACGCGGTCAAATCCGATTAATCAAAAGTACACATTTCAATTGTAAACGCCTTCACATCGTTGAAAAATCGCTTTGGCGTTTCTTTTATGATTCAATATTGAACTTACGAATCAATATTCGTAAGTCATATAAATGTACCTGGTTCGTAACTATGTACAGTTTACGAAAAAAAAAAAAAAGAAATTGCCATATAATTGCATTGTTTTTCGCCATTTTCCCGAAAATATATACTATAAACGATAATATTATTCGAACGTATAGGTGTACCACTTGCGTACGGATTAAACCGGATTTGAATACCTGCTGTAAACGTAAATCGGTTTACCAAATAACATTACACAATATTGATACGCGCATTTACCGATTATACCGAGTCTGGTGTTTACTAACAACGTAGAACAACATGGAAACTATAATGGGTTTTTTTTTTGTACGCACAAAAACCTCGATATTTTTTTAAATTTTTTTCATTTTTTTTTTTTTTTTTGGAATGCTCTTTCGTTTCAGAAAAAATTCGCAAACGCCAAACGCGAGCTTGCAAAAAAAAAAATTCTAGAAGTCATGCCTACACTCGATTTATTGCGATCGTACCACTGATGATGACTGCGCACGAAAAAAAAAATTAGTTTTTTCATCGCCAATCCTATAAAAATTATCAAACTCGAGCCTCTTACACGGCGCGTGAACGCGAGCACGTTTATAAAAGAGAGAATCAATACGTACGTTGCTGCAAAACTTTCCGGGGGCCGGGCGAGCGGGGAATTCGATACAGTAGACGGTCATGAATGTCAAGCGATATGACCGATCGAAGCAGATGCGGTGCGGGGAATATATATAGTATAAACATAACTGAGAACAGGTTTGTTTCTCGTCATCGTAAACGGATTTTATGACACGAATATGATATCCGTATGACAGACGTAAACGATAGCTCGTTTTGGTAAAGAACACCTAAGTGGTAAATTAATTTTTCCCAAACGATTATGAACCAATCGTGGTAAATATTAACCGAGTCAAAATACGAGCAAGCCAAAACGTCTCCGTATACTTTTGCCATAATTCGTTTTTATTCGGTTTAGTTTAACGGCTTCATTATTGAAATTCGTAACGGATTCTGAGCGTAGAATATACGTATTATATATTACAAACAGTTTTGATCAGTAAATTATATGACTTATGAGTAGCGAAATTCGCAACTTGAAAGTTTTCGATGTTCGGCCGCGTTTTGTTTACCTGTAACTAAGCGAGTGTACATAGCTTTCATATACCAAACAGTCAAAACATACATTGCTCTTTAAATTTTTGATAATTCGTTAATTTTCTTTAAACATATTTGTACTTTTTTTTTTTGTAATAAGTATCTAACACATTGAAATTCTCAGCTTTCCCGCTCTTTATTTTCGCAAAAAAGTATACACACCTTCCTTCCAAGCCAGCAATCATTCAAAACGGCGATCTACACCACCAGCGACTCGTTTCTCAATACACTTTTTCATTTATTTTAGATAACACTTTTAAGGTGTGTACAAATAATCTCCAAACACGTTTGACGACAACGATTTTGTGGCGACTTCCCTATTACTCGCCTTCCCCATAAGTATCGGTACTTTATTATTTGTCGTATTGGTCATTTTAATTTTACAAATTATGATGATAATATGTAATTTTTTTCAATAAATTCATCAATCTTCTCAGACGATTCGTACGTCCTACGTCGTTTGACAATTATTTTAACAGCGAATATACATTGCACTCGATAGATTTTTACGACAACAATTTTACTCGACAAGATGATGACAACAGGAATCGGTGAACTGCGTGTATTATGCGAATCACGATAACATTAAATGTGTGCATGAGGAATCCGCTGTTGATTAGAATAAACTATAATCTAGGTCCTAATAAAAACGGTTTTCGGTTTTCTTGGAAACCTTTTTGTAATACAGAATATGTGGTTTTCGGAGGAATAATAAATGTAGGAAAATAAAAAAAAAAAGACAAGAATTCTTTCTACTTTTAACGTCATTACGTGTCTTTTACTCGAATGATCACTTTCCAGTAAAACGTTGAATAATGGCCGTTAATGACCGTTGAAATCGACAGTTTCCGTCTTTCTAACAGTCTATAAGGAACCATATTGTACCGGATTTGGTGAGAATCGATTGAACATTACATATTGAACGCTCGTTAATATCGTCGTTCCGTCGTCCGAAATCACCGTAGTTTAAGACCAATGTAAATATAGTTAATTTCTATAGCCTTTTTATGACTATATAAAAAAAATAAACATAAATAAAAACCGACGGTATGCGTTTACACGTGTACCTGCAAATGTTTGGAGGTCATATTATGATTTTATGAGCATTTTCGTATACACGATATGAATAAACAAGCAGCTTTGAACAACCTTTTTTGTTACGGTAAAGTTTCATTAATTTCACCAATAACTATAAAAGATAAATTGTGATATCTTTAAACAGTATAATACAACCGTTGGGTTCTTACATGCTGTAACGGAATGGGACACATCTACTATTATATTATACACATATTACGATATAATCTTTGTCTATGTAAACGAAAATTTTGAGATGTATGTCCTGCACCCTCAGAAATAAATAGGGTCAACAAAAATATGCTATTTTGAATGTGTGCCCTCTGGGTTCACGTATACGCTGTTCTGAGGAGGAGACTCTAATAATTATCAATACGGTTTTGTGCGATACGTGTGTGTTTGCAGTTACTATACAAAGAATTATAATGGGAAGAGATCTAAAAGAAAAAAGAAAAAAAATTGAATGTTTTCAAAAGTTTTTTCCGTTAAAAATTGACCATAGTTTCCGCGTGTTTCAAAATTTAATATTAAACTTTTAAATAGGAACCGTGCAAAAAATATAAATCGTTAGTAAACTTTTCATAAATTATATTGATACTTTGCACTCGATACAATACGTTCAATGGTTAAATTAACGAATAACCAGTGCAAAGCGAAATCCTCTCTTAGGTTTTCTAATTAATTCCACAAAACTTTAATGGTTTAATGGCCTTGATGGGCGTTATAGAATATAATTTTTTTCATTACCTGGTTTACATTCTGCTCGCCTTTTGTTCTGCAACTTCCTTAAAGGTTTCGATCGCTTTTAATTTGTCCTATATATATATATTATATAAGAGTATCGAGAACGTCAATGCAGTTTTATTTACCTCCGCAATATCCTTTGCGGCTTTATTCTTATAAGCTCTTCTATAGGATGTCCTAGCACATGATGTCCAACGTACCATTTCCAAAAGCTTATTCGTAATCACGTCCACGAATTTTTATTTTACAGTTCTAAAAACTACATACTATTTTTTCTCTATACCCAACCTAGGTAATTATTCTTTCCGTTAGCCGCGTCTCAAATGTTTTTGGCCTTTTTCTTCCGCACCCGTCGTTTATGACCATTTTTTCACGTCCTTACGTCGCGGCATTTCACATACACATGTTTCAATAAGTACCGTCTTGACGTTGACGCGTAACTATAATAACTAAATATCCGTCTTTATCGATGTGTGATCAGTGAAAGTTTTTGTAAATGCCTGTATTAATAATGACAATAATCAATATATGTAATATAAGCCTAACCACATCGAGGTTATTTCAATTTCAACTAAAAACGGGTGCATAGTTGACGAAATAATATCGCAAACGCCTGATATTATATACGGTAGACCTGCGTCGTGACGCTGTCAAATTCACTACAGGTACGTGTAAATCGCCATGAGAATGAGAATTTTCTATTATCGTCGCGCGGCGCGTATTGTATATTTCAATAGAAAACGGAATATATTGTATTATGCTAATGGCGGTGGACAATACGACGTACAGAATATCGTCGACGAATGAGGCTGGCACTATATTTCGTTCGATTCACAACGCAAATGTTTAAATTATTGTAAACCCTTATGGAATATTCAAGTGGATTCGAGCGTAAAATATACAAGTATATTGATAACACAAATTGTTATTAATGAAAAAGTAGTTTTTACCCGTTCAAAAAGTTTTATCGCGTTTTATTGTAAACATTTTGTAAAATATGTTTGTACGAACAACGGAATAAGGCGTGCGTCGAAAAAACGTCGCGTTGCATTGTTCGAAACACACAACGGCTTACATAACGATTATTTATTTATATATACATATTTTATTGTACACAAAACAGCGTTTGCAGGTACGCCATTAAGTAGGTGGATACTTATTCATAACGTATCATTGTATACTTGGATATTGTTCGGGTCGTTTCATTTAGTGTAAACTTTTATTTGAGATTAATTTTAATGGTCTGCTAAAAAGCAGCTGTATTGTGAATAATATGTTGTATAACAAACACGGTTCGTGCTCGAACGAAATCCACAGGGAACACGCGTTTTATTTTCTCTTTTTTCCGCCGCAGCTGTATGACGACATTCTACGCACTATATATGGCTTCGCGTATTGTGACTACGTTGAAACCGATAAAATGTGTGGCGGAAAAGCACTTATGGACAAGTAGAAAAAAAATATATACAGTATATAGCTCTAGTAGATGAAAACTGTAAAAGTAAAGACGGCAAGGTCAACGACGTATTTGATTAAAAATCCTCACGAGGTTGATGGTTTAAAAAACCAAAATGGAAAACAAATAAACAGTCAGCATTTTAAGTGTCAGATCGAATACCTAGTCGTTGTGTGTACTTGTATATAGTTTAAAAAAAATTAAGGCATCTTCTTAAGGGAGGATATCCCATCATTTTTTTTTTTTTTTGCTTAAACGGTTCGGTTAGATATACATATATGGTCGGTACTGGGCTTACAACGATCCTAAAGATGATTACGACAGTTTTTATTTTATTTTTTAGACGCTTACTGCAGTTTAAAAATCGGAATTTGGCATTTCAAGTTCGTTCCCGCTAGTTTAAGTTTTGTAGTCATAAGTCTGTAACTTTTAAATGTACAATCTATACACGTTGCTTGATTTGAACTGCCGTTGGGAAATTTTTAAATTTTTGTTTTAAAGATATTATTTGGGCTTAAAATTGACCTCGTTGTAAAAAATTAAATTTTATTATTATTTTTTTCAACAGGTCATCGACATTCCAAAAAAAAAAAAAAACTTAACGACACTATACAGGTATTACGATTCTGAATCGTAATCATTTTTCAAAACAAAAATTGGTTAAATGTTACTGTGTCATTCGTGAAGACTCCCTACAAAAGGTGCCTACAGCTGTAATAGAAATGCACTGTCGAACACGCTCTGGCGGGATTCCATAGTAACTCTTTCGGATAGTCCTCCTTAAATACTGCCGAGTTAAAATCACGGAAGAAAGTTTTAAACGTCCGGACAAATTGTGAAAATTAATGTTTTTGTGTCATTAGAGAAAATAAACACAGTGTATTATACTATAATGTAAATAGCACAGGTTTTATTAAAAATTAAACTCTGCAAGTGAAGTGCTTGCAGTCGTCATTCAAAACGTCTCTTGGATATAATAATATTATGAGTATTTACTGCGGGGACAGTTGAAAAATAAACCGGATCAATATCGTCTTTTTAAAACGACAATGTAAAACGTTCATTTTATAAAGAATTTTTTTTTAAATAAAAAGAAATATGTTCTTATTATTATAATAAACTTGGAACTTCATACACGATCCACGTATAAGATCAAATAAATGTCAAATAATAAGTAACACATATTTTGTGTGTACGGGGAACAATATGTATACATATTTGTTATATTATTCTGGATAGCAGTAACAGTCGTATGAAAAATACCTTGTTGTTTTGCACGCAGCAACGAATCAAAATTGCCTATTCACATTGCCGTCTCTAATTTTGTCGTTTCCATCACCCGTATTATTACGAAGCGAATTGCGAAATTTCCGGAATCACCCGAAACGCAGTTGATAGATGTGAACAATATTCAAAACACATTTAATTGTCTTTATGTTTATCTCACTTTATACGCATTGCGAATAATTTTATATTACCGTCTCATTCGTTTTAAAATCAACCAACAAATTTAAAATATGTTAGCTACCTGACTTAGCTAAAATAAGTAGAACTTAACAATGTTATACAAACAACGAAATCGGATCGTTTATATTTTGATCTTACAAAATTAATCGTCAAATATACAGATACTAGGTAAATGTACGTACTCTGCACAAAAACATATTGCACGTAATCAGATCTATCGACGAAAGCGGATTTGTACAAACTAAGTATGTAAAGAATTTACACCTGTTTAGTATCAGAAGCAGCATTTTTTGAAAATAATATTTCTTACCATAGTGAAATATGATAGTTGACATCTCGTTATGAATATAAGTACTAGTGTTTATTAAATTTTTATAGGTATATCATTCGGGGAATGTTTGATTCATTTTTGTACGTAATAATAATTGCTTAAAAAAATGCTATCTGTACAATGTAATATAATTTAAAATGTTATTATGTATTATATTTTGTAATTTAAAACTACTAAATTTAAGTACCAACGTGTATAAAATAATTTAATTCAATTTAAAAATGTAAAAATGTTACTGTCGGGCCAATGGCCATCGCCGCCGCTGTCTTTAATCTAATAAAAAAATAATTGCTTACAATAAAGCATGTTTTAAATTGTTTAAATTGTTCATTAAAAAGTGTTTTTAAAACGTCGTGTAACTGGTATTGATATACTTTTTGTGCTATAACGACTTCTGACTTTTACCAAATTATAAAGGTAGTTTAGGAAATAAAACTTTTGATGTATGCCATTGATTTTATCGTTTTTTTAAGATTGAAATACTACGTCACATATACGTTTTACACTATATGCCAACTCTATATTACGTTTATACATTTTCGTATATTTTTTTTTACGTACTTATGTGCTATAAATAGTAGGATATTTTTGAAAAAGTTGCGATAGTTGGAACGGTTAGTCACAATATTTTATGTGAAAACGCCAAAATGCACGGACACAAAGGTCCATTAAACGGGTTTTAGATTTTTTTTTTTTAAAAAAAGAGAGAATTTTTCAAGGGCACTCTCTAAAAATTATGAGATATTACGTGGAAGTTAATATTGCTACACTTTTGATCAAATAAACGATAAAACTCTGGAAAATCCGTGCCCTATGAAATATATTGTGTTCTTTTGAATAAAAATGTGTTTGGCTTAACAGAAATAATAAAGGAAAAACAAATTCTACGTAATCACTCAGCCCTCTGAATAATAAACCGATTTGGACAAAAACGAGGCTATTAAGGGCATAAATTATAGGAACTCATTAAAATGCCAAAGTCGCAGTAGTGTAATGCCATTTCAGTGCTTACAGGAGCACTATACAGTCATCTTTTAAACACTTTAAAATCTCTGTTACTTTTTGACAACGGCCATATAAGTATATCTATGATTAGTCTTTGATGTCGTTTAAAAATATTTCACGATTTTGTCGAATATTTCAACACTAAGTAAATTTTTTGATTACATGGCCGATAGGTATGCAAGCACATTTAGTGCAGCAGACGCGTATCCCACAATGAAAATGAAATTGGAGTTTTATATAAAACAATTTAATAGGTATTATTATTTACAAATATTGTTCATTAGTTGTTTTAAATTCGTAATATCAGTTGTCACTTGTTCGACTAATTTCAAAACAAACGGTTAGTACCGGTTAGTGACTTTTTTTTTTGTCATTATTTATTTTTTAATACATTTTTTACATAATATTTTTACATGGAATTTACCATAAAAAAATGTTGTCAGCCCGAGACGGTACTTGATTTGAAGCATTTTTAAATTTCTTTCATATTTTTAAAACAATGATCCAAAACCCAAATTTTCGCACTAACTATCATTTCGGAAAACCTCAAATTTTAAATTTGAAAGCATAGTAAAATTTTTTTTTACACTATAAAGGTTAGATAATTTTAAAAATCCAACGAAATTTCATTTCGAACGTTTTTACATTGAGAATCGTTTCGTCGTTTTGGAAAAAAAAAAACTCTTTTGAAAATTGATCGATTAATCGATGTGCATACGAGCTATCGGACGACAAACGAAATCCAACAGTGATAACAATTTCAAAAACAAAAAAAAACGTTTACATTTTTACCAGTGGAATATAAAATTTGAAATATACAATTGAATACGAGTAACCCTCGGTTTGTTTGATCATAACGGTTAATACTGAACTCGAATTTTTATCCCGCCCAAATTGGTGACCCGCGGCTGAATTCTGAAAACGACTCAAAATCCTGCATTCCGCGACATTTTCAAACGGTCACGATTGAGAACAAAACGTCGGAGTACACCGATCGGTGACACGAAATTAATTGATATCATTCGGAAAGCCTTGAAAACCGCGGCGACGTGGAAATTTTCTCGTTTAATTTCGAATCGTTTAACAATAATAACATTAATACGTTTGTCGTCTGGCCGCGTGGGTTTCGGCGCCGCGCGTAGGACGGACGGCGCGATTTTGACGCTGCGCAACCGTCCGCGCGCCGACTGTGCGCGTGCGAATCGTCGAAACCAACCCCCGCGGACTCGGGCCGGAGAGGAGCCGGACGCGGCCGGTAAAAATAAAACAAAACACACAAAAATGATGATGATGAAAAAGCGGGAAAAAAACAAACGATGGTGAAAAGAGAGAGGAAAAAAAATCAGCGGAAAACTCTACGACTAAAACCCCTGCGGTCCCGCTCCGGGGGATTCATCGAGCGACAACTGCAGCTGGGGGCGTTGGCGAAAACGGTCACGCGCGGCGGCGGCGGCGGCGGCGGATGACGAATAAATTCCAATAATATTATCATGACGTGCGGTTTTTAGAGGTTTC
>CM029357.1:16714740-16743827 GCA_017140985.1 Hormaphis cornu
AGTAAAAAAAAATTAAGTAATCTTGCTGATCGAGTTTGTAACAGCTTTAGGTGAACCAACCGTCACTCATTTTGATTTATTAAGTTTAATAAAATCGTAAGCTATGATAAATCATTGCTTACAAAAATCACGGTTTTAATCGATCTCAGCGAGTCAAATACACAATTTATATCATAATATAGTTGTTAATTAAAATTTCTATAACTACTCGTAGCTCAAAATATTGGGCGACATGTTTTGGATATTTATATAACGGTTTGAATTTATCTACTTTATAATAATAATGTTTGAAAATTTAAAATAACTTGAATAATTTTTGTTTGAGTAGTTATATCATAGAAAAGAACGAAATGAACAGCGGATATGTATGAAAAAAATGGATATAGGTAACCGTTTATCAAAGTTTGTCAACAGCAATTAAAAAAAAAAAAATTTGTTTTACAGCTTAAGCAAAATTTTTGAGTCTTAAGTATGAAAATTTCATATATTTTATCAAACAAAATCTACGAAATAACAAAAATATTATAATGTTCTATGTTCAGCTCAAAAACAGTCAAAAAATTTTGAAATTTCTTTACAAATTAAATTGTATCTATGTTCAAAATTTCTCCACTTCTATTATGTTGGCGATTACGTATTACAATAACAAAAGAATATTCGAAATTTATTTATTGTTGTTATCTCACCAAATTCAGTGCGCGTAAATTAATTTCCGATGTTCTATCGGTTTTAAATATCCATAAAATGTAATTTACCGATTGCATATAATAATTTCTATCCGTTCTGTTTAAGAACGTAAATGATGACATATTTTGTAAGAAAATTACAACACTATCAAACAGTGATTACAAAACTTTTAAACTCTGAACAAGTTGTCAAATATTACATTCGCGAAATGCTTACGAGAAACTGCAAATGAATTACCATCATGATGTTGACAGCATCAATGAAGTAGCTGGTTTATAGTTGAGCAACAGCGTTTGACAGAATAGGAGATTTACGAGAGAGAAAAGAACATAGTATTATGTTGTCGCACGGTTCTTCTAGTATACGATCATTTATCGACATTTTTCGTTGTAGAGAGCACATTCCGTAAAACTCCATAAAGCTGATAATACCCATCACGTACGGTATTATAAACGAAGCAAAACAAGTTGTAGATATTATACTTTATGGACGATGTTTGGTTTTCTACGTATCGAAATATACAAAAAAAAAAAAAAAAAAAAATGGTGATAAATTACGAAAGCTTGCAGACGAATGTTTTGGGTAAAGTGTAGATAGTTATAATAAATATTATTTTTCAAAACAACCAAAAAATTGAAACGGTTATATCATCCATAATTATTATTTATTTGAACGATTAAGAAAGAACGCAATCGATACTCTATACGAAAAGCCCTTACAGAGCATCGTTTTCCTGAATTTCGAACGCGGCCGAGAAACACTGAACCGATTTTCGAAGCCTAAAAATTAATTTTTTGAAGAACAAGTTTATTCACCCGACTCCAGGTATAGAATCTGAGTATAGTTGTTTCACCATTGTTTCTGATAATTCAATGAACTGCTAGCTACGATATAGTAATGTAATTTATGAAATCCACGAGATGATGGCGATATGAATTTGTGATTTAGTATCGAGTTTGACTGCCAGAATAATACAATAATTATCTTTATGATCGGCACGAAAATCGTTTCGAAAAGTATTTTTCGACAGTCGTGTATTTATAGGTTTGAAAATAAACGTATAGGCGAAACAAAATCGGTTTGAATATAAATAATCATAATTATTTTTATTTGCTAGTTTTTTTTTTTTATATCGTATTATTTCTTAGTTAGTTATATTTCATGATAATAATTCATCACTTTTTTGCTCGATTGTACTTCTCTTCTAAGAATTCTCTCGATAAACGATGTTTCATATACGTTTATTTGCTGTGTACGAAACGTCGTAGGAATACTAAAAATTGTCACTGCGTTAATGTTAAATCAGTAGGTATGGAAACTTTATTATACATAACCGGATGCGTGGATGAACGTAAATGAGTTACGAAGATTTTTGAAGTTTTATTGAATCCTTGAAATACTTTATAATATCATTGTTCTTTAAGGGAAGTATATAAACAGCGTTAAACTCGATATACTTTGTTTTACTTAAGAAGTTTCGGTAACTATATAGTAACAAATGTATATATTTATTCATTTGCAGATGTCGTACGTGCTTAAAACGCGTGTAAAAGTTTCAGATCCCTTTTGAATTCTATTTTTCCATTGTTTACGAACACATCACCCGTTGTATTTCGATAATAGCGCGAAGTATCGTCGGTTTTCTTCGAATCGTAAAGGGGAAAAATCTTTCTCGTCTCTTATATACTCCATACATATACCTATACCTACACATGAAAAACGTAAATACGTTCTTTTTTCTTATGGTAAGTATAAAAATGTCGGTTTAGCTTGTCAATTTGGTTCGTAGTGAAAATCAAAATATATTTTTATTGATCATAATAGTACAAATTTGTACGGTCGGCCGTCAAGGATCATGAGAAAAATATATATCAGCGGTTATACTATAAAAGCTATGGCACAGAAAACATAATAAATGCGACTTCCATTGCCCGGTCAAATAATATGTTCCGTGGTTGTGTACGACATTAGTTGTAACATCTTGTACGAAAAAAAAAACAAACCGAAAACAAACACTAATATTATTATGGTTTGTATGTTTGTATTTGATGACAAACTATTATACGAAGTAGACCTCTGATTTTATTAGAATTGCAGTACTTTGATTTCGAACATTATTAATATTGTGTTTTCAAACGCGGAAAAAATCATATATTTTCGCACGTATTTCACTTCACATTATTATTTCCGACGACGTCTTTGACAAATTGAATTATTTAATGTTTATAAAAATAAAAACGTTTTCTTCATGATAATACGCTGCATTATACAACTATGGATAAATAAATACCATAATTTTTGATGCAATAACTCTAGAGATACTCGGTGTAGACGATATTGTTACCTAGATGATTTTTTTCTTCTTTTTATTTATTTATTTGGATAAAAATTTAAGAACTTCGATCCGAAAAAATATCAAAGATTAATCGAAAAATACTATTATGCGGTTTTTCTGAAAAATTAAATTAAAAAAAAATTTAAAACAAAATGTTTCTTTGTTTTTAATTATTGTATTTTGTACACTTTTATTGTACTTGCAGGTTCACCAAGGACAAAATACTTTTTTTTCGTTTCTAATATCGGTTACAGTGTATGGCTGTATTTCGTAAAAGAAAAATCTCTTTTTGCACACACTCGCGGGGGAAATTGACGTCGTCCATTCAGTTCAAAAATTGTCTACTTACCACATACTCGTATTACAGATATCTGTTTTGCATGTATACCTACGCAAGTGTTTTAGAATAGTAAAAGTTTCATTTGTCATCGCCAAAGGGGTTTCAGAGAGGACACTTGTGCTGTAAATATGTACAGTTATTCGCACATAACAGTAAAAAGAATATTTATTGTGAATCAACACGCGATAAATCAAACGGCAAATTATGTGTGTTACTGTACATAAGAATCGTTGTAGTGCAACTCAGAATATCAATATCACTAATTGTTATGTTACAACTATGCCTTTTTAATTATTCGTTTTCTTTTTATAACCGCACTTAGTGGGTAATTCTTCGTCGTCGTGGCCCTCAAGACCATACCAAATGTCGGATACATACCTATTTACCTCTAGTTTTGTAATATCTTTGAAGAATATCCGTTAGTATTCAACCGGCGAGTCCTGTGGGCTGTGTCAAATATTCTAATATCTAACCCAATATATAGTGTATTAAAGTGGAATTTAATGAAAACTACCTACTTCTAATGTTGTATTCTCGCGTGTTTTTATTAAAAATGTACATCGATTAAACTTTTAGATTCGCGTTTGTAAAAATTTCTTTAAATTACGACGAGCGGCCAATATTGTGGGGTTTGATCGTGGTTCAAACTTATTTCTCAAAATTGTTGCCTATAACGACATTATAGCTATATTAACGAGTAGCGGTTCCGTTAATATAATACGTCTTTCGACCGAGCATACAATGTTATTCTTCGGATATTTTATACGGTAAATCATCCGATCTCGGAATTTCGCGCTTACAAAAATATTATAGTATAAAAATTCTCTCTCCTAAAAAAAAAAAGAGCTTACGACTCGGCACTGCTACGCAATCCCTTGCATTATAATAATATTATTTACATTTTTCGCGGTCAACAACCGCCGCACGAGTCTCCGATATTACATATTATGTAGATCCATTTCACGATTATTATTATTATCATTACGCTAACGTACACATAAAAGTCGATTTTTCTATCTTTGAAATACAGCTCTCTCTCTGAGTAAAAGCATATTAAAAAATGTATTAATAAAATTAAAAAAGATTCAACGCGGTCGGACGATCCGCACAACAGAATTCTTATTGCATACCAATAGTTAAGTGACTATTTTAGTATAATTTTTTTTTTTTAAACATTTTTTCTCAATTTATTTAGGGGCAAATATTGCGATTACGTACACTCAATGCGGTTTCGTGTTGATACACAGCACCGCTGTCGATCTAACTTTTTCTAAAGTTTAGATGAACGTTCATCGTACGGCCGCGTCAACTTTGGGGTTTTCGATACAACGTCATAGAAAAGAAATTAATTTTGGTTTCGGGTTAAAGCGCGTCGCTTAGCTGGCAAAACTACATAATACAGTGTAGTCTAGCGGCGTATTTCAACGGCTCTGTCAACACCGCCGTGAAAATTGCAATTTTGTAGAATTCATTTTTCGAGTTGACCACTCGACGTATTTTCGTACAGATGTTAGCGGCACCCGTTCCCGTGAACTGTACTATCATCATCGGACAGCGAGGAAATAGTATACTTGAAATACCGTTTAAACGTACTCGTAGAATGAAACCAGCGTTCAATACCGACAACACTGCGACACATTTGAACACTTTCACTCAAATGCTTTTAAACCGTACAAGACTGGTCAGACAGTGCTGTTATTGTTGCTTTTTTTTGTTTTGGTTGATTGTGATTATTCTTTTCTGTTCGTATTGTTTCGTTCCCGGTTTGGTTCGGTATGTTATATACACAAGTACCTACTCTGCAGCTGGCACTTGGTGACGAACACGGAGACCGCAAAACTCCGCGATTGGAGAGTTCGGTGACCCGCGAAATCCCGACACCACGAGATTTCAATACGTCAGCGATACGCCACCGCAGTAGTGAGAAGTAGTTGTACGTAGTTGTTGCTCGAACAAAAAAGAATAAAAATAGATGCAATTTTTTTTATCGGTGAACGAAGTTTCTTCGAAACAATAGACTTTTTCACTTTTGGGCAAACTATTCGATACCCGCAGCAGTGTACCTACCAATAATAACTGCGCACACGCGTGTAGGTTACGGATTTCAATTTTCTAAAAAGCCATCGTTGTATTAAAAACCCTATAGGCCGTATAGTGAAAATTTTTCTAAACACAATATTTTAGAAAAAACTTGATCGAAACCAAATAAATATTTAATCAGTGTTAACAATGTAAAACATTTTAGACTACGACTGAGCGCAGTGATGGTAATGTGTCTTTTTTTTTCAACACCGAATTTTCAATTTTTGTGCTTATCAAGTGACACCCTGATGTTAAATTTCCGATTTTGGATGGATTTCGATTTTCAGTTACTAATTCGTAAATCATTTTTTTTTTCAATCACAAATTAGAGAATTCCCGATATAAATATTAAGGTTCATTTACTATAATAATAATATACATATGAGGGGCAGAAGCATTTTGGATATAATATCAGGTACAGAGAATCTGCAATTTACTAATATTTATACGAAATATGAACATATATACAAATTAATTTGTATTTAAAGAATTCAATTTTAAATTCGAGGGCTGCAACAAAGTTAATAAACCCGCGGAATCCTGAAAAATGCGACCGTCCGCCCCGGGCTGATTTCAATCTCTATTAAGTAATTTGTAATTTTTTGTAATCACAATTTTTGAATTTATATGTAAATTTGGTACTTTTTAATCATACTGATTTATAATTTGACCGAGTAAACGTGTTCAGCTATATATTTGATTAAACTCGTTATCTTTTAAATATCGTACTATAATAACATTTTTCGGAATAAATATGTTCGATTTTAACCGTTTAATATTAGTGTTACTGTCCAATAAGGAAAATTGTTTGGAAAACATTGTATAATTTAGTACTTGTATAGAAAAAAACGACAAATTTCATTTTTCCCGCAATGAAATGTAAATTTTTTTACAATTGAAAATGTTTGCACATTTTTTGAAACAGTTCGGTTACATTGACTAAGACCAGGTTTCTGATGAGTTTCTACAAAATGTACGTATTAAATTTGACGTTTTTCAGCAACAACACACTGTTTCCGACATTCATCTAGGAATAAAAAGTTAGTACAAAGATTTTTAAAATAGTGTTTTAATAATAACCCGATTTCCCTTTTTTAAAGAAAATACTCGCGAAATTCATATACTTTGATAACCGTTTTAAAAAATGAAAAATTAAGAATACAATCCACGCATGTGCGCAGCGAAATACTACGAGATCAATACCCGAAATGAAGGTTGCGGTTATGCATAATATATTTTATTTGACTTCAAATAGTTTAAAAACTAGCAATTGTTTGTATTTTAATTCATGTCAACCATGTTTCGTTGTAAAGTTTCATAATAAGTTATGACTTATATATGGCTATCGTACAATTCTATTAGAATATTTTTTTTTAGTTCTTAGTAAAAATAGGAAACAATCGCCTAGATCACTGCAGTGTACTGTAAAGATCTACAACATCGGTTCCAAAGCTGGGGGTTATTACCTCTCAAGGGGTAAAACACGATTTTTTGAGTGGTAAATACTAAACAAATTGTTTATTTATCTTTTTAAATACTTAATACACCTATTGTTATGAACCAATCATGTGTACTGTAATGATTGTAACTGTAATAATATAATTTCAGTTGATGTAACGCGTTATATTTTGTTTTTGATTTTTACATTCTGAGCGTATCGAAGAATGTATTGTTTTTACAATGATTTTTATCCGTCAACAACTTTTCGTGTAGAGAGAGGGCTGAGATTTTCAACTCTGGAGGTAATTTGGTTGAAGCTTTTTTTGAAATTTCGCTTACTTTTTAAATTTCACCACAAAAACCGAAAGAAAAAAAAATCGACAATTTTCAGGCGCAAAATTTGAAATATTCAAGTTTGTTATGGCGTTGTCGGGTAGAAGGAGTGCTCCAATCTTTTGTACGTTGAACACCACATACGAGTCGGGATTTCAAAATCGTACGTACTTACTAAGTTGATTAAGTACGTTTTGAAAAAATGAAAACGTTTTCGCTTTGTACACCGTATAGTTTTTTTTTTTTTTTTAAACCACAATTCATCGTCGCTTCGAAACCCACCAAAAGCGTAAATGCTACTGCGGCTATTTTTTTTAACTCGACTTTTTTTTTGTGATGGGTTATCCTGACTTATGGTCTCGAAAAATTCGGAAACCGCTGCCCGACAGCCGATATTTTGCCTTTACCACGATTATTTTTCAATTAAATTACACGTACATTCGGGGGTCAACTGTGTGTGCCCACGGCCTCGACAAAATTTAATGGATAAGAAGAGAATACGGAGACTATTATAGTACGTTGTATGAGTTTCGTAGTCATACGCGTGTCCCCCGTAAGTCGAACGGGCCGGTCGATGGTTGTAACTTTGGTTGTCATCATTCCGGGAAAATCTCGGCTTTGGGTGTGGCGCGCACGAGACGGGCCGGAGAAGTTGGGATTGTTATGACAGCGCTGCTTACCAAAAGTTTCGGATATCGGTACGCCGCCGGCAAAACATTTCTCGCCGCGGTCCGCCAACGGAATCAGCAGAGCGCTGGCCGACAGCAGTGCGGCGTAAAGGCACCGCATGACGACGATGATGATGATGAGCCGCCGTTCGTACAGAGAGCTGTTTAGAAAAGATAAAAAAAAAAAAAAAAATCATTTTGATTCGGTTGAAAATGTTTACGATTTTACGAGTATTAACGTGAAAAAAAAAAAATTTTAAAAATCACGTCTACATGATGATACATGATACATGAATATACATGATGACGATAGGTATAATGTGCTTCATTTGTTGACAAATCAACTACTTTTTAACTTTTACAGAAGCGGGTAAATTGATCTTGATTTTCATTTATTCGCAATGACAGTTTAGTCCACAATACGAAAAGTTCACCAACTTAAAACTCATCAGTTTAGCGATAAACTATACGGATGATGATGATATTGTAACTTAAAAAGACGTTTTCGCCAAACGAATATGGTTTCACTATAACACTTATCGATAAAGAAATTCTCGATAATTTAAATTAAATTATTTCTCGTTGCGGTGAAACTAGAGATAATTTTACACGTCTCAATAAATGTTTACTTTTTTCCGAAGAGGATACACTGCAGGGCCTCCGTATGTATATTTGTTTGAAACCACAGTGACGGAAAATCGTTTCAATTCTCATTAATTGTAATCGTTTGTTGTTGACACTTTATGAAAAACCATTTTTAGGACATTAAATATTCATTTTTGTTTGTAACGTCAATATTTTTGAAATGTATAAACGATACAATAACATTTTCCATTACAGAAACTTAATAAAAATATTATAATCTATTGGACATTATATATTGTTCGCTTCGTTTGAATGACAATTCCATAAGTTAAGCCACAGATAATTACAGGTTACAGGTGTAAATAATAAGGAATGTAATATTGTTTATTAATATTCGTTAATAAAATAATTTTACAACCGATCTGTTGCTCATTGTGCGTAGTTGAAATGTCGAAAAAATTGTTTGCGTAACAAACGAATTAAGAGTTTAGTTTTCAACTGTAATAGTTTAAAATTTTTTTTTTTTTAAGTTCTTACACATCGCACACTCTGCACCTACTAGCATAATGTTTAGCTGTTTAAAAAACAAGTAAAGGCTATCGTATAATATTATTAGGTGCATATATATTCATCAAACGAACGAGTTAATATAATCTCGTAGAAAATATAAAAATTTAATCTATAATTTTTATTTTTATATTTGGTTAGAATACATCTATATACTATTTACTTTTATGATGGTCTAAGACTAATATGCTCAATGTCAAAATCCACGTTTCGTGCTGAATAAAACTTTTTGCTGGAGAAATTCGCATTCGTATTTCCGACTCGGATTTTGTGAAATACCTCTGAAGACGTTTTATTCGAAATGTAAATTGAGACTTTATAGCGCGATTGTACTAAAAGTCGTATATACGCGCTATACGTAGGACTTGGCGATTTGAACTGAACCCGAACAATCGAGAATGATATACGTACGTTTTTTTTTTAAGTACGCGTATATAGCTACATATATAGCTGTCGACCCACTTCTATTTTATTGAAATCAAAAGTGCCTTGCAAATATGGGACATTCTTAAAAAAAACAAGTGTGTACGCTCGAAATATCCCGTTTACAAACGCCGTACCTACCTACCAAACTTTATTGATCTGCGGATGCGATGGACGAAAAAATATAAATGTTTATTCATCGTCGATTCGTTCTGTACATGGACCGAACGTGATACGCTTCGGTTACTGTATACGATGCTTATTTTTGGTAAGTAAATCGTCCGATCTTCTTCTAAGTTCCACGGGTTTCAAAACAATGTATCGTAAGTCTTAAGGAGCTAAAAAAGTATCCATCCGTGCAATTTTGAAAGACCAACGAACAACAATTCTGGGTCAAAAACAAAAATTCTCGATTCTATTTAACGCTCGAAACTTGTCAATATATAAATATTGTTATTGAAACTTTTACTAAAGGTACGTTTGTATACTACTACTAATTTTAATAACGTGTGAAAATTTCAATGAAAAAAAAAAAAACTGGCCAAAAAGAGAATATAAATATTATCGTAGACAAAAGTTTTGAAAATTTATTTCAGACATTTTTAAATGAGAAAAGTATTTTTAAAAGATTGTATTGTTAATGTTTTGATTTTTGAAGCATAAGATCGAAGGTTATGCGAAATAAACTCTGTACAATTTCAATAAAATCAAATACGCCGTATTGGCTCAAAAACGGTTAAGACCGATTAACACGCTTTATATTTTCTAACAGTGCGTGAAAATTTTAGATTTATACTATATTTACAATAAGTAAAGGTCAAAAAAGTTCTACAACCGAAAAAAAAAAAATTTAAAAGAAAAAAACAACGCATCGCCGTAAATACACTTCATCTTTGAATGTATGTTTAAAATTTAAACGATACGATAGCATACGCAACGTAAGATATTTTGTTTAAAATAGTCAATATATTTGGAACATTACTCATTACTGTACTTGTTATTCGGTAATTTTTCAAGTGTTTTTAACAGGCAGAGAGTATTGTTTTTCAGACGTAAATTATTTTTTCTAGCTAAATTATATTCTGAAATAAACGCAATGATAGGGATTAACGGTCACAATTTTAAATGTTGAATTGGATTTTTCCTCCGAAACGGTTACCGACCGAGTTAAATAATTCAAGTCGCTCAACTAACTTAATCTGAAAATACGCACGTACGTAAATAAATTATATATTTTGCTGTGAAAGTATGCGAGAAAAAGTTCAGAAAAACTTTACGAACTAATATTGTTATTTTTGAACCTGCATCGTTTACGTATTCAAATGCGGTGTCTATATCTAAAATTTTTTTTTTTGGTTTTAATAAAAAAAAATTCCAAATATATCCTCTTAGTTTGGGCTGAACGTAGAAAAAATTGAGACAAATAATTGACTTGTCAAAGGTATAAATGATAGATCGACAGCTAATGTTCATAAAACGGTTTGGACACTTATTTTTTTTTATGCCATTCGCGTGTAGGTTTATGTCCGTACAAATTTTTTATCGTGTCGATAAAAAAACGTTAACTTTATACTTAATAGTTTAGGTAACAATGTTATGACTAATGGCTTTATAAATGGTTAATATAGTCGTAAATATAATAACCATTTTTAATCAATAAAATACACATATACTCCGACACCGTAGATCGGAAACGTTTGGGTCAAAAGTATTTAAAAACATAAAACGTCATTTGCAATTATGTAAATTGGGGTTTGGAATTCGGTAAATGTATCTATTTTATATTATAGAGTAGGTGCCTATATTATGAGTAGTGGTTTACACTTTTGTCACTAATTTTTCACAAAACAATTTTCTTTCAGTCAACACAAAACGATATTAGTTATTAAGTCAAGGTTTTTCCTTTAAAAGTTATTATTATTTTGCATTAAAATTGGGTGACAGCCCTCAGTTTATCGGCGTAAAAATTATCTTTTTTTTTCAAATTTAATAACTATTTTATTTTACATTTTTTAATAGTACCTATAAACGCAAAATGTCAAGTACTTAATTTTAAATAAACTGATTGTCATTTTCAAATTAAAAGAATATATATTGACTTATTAATAATAGTGACTTCGCCTTGAAGTAGGTCACCCGTCATACTAAGTAGTCACTAAAGTTTGGAAAGTTTTGTTAAATGTGTTTTAAAATAAATAATAATTTTGTGAAATTGATAAATTTAAAAATTTGATGTCATATAAATCGCTCAGAAACCGCAAAATTTGGTTAATAATTCATTTGTTCGCGTTTGTTTTACATTTTTCAGACGACGTGTACGATATTTTCATGTCACTTGAAGCTTTTATTAAATGTTTAGCTTTTTATTTTTCGATTAGAACGCAAAGATTCAGCAGGGTTAAAAAAAAAAGTTCAAATCAAGTAAATAAACACCGGCCAATCAACAATTTTTCTACGTGGTCCGATGAATTTTACAACCCAAAAAGTTCATGACAGAAAAAACAACATTTATTGTGCTATAAATACATTACTCGGTCCACTCTAAATCTAAAAAAACGGACTGATTTAAACATATTTAAATAATTTAATCAAATATTTTAAACTGACTTATAAGTGGTTTATTTTGTAGTATGTAGCTATATATTGTTTAACGTTTCTTCAGACGTATTAGATAATAATCAATTTATATACTCTACCTGTCATATATATATTATACAGAGCTTAGGTTGGCAAGTTGATTGACACTCGACCCTATTCTCAGAGTATAATATTTAATAAAATGTTCTGCTGTCTAACCTTTATCAAAAGAAAAAGTTCACTTAAATAAAAAATTTAGTCTTATAGGATGACATACCAGACATCGTAAGTATTTTTATTGGGTAAGTAAATAAAGATTAAAAAACACAACATGTATAACTGTGTGACTAATAACCAACTATATTTATTATTAAAAAGCAATGTACAATTTGTAATTTGTTTTGGCAATAAATTCTCAAGAAATAATCAATTTTTTTTTCTATTTGTCCAAGTACCTAAATGTATTGTTTTTATATTATATTATAGCGTGTTTTCTTTTAAGGAGAACGGGTTGCGGGTGAAAATCGTATAAACGAATACCAAAACGCGAACTCACTTTTCAGAGTATGTAATAGACTGCAATTTTTATATATATATATTTTTTTTTTTTTTTTTGAAAGAGACCGATTTTGCAACTTTGTAGCGATACGTTTACGATTTGAAATTTAAGTCATACAAAATTACTATACTTTCAGACAAATTTGTATGGTATGCCAGGAAATAATTAAAAATCGGCAAAATGTTATTCTACTGAATTACATTTTATCGGTGGTTTTGTCGAAGTTGTAGCTATATTATACTAGTTCCGTCGTCCAAGCAACGCACTCTAACTCAAAAATAGAATAAATTTATTTTCTATGACGCAATAATTGTATTAAAAACTCTAAAGTTGACGATGACAATTATTTTTCTAAACACAATATTTCAGAAAAAGCTATATCGCAGTGTCCGTATCAACACAAAATCTCCAAAAGTGTAGAAATCGCAAACTTTGCCTCATAACAATCAGCCGAACCCGTTCCCGTAACACGAAATATGTTTGTTCAGTGACTTCGGATTGAAACGGGGTCACGGGAGCGTAGTTAGAAAATACTGAAATACACATTTTTTCGTTAATTTCCAAATGTTTAGTCTTTTTACTGGGTGCATGCGCATTACAACTAGGATTTTTTTAAATGGATGTATTTTAAATACCTACCAATTTTGGTTTATAGGCTGTTTTATAAAATAAAAAAAAATAATATACGTTTTACGGTAGGGATAGTAGTTATGTCCACAAATCAATTAATTGCAACAAAAGTGCGAAAAATTCGTTGAGAATTTAACTCGTTTCACGCAGTGAGTTTTTGTTTTAGGTTCACGATTCAAAATGACTTGAAAAGTGTATGTATATCCAAATCAGGTGTTCAAAAATCGTTTTTCCATTAAGAAAAAATTTAACTAGTTGTACGGTGCGTGAGTACAATTAAAAGGCTACAAATGCTAAATTTTCGACAATAACTTGTTACTATAACCGTGATTATAAGTAACATTTCAGAGAAAATTGTCTCAACGCACAAAAGTACATTGACATTATATTTTTATTATGCTGGCGAAAATACTTTCATTATAACTTTTACAAAAAATATATTTAGAATAAGTACCACAAAAACGATCAATATATTTTGTTTAGTACTATGAATATATTTTCTGAAAACGACTAAATCGAGTTAGTTTTCGTGCGCAGTATGATTATTAAATAGCGGTCGTCGCGTCAAGACTCGAACATATCCGAACAGTGTAAGTAAATTACAAGTTATATATCCATTGATTCAATCGAATTTGAATAAAACGAAATATTCAAACGATCTGTGAATTTCAAGTAAGAAACACTCGTTTTATTCTTATAGACGTTCGCTATTTACAAAGTTAAAACTGAATTACGTGGGCAACGTGAATTTAACTTCCGAACTATCGGATACAGTCGTAATGGTAAACATAATTCGTGAATGTTTTGAAATTAAATTCTAAACGAAAATTGATCCCAGAATAAAGGTAAAAACAGTTGTGAGTGAAATTCGCACCGACAAAATGTCCCTCAAACTATCTCCATAAAATAAAACGCGTTTATCATATCGTTTTAGGCGGAATATCTGAAATAGTTACCATCGAATTCCACCAATCTATATTGTATTTCTATAGCAGTATTAGTACGGGATCTTAGTTCCTACACAACTAAAAAAATAATTAACTACCTTTTGTTTTGAAAAATGATCGCGATATAAAATAATAATACCAGCTGTTTACTGACGTTTAGTTTTTTTTTCTTTGGAATTTTAATTATTAATAAAAACAAATTCATCAAATTTAATTTTCATCAACGAGGTCAATTTTAAACGCTAATAACTTTAAAAAAAAAAATTATTTTTTAAAATTGGCCAACGAGAGTATATCAAGCAATTGTATAGATTTTGCATTTAAAAGTTACAGACTTCTAACTACAAAAAGTAAACTAGTGAGAGAGAACTTAAAATGCAAAGTTTCGATTTTTAAACCGTTGTAACCGACTAAATAATAAATTTTTAAATTATTTTTAGGGTCATCGTAAGCCTACTTTTAACTATAGGTATACTCAACCAAACGATTTATGTAAAATAAAAAAAGATGGGATATTCACCCTTAATGAGTTACTACTATTAGTAATATATTTTACAACCATCGTTTGTATTGGCCTAGATAACAATGAATTTGCCATCAAACTCATTTTGCAGCGTTATTTTTTAGTTCAACAAGATACAATCTAATCAGTATAAACATTTTCACCAGTATAGTAAGAACCATAATTTAATAGAATCTCCGATAGTTCGGAGTGCTTTGTTTGATTAAAACTCTCCGAATATGACTGGCAAACTGTCCTTTGCCAGTCATATTTCAATAATAATACATTGATTTATCGAATTATTCGACATGAAAAGTCGAAGGTGTCAGTTCAATATTATACTTTCATGAACTCGTTCGATTATCGGCAGCCCAATAAAATAAAAAAATTACAACAAAATCACTTTCAATAATAATTATGTCTTCTCGAAGTATAAAAATGTAAAAAGTAGGTAAAAACAGGCACGTTTTCGCACTAAAGATTCGTAATATTTTTATCTCAGATGACTATTATTGACCGTTGTAATTTAACGGTCGATATTTTAATTTATTTCTGAGATGAACGTGACCTCAGTAGGTACACTTGTCGATCGGCGTTTCCCGCAGGAAATCCAAATCTAGAATTATATTAAAAAAAACATATTTTTTCTCTTTAAGACGCGCTCGAAATATATTATATTTATAGTTTACGCATTTTAAGTCCGTATACTTACTACACATTTTACCGATCGAAACACAACATTGTACGTGGCGTATTTAAATTATCGTAGAAAGAAAATAACAGACTTCCCGAAGTACGTGCCCCGTCAGTTGTAGTAGTGACCTATATAAAACCGTTTGTCCTATATTGTATAATATAGTTTGAACGGGGCGTGTACGTTTTAAAATACTTTTGCCACTCGTCGGCTGTCATCAAAACTGCCGTCAGAGTTCGAATTTAACGAGGTCGATTAGAATTGATTTAAACTACAGAAGTGTTTGTGGAATACGTAGACTATATTAACCAAATATCGTTGGTGACGTTTAATTTGTAAACCTGTATAATTTATAGACGTGCGAGCAATAGTTTGCGAAACACCTTAAGTTTTTTCTATACGGAAAAAAAGTAACATAAAAGACACTAAAAAGGGCAAAAGGAAGAATGGGATGAACAAGTTTCTTGTATCGCCCAAATTGCAGATGTAGAGTGATGCCGCAAATTGGATGCACTATGGCGCGGCGGTGCGGTAATTCGTGCCGCCCCAACGCACTACAAAATTCCGCAATCGTCACTTTGGGAAAAAATAAAAAAATGTTCGATGAATTTACATCATTATTTTTTTCCGTAATTATTTTCGTCAATAGGTCAAAAAAGCATGTTTTTAATTTTGACACGATAAAATGACATATTTTGAATCAGTGATACCAAAAAATGGCGATTGTGTGAGCGAACTGCTCATACAGCGTCAAAAACGAAGGGTTAATATAATAATTCGTTTATGCAAAAAATACGAAACAACGTTACACATGATTACCTTTATATGGATCATTTTACGTCACGAGATTTCCGTCCAATACACTTTGTTCGCCGTTTTACGTTTTTATGTTATATTTACAAGAGAAAATTGCCAGTAACGCGGCTGTATAGCGAATATAGCGTAGAATAAAAATTTAATTTAATTCTCATCAAATATTTTTAATGATGACGAGTTCAGCAAAATATAATATGTTTTGACATTTCACTACGTTTAAAATATAATATAATGTGATGCGCCGAATGAGCTTGAATGTTAGGTTCTATTTTAGAAAAATATTGAAATTTTCATTAGCTTTGATTCTATATTATATATTCGACACTTGAGCAATAAAAATAAATAATACAAAATCGTTAATTAATTACGCGCCAAATTTCGAAACTTGGTTAATTTTTGAAGGGTATCGTTTATGTAATGTACATGTTACAGTTATCACTATTCGAAAGTTTTACAAGCAAGAGTATAAGTTTGAATTTAATCAGCGGACAAACATTAAATAAATCATGTTTACTTACTTTTGACTGCGTTTTATAATCGTTCTCCACAAGACAACTAAAATCTATTTAGAATATAAAATTTCCCCGTTTTTTCCTGCGATTATTGCCTTTTTGCTTAAACTATCAACTGATTGATACGAATTGATACGAATGAAATTTGTACATATTATATTATTACGGTATTGGTTTTACAGATGGAAACGATAAAAATCAGCGTTTGCCCTTATTGAGAAATGAAAAATCACAGCTCGAATCACTACCGAATTTGTTGGCATTTGGGACGGAACCGAACCGAAAAGAAATATTTCCGAAATTGAAACCCTTAAAATTATTAAAACCAGATCCTTCATTTGAAAAAAAAAGGAGATCAAACACTTAACTAAAAAAATCTTAAATCGTTAGGCTTTTACAATGCGTGTTCAGAATCAAAAATCAGTTCTAAGATTAATTTAAAATTTCAATAATGAAAAAATAAATAAAATATTGAATTTTCTGATTCCTAAAAAATTATGTACTAAAATTATTTAAAGTGGTTGGAATCGTCGATTTTTTTTTTTGTCTCCGACTATCACACGCAAATTATTATTGAAATTATGACGAGTTTTATTTCAAACGTAACGATCGATCTATAATAGATGCGATACAAATTCCAAAAACTGTTGTGTGGACTTTTTGAATCATTTTTAACTTTCTTAATTAGTTGTTTTTTTTTAATTTCTTTGTTTTACCTATAGAGCACCAATTTCAAATACTCCTTTTCTCACACAAATCGCACTCAAAATCATCTCGTCTGAACTTCGGCAACATACTTTCACAATATGGTTCAATACGGTCAAATATCTCGGCATCACAATCGACAACAAACTCAAATTTTCAAAACAAGTCAACGAATCAATTAACAAAGCAAAAGTGTGGCTAAATTTTTACTCTTTATACTAATAAATAACAAAAACAGCTCCCTTTTTTTAGAAGAACGAAGCTTATATTATTTTCAAAACTACATTAGACCTATTATTCTATACGGGTTCTTATCCTATGGTTTACAAAGACTAAAAGGATTTGATTCTGTCGTGAGATACGTTGTAGCCGTTAGGTACTCGGAACGAACATAATACAAATTGATATCAAACCAAAAACTAAAACCAAATCTGTTGATAAAATCACGTCATTTGTGCATTGTGACTTCGGTTTAAAAAGTGATAAGTTAACAGAGTTAAAATAATGTGACTACATAAGTAATTATACGCTGTTAGTGCTACCTGCACTTTGTTTGATTCTAAGTGACTTATAAAAAGTAGTCTAACAATGTGAGATAGGTATCGTTTGAGATTGGACAAATAGTTCTAACAAACTTTTGCGTTGTTCGTATGTCGACATAGCAGCACACAAAGTGCAATTTTATTTTATTATTTTGTGAACACTAACAAAATTTAAATGTTGTCTATAACAACGTCTAAAAATGTAGGAGGTATCGTTTGATACAAAATAGTTTTAACAAACTTTTGTGCTGCTCGTACGACGACGGCAGTACATAAAATGAAATTTGATTTAAATTTTTTGTAAGCTCTTAACGAACAAAGTTGAAAGTTATTTAACGAACAAAGTTATGTTAGATAGTTATTATATTATTATATGTCTGCTGAGTGCTAATGTATTGTGCTGCTAAGCTCTCATAGGTTGACTGAACACCGCGCGCTCGACGGCTTCCGTGTAAGATTATTGGCAAAACGTGCGTCACAACATTTAGTAGTGCTTCCAAGCAATCGTATTATAATATAGGGCTGATACAGGTAAACTCTGTGTTGCAAAGAATGCTATTAAAAATAGTATTTGAGTGAATACTAAAAATTTATTTAAAGGTCTACTCAATTGCTATTTATCTTTGGAATATTACTCAAATATACTTTAAAAAATTATATGATTTTTGCTACGTTTAATTCGCGTCGTTTTAACGTGTTTTTGACCATAATCGATTTAGACACTTGGCCGTAACATCCACAATAATAAACGGAAAAAGCTGAAACATTCGCATAATATTGATATTGGCATCATACAAGTCTGATACGAATTTCGAAAAATTTCGAAAAATTTCGAACTAAGTAAAAATTTCAATTTTTTTTGTAATTTTCGTTTGAAAAAAAATTCGATTTTCCACGAAAGTCGTGAAAATTTAAAACAAGGTGAATTCAAACATGCGAATACATTTGCTACTAAAAAATTTCGGAAATCCATGTTCACAATTTTTGTATTTAGTTATTTAAAGTTTGACAATTTTCGAAAATTGGTCGTACCATTGACTATTTTCGGAAAAAAATTTCTTCAACTATGACACGAACATAATTAGTTTCTAAAATTAAACCTAATATAGTTCCTTATGAGTCCCATCGACACACCAAAAGGTGTGACACTTTTCTTCAATTTGTCGCTCATAATGTTCATAAAATCACCGCTACTTAATGGAGACAGCTATTGAGCTATAGAAAAAGACACGGGCTACTTAAAAAAACCCCGCCACTAAGATTTCAATAATATAGAGAATAAAAGAAAGCACAAAAATATTAATATAAGTACATAAAAAAAATACGGAATCACTCTGGGTCGCGTAGATAGTTTGATGGATTGGCCACTTCGCTTTGGGTGGGTCACTGGTTTAAAAGTTGTGGCTTAAACGCATTATTTCATAACTGAAAGCGTTGATAAATCTGTGCCTTCTAGAAAACAATTATGAGCGAGCTCAGTTGTCTAGTATATGTATTGGTAAATTTTTGAGCATTTCAAAGTTCCATACTATGCTCAAAATTTTTAAAATCGCTTAAAACTCTTATCAAACTTGTATCTTACTTATTGAAATACTGTGTAAAAGTTTCAAATTGTTCCGATTATTGTTTTAGATGTTATGGTGAAAATACTAAATCGATAAGACGTCAAAAACTCGTTTTTCTTAATTAATGTGTTCTTTTTAGTTGCTCTACTGTAACTTTTGCAATTTTGAATTTTCCGATTTGGAACCTCTAAAAGTACCATCAGAGTTTATAAACCTTACGTTAGAGGTACTGACTTCAAAAATTGAAGCATTTTTGCTACCCTTAAAGTTGTTCACAAAAAAAAAAAACATCATTGTAAAAACAATACATTTGTAGCAAACGCTCAGAATCTAAAAGTAAGTATCTAAATATCGTTTGCAAATTCCCATATTTTGTAACTTTATCCTTAAATGTCAAACACGAGGGGAAAAAATGAAATTGTCCTTAACTGTGTACTAAATTTATACGAACAACGCATGGGTCAGAACAGCCTTCGATGTTATTACATCCCCCGGAGGATAACATTGTATACCAATCGACTTTAATGGCACGATAAGGCAGATGCTTGCTCTCCAGCCAAACCACCGTAAGATATAGTATCAGAACTCATCCTGACGATTGAAATTCTTTAGTGGATAAAATGAACAAAGAATATACCTACATGTACATATTGATCGATTTTTCTTGAAACTAAGCATAAATACTCCGAAACACAAATACTGAAACGTTATACTACAATGTTTTTTAAAAAAAAAATTGCAATATTCTGTTGGTTATTTTGCTTCTACAGTCACCGGAATAGTTAAATTAGATTGATTTTCATAATATTATTATGGCCGAGCTGAAACCGTAACGACACGACTATAAATTTAGTCAGTACATTTATTTAATCAAGTAGAGATCTTATATTCAACCCATAAAACGGAATAAAAAATATTAAAAAAAATGGTTTGTTGATCGGATTTTCTTGAAAAATATAGCATAAGACTATAACTACATTATGTACAAAAAATTCAACCTTTAAAAATCCCTTTTGGCCCTTCTGGATACTCTCTAATGTAATATCCATACGAATTCCGTTAAATGCAAAAGTAGTAATCGTCTTTTATGCGTTCATATGGTTAAACTGGTGAGTTAGTTTTGATACGGATATAATACTTGAACATAAGGAAAAAGACAAACAAAGCTTTTTTATTTAAAAAATAATCTAAAAAGAGGATACAGGGAAGGACAAAACTGAGTTTAAAAATTCCAAATACTGAATTAGTAATGATTTAAAACAAAACACTGTATGCTTATATTATAATCGACTAGAGAAAATTATTCACAAAATTGAGTTGGATACCGATGCACTGCATATAAATCAACAACAACATTAATATTTTCTTTCATAAAATTCTCGAACAAAATTTGTTTATATAAATTTTTTTTTCGTTCCCGATTTTTTTTACCCAAAATTGTTGTATAATATTATAATCTCTGTTAGTTGTAAGCGAAACGAGTTTTATATTGTTAATTATCCAACGTATTTTAAAATATAAAATAAAAATGTAAAATATACATTCGAATCGTTTTCGATCGCTTTTCTGATCCATGCGGATGCGGCTGGTAGGTCATGCATTTGTTCACTTATTATAGTTAGGTAGAGGTACTTACTATCACAAACAAAATATTTCTCGACAGCTTGTATAATTGAAAACGACTTTCAAAGTATTCTATAGTTTCGAAGACGATTTATCTTGTTGACGCGTCAATAGGTTTATAGTATAAATAGGTATCTACTTAGGACATTTGTGCTAGTTTTTTTTTATCACTTTTCTGTTAGCCATTGACTTAGAAATAAACAGCGTAAAATTTATAATGAAAAAAAAATTAAAAAAGTTTTTATAAACATAATTAAGTGTCTCCGTCGCACTGGATTTTATGACGCAAATATGGTCTCAGCTGCAGTTCCATAAATTAATAGGGTTATTCAATTTTCATTCTGAAAACGGTTCATAACTCGTTATAATATCTTCTATGTTTTTACAAGACAATTTTTGAAAATAGTTAAGACTATATTTGATCAATTTTATGGCCGTTTAAAATTGTACAAAAACTTATTTATTTGCTTGATCATTTTGCAATAAAAGTGTTTGGGTTCTTGATTTTTATTCAACTTATTAGTGTTGGCTCTAAGACTATCAAAAAAAAAAAAAAAAATTACAATCGTGCAAATACAAAATTATGTTTTTAAAATTAAAATGTACTTTGGCATGACTAAAAATCGATTCATACTATTAATGATTAAGTACTCCCAAATGTCTAATACGTGACGTTTTTTGATATAGTCATCAAGAACAAGTTAAGAACTATTTTCAGAACGAAAATTCGAAAAATACAAACTTGGTTTTATTAGAAAATGCATAAACGGCGAAGACCTTTAAAATAATTAACAGCATAAAATTACTAAAAATTAGTGTTTTCATCTATAGGTCTACATTTCAGCAACGAAGTTTTGTGGTCAAACGAATCGCATTTACTCGACATTGTGAATTTATAGTAAAAACTTGTATATTTTAATATGACAGTGCGAGAGATCATAATATTAAATATTATGAATGAAAATAAAAAGTCGTTCGAGGCGCATTGATACCTCTTCTAAACAAGCACATATGAGTATATTATTAGTGTTGTCTCCACTGCACGAGTGGACGAATTACTGTTATCGTTTAGGGTTTTGAATGATGTTGAAATCGTAAAATACATTTTATAATTTTAATTTTCAAATTTTTTATGTGTGTTACTGATGATCAGATAGTTATGGCTCCTATGATATTATAGTAGATACCTTTAGTGTTTTATAACGAATGATACGTACAAAAATGTGGAACTAGAAAACTTTTAAGTTTCAACGCCCGCGTAAAAAGTATTTATACTATTTTACAACCAGTTTGAATGTTTCCATATTGGTCATGTTCTTTTACTACTGAAATAATTGTTTTCATAATTTATATTTTTATAAATTTTAACGCAAAAACTTGACGCCTCAATATCGTATCCATATGTCATCGCTATTAATTTATATTTTTTCTTTGTACCTATAGTACTACTATTTATTGTATGGTTATAAGTTGTACGCGGCCTGTTAATTTTTAGAATCGATTCACGCGTTATTTTTTATTTTCGTTTCGTGTTTTACGTACGCAAGAACTTTTTTTTGCCGGTTTTAAAAATTATGTCCAGGTATGCCATACGACTTTATCTGAAAATATCGTAATTTATTATAACTTCAATTTAAAATTATAGACCTATCGCTACAAAATCGCAAGATCGGGAAAACGTGCGTCCAAGAAGTGGTTTTACTCTTTCAAACAAAAAAAATTTAAATCGGCCTACTTTGAAAAGGCGGTTTGCGTTTTGGTATTTTTTCATACAAATTTTAGCCGCACCCGTTCCCCTTAACCGTTCTCGATGAAATCTTGTACTCTGTGTACGGATTTGGTTCAACTGTTTAGAGATGGGATAGTTTTTATCTCGGTCAGTGATCTCGATATTTTTTTTAATGCGAAGTGAGATTTTCAACTAAAAGAACGTGTCCTGACCGACTGAGTGATTGATTCGTCATCGACCAGCCCGGGACCGCTGAAGCCGCGAGAACAAAGATTGCAGGTCGGTATAGTTTCGATATGTATGACACGGAGAGACCCACTAAGAGAGGATTTTCCGAAATTCGACCCATAAGTTGTAAAAAAGGGAAGGAGGTATAAGAAGCAGGAAAACCGAAACTTGGACAGTATTAAACAAAAGTTTTGCTTTCAGAAATTCGTGCCGGGAGACAGTGATACGGGAGCATAGTTTTAATACATTTAATGGGATTTCAGTATGTTGTGAGAGCCGTGTTGAAAGTTATATAACCAAATTATATCGAGAGATTTCCGAAAATCGGCATATTTATATGAGAGCACAGGTGTTATATACTATAAAATAATAATAATAATAATAATATAAAAATACAAACTTTTAAAATTCGAACATTATTCTGTATTACAAAAGCGGAAAAAAAAAAAAAAAATCATGATTTTACAATAAAAGGTATATCGAAACGCGCGAGTGATGTATATAACAAGTTGGGAGTTTATTGTTTACACGACTCGATGCGGTAAACACAAGTTTGACGAGAAAAACTTTTTTTTTTTCAATCCGAACCTTTTCAAAACCGCTCGTGACGCTTTTCACGTGTCGCTGATGTCGACAGTTTGAGCGTGATGATAATACGTAATATTTACGACGACGATACATTTTAGATTCTGAGCGATGAATGTATTATATTGCGCTTTTACAATTTATTGTGTTTTTTCTCTTTTATTTTCAGATTCTGACCGTCAGCGAAGAATATGAATTGTTTTTAAAATGATGTTTTTTTTTTTCTTTGATCACTTTTTCTAGTAGAAGGGATGCTCTGATTTTAACGCACGACACCTCAAAGATAGGTAATTGATCCGAGATGGTACTTTATTTGAAGCGTTTTTTGAAATTTTGATTGTTTTTCGAGTTACGAACGAAAACGTCAACATTTTTTAATGTGCTCCGTTCGACTTGAAATTTATATACGCGGCGTTAAGAAGGGTTTATTGTTTTTATTGCTGAAATTTCAATCGATAATTTTTAAGGGAGTTATGGAACTTTGAAGTTTTGGAATTTTTTACTTAACGCAATTATTATTCTATAAAACTTCTGCCTAGATTTTATGTTGGAATCTCGAAACTTTAACACGATCTAACCGAGAGAGTTTTGCGTATGTGGATAAAAAATTTAGAAAGTTGGTTCACACGATTTTGGTTTATAGCCGATTTCGCGTTGTTATTTTGTCGTTAAACTCGTCATTCCAGGCGGCCGTGTATAGACTTATGGGGACGAGTAATTACGGGGAACGTATATTTTACACATTGCTTCAGATTTTTTTGATCGTAACGTCCAAAATATCGATCGTACCGAGCTGAAACTTTTGCGTAACGCTAAAATAGGAAAGATACAGATTCGATAAAAGTTTCAAGTGATTTTGAAAATCGTTTTAATTGTTAAATTTGTTTTTACCAGGACGTACAGGTACACTAGACAACTGAGCTCGCCCAGAATCGTATCTTCGAACGTGACGATTTATCGTTGCTTTTTAGGTATTAAATAACGCGTTTGAACCTATAACTTCCAAACCAGTGACCCACACAAAGCGTAGTCCCTACGCCGTCAAACTACCCGCGCGACTCAGCACGATCCCGAATTTTTCGTTTTATTTCACACGCGTGATTTATACCCGTAACTTTTGCCCAGGAAAAAGTGATTTATGTACGTTCGCCGCCTAACCGTTGACGTCTTTTGTGAGCACTACAAGCTTGTGTAAATCTCATTTCGTCTTGAACGTCGGCGACGTTTATCGCAGCACAGGACGTTTGGCTATTTTGTCAGGAGAATTTGAGAGCACGTTTTGCCGATAGATTTATTTAGCGGTTTTTTTTATACCGATCAGTCGGTTTCAACGAAATTCCAATCATTTTGAACGTTTATGGCAACGCCTTAAGGACAACATTCAATAATAATTATGAGTTTTTGTCGCACTGGATTTAATGACGCGCATAATATGGTCTCAGAAGTAGTTCCGTGAGTTGATAACGTTAGGTATCGCCAACTTATCCGATTTTCATTCTGTAAACTGTTCTGGTCCACTATGTTTTTAAAAGATAATTTTTGAAAAAATGTTAGAAACGAATCATTACGATCATGGAAAAACAAAATAATGTTCTTAAAAATAAAATACGTGCTCCCAATTGTCTAATACACGCGACGTTTCTTGATATAATCACTAGTTTAAAACCATTTTCAGAACGAAAATTGAAAAATAAAAATTTAGTTGTATCAGAAAATGCTCTAAACTCGATTAAATTCAATCTTTTCCGTGCGGTAAAACATTATTATTCTGTAACTATATTATAAATTTTAAGCAATCCAAAATAATTATAAAATAATCATTTTTGTTTTAAATGTTTTGATATTTAAGTTTTAACTGTCATAAAAAAACATTTTGTACAGTAAGTTAAACATGTTCGACGTTAAAGTACTATTAGATAGATAAATCATATTATGATTATTAATGTACACGAACATTAAACACAATATATTGCAGAATATTTAGTATTATTTTTCGATTTTATTGAAAACGTTTTAAATTTGTATCAATAGGTTTTCGTATTCAAAGGTATTCCAAACAAAATCATATTTGATAGAGTCCACTAAAGAATCTATATAGTTTCATACATTTTTCGAAAAAAAGTAAATGATTTCAATCGAAATAAGTATAAAATTATCTTAGTATAAATATTTTTTCGTTTAAAATCTTTTTTGTTGATCGTTTGTGTAAAATTATAGTTAAAGCGCGTAGCGTAATGGGTAAACAAGATTTTCCTGTTTTCAGTGCACGCAATTCGTTAAATTTATACTTTGTATTTACAAGCTATAAAACGTTTGTATTTTTTTTATTTTCAATTAAATTTCATTGGCCTTTATGGCCGTTTCCGAGTCGTTCACCCAGAATCATTACACTTGAATACATTTATCTTGCTGTTATAAAATTATCATCTGAAACGCGCGAAAAATTATACTCCCGTAAATCATAGAGTACTCTTTGTGTTTTTTTGACTTGAAACTGATGAGAAATTCTCTCGGTTAAAAATCATATTTTTTTGTAATAATATACGCAGAAGATTTACGTCAAATCATCCGGATCTAGTATTCGATTCTAAGCGGTTCCGTCGAGTTTTTTTCGACAACATACAAAAATATTTGGGTAAAAACAAAGAATTTTTCCTGTTTTTACTGTATTGTAAAGTTGTATTAATCCTAATAGTGTTTTGGCTCCCTATATCTGTAACGATTCACCATCATCCATTATAATTTCGCAAGAACAATTATTTTTTTTCACGACTTTGCAATACGTATGGCCAATTCTCGCGAACAAGCAAGGCTGGGCATGAACTTGTTAAAAGTAAAAAACTAAGTAAATTTTAATTAAGTTAATTACTCGTTAACTGATTTTTCTGTTAACTTTAAACTTAACACGTTTATCCATTTTAATTTAACATGTTAACTTTAAGTTAATCTGTAATGATTAACATTGTTTTTTAAATTAGACAATTTCAAAAGAAAAAATTAAAAATCATTTTGAAGCGGAGAAAATGTTGATTTATTTTTTTTATAGTTAACTTTTAATTTAATAAATTTTAAAAATGATAATAATTAACTATTAACTTAACTAAACTTTTTGTTTTTCAATCAACGTAACTTAACGCGTTCAAAAAAGTCATTAAGGGGGAACATCCGAAAGAATTACTATCGAATTCCGCCAGAGCGCGGCCCATAGTGACCCATTAGCAGTAGAATATCTTTGTAGGGAATCTTAGTTACTTCACAAACGAAATAATAATTAACTAATTTTCGTTTTGAAAAATTATCACAATTCAGAATTGTAATACCTGTATACTGTCGGTGAGTTTTTTTTGTTTGAAATTTTAATTATTAAAAAAAATATTAATTTTCAACAAAGAGGTCAATTGTGAACCCTAACAATTTAAAAAAAAAAAAATGAATTTAAATAATTGGCCAACAGCATTAGACATCAAGCAATATGTATAGATTGTACATTTAAAAGTTACAGACTTTTCACTACCGAACTTAAACTAAAACTTAAAAATAAAAATTTTCGATTTTTGAACTCTTTTAACTGACTGTAAAATGTAATTAAACATTTTCTTAAACGTTTTTTTTTTTGTATCATCGTAAGCCCAGTTTTAACTTATAGGTATATTTAACTAATTCATTTAAGCAAAAAATAAATAAAATGATGGCATATTCCCCCTTAACTTGCCAGCCTTGCAAATTACGACACTATTTGTGTACCGTATTATATTATATTACACGAAACAAAGTTTGTTTTAAAATTTAATGTAGATACAGAGATTTTTTTCACACGAGCGCCTTGAAACGAATGTTTAAAAATTAGTGTTGTTCAAAAAAAAAACCCCCTTTCCCGTCGGATGGAAACACATCCGTAGGGTTTCCTAGATAAATAAATTGTACATAAGGTTTAAAGTGTTGTAAATATAGTTTGCTAACGAAACTATAAAACGAACGAAAAAATTAGGTCAATTTGCTCGCGCACAGCGTTTAACCCTTTTCCTCTTCTCCGTTTACTTTAGTGAATTCGTATTTGTGGAAATTAAATTCGTCGCTTCGTTTTACGCATTTTCGCGCGACAAATTAACACCGCACATACTGAATACAATATAGCGTATCCGCAACGTCGACTGCGGCATATAAAAACCATTCGTCGAATCGTATAAATTGTGTAAAAAAAATTACTTTTTTGTAAATGTTCACGTTATTAAGTATCTTAAATGACGCTTTTTTGAAAATCGGAAAAAATGTAGCGCGTAGCATCCCCCTGTGTACTTTTAGGTTCCGAGTGTAGCGAGGAATGTATACGACACATCACATAATGCCTAATGATTCACGCCAAAAATTGTTTTTAACTTGGTTAACTTTTAGTGAACGCGTCAAGATTTTTAGACTATCACGGGTTATTATTTTCTTATATCGGTAGGTACCACAATTTTGTGTTCGTATTACGTCTTAGTTGGTAATTGTAAACAAAAAATATTGATACAACTCATACGTATTTTTACGCTCGTATTATATTCCGCCCCGTGTCAATACTTAATTATCCCCTTTCGCCGATATTTATACATCCGACACTTCGTAATATAATATAATAATCGTAGTACTATAGCGGTAATAAATTTGGTAATACAAGACGCGAAAAAACCATTAAAATCTGAGCCGCGTGAACTGCACACGCGTATGTTTTTCGGGCTATCGTCGAAGTTGAAAAATAAAACAAGTACCTGCGTTAAAGCTGCTCGCATAAGGGTCGTAAATAACGGTGTGCACGTACACGTTGTCATACGGTTTTAATAGACGACAAACGACTGAATAACAATAAAAAAAGTAGTTCGGACGCGTATTCGTGGTATATTCAACGGTATTCATGACATGTCAGTGATCAAAATGGGGGGATGCGGCGTAGAGCGTCCCCCTATAGTCTTAGATTCTGAATGTAGCGAAGAACGTTTTCGTATGATGTGTGTGTGTTTTTTTTTTATTTTTTTATCACTACCCACGAAACAACCACGATAACTTCTTCGACACCGATTCGACTTTTTAAAGTGTGTAACTTTTCTAACCGTCGGTACCTAATTGAGGTGTCGTAGGTTTAAGCGTGGAAAGTTGAAAAAGTTACGGTAAAAATAAACCAAGCGAAGATTGAGAGGAAAAAAACGTTAAAAATAGCGTGTTTTCGACGCGATCGATTGAGTTTATTGCTGTTTCAAAACGATGTTCGGAATATACACTGTAACGTGCACTGCAACGATGCTTTTGCAGCGTAGGTATAGAGGTATTATTTTTCAAAAGTTTAAGGTCTTTCTCCTAAGTTTCATGACTGTAACATTTTCACTTTTGAACTTTCAAACTCGAGACCCCTCTCAAAATACCATCAGTCCTTTCAGGT
>CM029357.1:16800415-16812623 GCA_017140985.1 Hormaphis cornu
AACACAAATTTAACGTTATAAAATAAAAATAAATTACAGACGAAATGTGTCCACCGAGCAGTGGACTCCGAAAAGGAAAAAATGTACTTTCGGTAAAAGTCCCGTGGACGAACTCCAGACGACGACGGAGGCGACGGCCAAAACGGTTAACCAAGCTGAAGATGTCGGCTTCGTGTTTTTGGCGTTCGGCCGATAACGGGCGTCATGCTTGTTAACATTTTGAAAATTTGTTCAAGTCTTTGACGATTGTTTATTTTTGTCGTTTAAGCAACGTGCTTATTTGTAAAATATGTTCACATATATTATACCACAAATTTAAATATTTTGTTTCATTTTTAATGTATAATTGTACGAATATATAAAAAGTTACTTTTATTTATAAATTTTCAAAAAATGTTTAGGCTGTGTTTATGCGATATCAAACAGAAAATATATTATTTTGCATTGATGTAGCTACCTATACTATACACCATTAAGAGAAAAACCTAAAACGGTAACACATGGTAAAAGTGCAGTAGCATTGTGGTTTCAAAGTTGCGATTTCCGTATTTTTTTAGCATGATAAGTCTTATCATCTTAATTTTTTATAACGAATTAAATTATTTATTACATAAAAGTTTGAAAACAACATGGAATACATTTTTGTACAAACAAGAGTTTAGCTGGTGTAGTCGTTTTGACGCCAGATTTGGTGATTTACCTATTTTTTTTTTTTTTTGGTTCATAACTCAGAAAATGATCAAAAAATCAAAAAATGCCTCAAGTAAAAATAAAATTTAATGTCAAAATCCCAATTTGTATGTGGTAATATTCGGTAACAATTGGGGCTCTCCTTCTACCCAAAAAAGTCATTACAATCATGATAATTACAAATTTTTAACCGTAAAATTCTATATATTTTTTTGGATTTTCGGGTAAAGTTCAAAAAATAAGTAACATTTAATAATAAAGTTTCAATCCAAGTACCACATTGTTTCATAGACCTTTCATTATTAGTACGGTCTTAGAAAACTTGAGCATTCCTTCTCAAAAAGTCTTTGAAAAAAAAAAACATCAGCTTAAAATTGTTTTAGTACTGTGTAAAATCTTCAACTTTTCGATGGTAAGCTCTCGGTATTTAAATTTTCAAAGCTTTACTTCAAGAGCTGATAATTATTCGTTATAATTCAGTACCGATTTACGTCGTCAACCCACTTTTCTGGTTATACTTGATAATCCGCCGCACTCTCAATATCGCAGTGTTTAGTGTACTTACATCCATACGCAATGAGAACATAACATTTTATCGATTATTAAATTCAAATCAATAGGAAATTTACAGTTGTAAACTTGGCTAACATTTGAGGGTTATAAAATATATGTTCACTTTCAGCTTATTGCGAGGAATAAATATCGCCCAGTGGTCAACTGCAAAAATATTCAAATTACGATAATTTCCTGTAAACGTGCTTTTGAAAATCACAACAATATTGTTATAATTATTATTATTTTGTTGGGTTTGTTTGAATTGTTTTTAAATAAAACCATCGTGTTGTAAAACCGTGCAAAACCTACATAAACCTTCATGTACCCTATTTTTCGGATAGATAGCTTTTTAGAAATTGTTGAATCGAGTAAAATTTCTTTTAATTAGTTTTACAAAGTTCAATACAACAATGAATTAATACTTTTTTGGTAAAACCGTACCATACTTTAGAAATAAAAACAAGTGCTTATCCAAATACGTAAATTACTTTTTATTTATTGCTGTATACAAATACAATACAAAATATTACCGTTTTATTGTTTTATGTCACGTGACTAAAAAAAACTAAAATAATAATAATTAATTAATACAACAGAATTTTAAATGTGTTTCAGAAATCAATACTTTGAGGAATCTCAAATTTAAAAGTACAAAATTAAAGTTACAATAACAAAAACTAAGTGACATTTGAAAAAAAACGTTAAAAATTACGGCTAACGTATTTTTTTACTTACTCGATTTAGTTTTTGGCCATAACTTCTGAAATAATCGACGGCACTATCAGAAATATTTACACAATATTACAATAGATAAAACACAAGTTTCAAGTTATTTCTAATAATTTTGAGCAAAGTATAAGACTTTAAAAATTTTGAAATTCCAATTTTTTTTTGTGGTTTTTGTTTGATAAAAATTAAATTTTCAACAAAAAACGTTTCGACGTAACATAATGTTAACGACTATATAAACATATGCTAGTAAAAAATTTCGAAAATCCACGGTCACAATTTTTTTTTTTTTTTCAGTCGTTTACAGTTGGATAATCGTCGAAAATTGGTCATACCATTGACTAAATTTTTCAAACAAATTCGGAACTCACGCAAATTTGTTATTAAGGTATTGGAAGTAAACCATGTTATGTAAAAAAAAATTTTCTATATAATGAAAATAAAAAAGGCGTGTAAAAAAAAGTGTGGAAAAAAGGTGCGCTTTAGTCATAACAATAAAATTACGTGCACTATTATGCGATTTCACTAAAATCATATTAACTTCATATAGAATGGTGCAAATGGTATTAAATTTTCACACGTTATTTACATTTGTATTCTTTATACGTGGTTACGTGGATTTTTGGAACTTTCGGAACATTTTTATTGTTAAATTTGATTCTTACTAGAACGTATATGATAGAAGTAACTGCAGAACTCCCTCAGAATCGCATCTTCGGTGGCAACAATTTATCATTGCTTTCAGATATTAAATTTCTTTGTCGTTGGAACGACAACGATAACATCAAACTACCCACGTGGCCTGCAAGAATAACCCCGGATGTTTTCATTTTGAAATCGAAAATAATTAGAGAATTGAGCTTAATTTCTTATAAGACGAATTGCAACCATAGAAAATGAAAATTTAGTCGGATATTTTCCAAATTTTTTTTTTTTTATATTTCGTGCTGGCCACTAGCATATAATTGCATTCAGTCCACCCGACGACCACGGTAACCGTGGAAAAACGAGTGTAAAGGAAATAAATAGAACGCTATTAGGACTACCACCGTCACTATATACACATTTTCAAATTTGCCTTCGCCGTGCGCACATCCAATTTTGACGTCTTCTCCTCGACCGAGTCGAACCTTTTCAAAAAATCGCAACAAAACACCACTACAATATGCAACGGAACGTAGCCTGCAGCAAGAATAGCTTGGTAAAAACAGTCGTGCCGATCGTCACCGCGCTGCTGGTTTTGCGGTCGGGCCGCATCGTCGATCGCTCACGCCGCGGGCAGCCAGCAAACCGCATCTCCGTCGACCGGTCCGTACCTATAATATTTTATAGCTATTTTCAACACTATATTGGTATAGTATACTATTGACGGAAAAAATCCGAAGAAAAAAATCAATTTCCGTTTGATATTCGCTTCGAGATAAACAGCCGTGATCGCGTTCAAATACTGTTCATTATTGTAAACACGCACCACGCCGTTCACCACACATAGATACCATCGAAACTGCTGGCGAGATAAACAGTTGTTTTTGCGTTCAAATATTGTTCATTATTGTTAACACGCCTCACGCCGTTCACTATACATAGATATTTATTGATACCTATATACTTACACTGCTACACGAGTAGTAAAAGATAATTTTAAAAGTACCAATCCCCGAAATATTTAATTTAAACTTCGCCTATAATATATAATACCCATAGGCACGTGCTACGGCGTCGAATTTGAATTTAATATGCGTATCTGAACACGTTTCAGATTCGCGTTCGATCAACAAATCCGGATCAATCACGATGGGGGTGCCGTTGATCGTGTGGACGACGGCGCACGTAAAAGTGACCGACGTAAAAGAGCGCATTTCGACCACGTGCAACCCGGCGACCTCAGCAGAAACCGCTTACGGAGAGACGGCGGAGCGCGGCAACGTTAAGACCGAAAAGCCGGCTTCGAGCACCGCAAAATGCTTCAAAATCAAATACACCACAAGAATCCGCAAGAGTCCATGCCGTTGAGGAGAAAACAGGTAATAGTTCAATTTTTATCAAAATAATAATCAAGATTTACCGGCTAAAAAATATTGTAGTCCATACTTTTTATTTACAATAATCAAAAATGTTTTATTTTTTTCAATCACTTTTTGATACTTGTACATTTTACTTTAAGAATAAGTAATTAATATATATATATATATACATTATACATATGCTGCCAAACAATTTCGAAAATCCATAGTCACCAGTTTTTTTTGCTATCGTTTAAATTTGTAAAATGATTGTAAATTGGTCATACTTAATTTTTAAAAAAAATTAGTAACCCCTAAATTCGTTTCTTAAAAATTGAAATGAAAATATAATAAGTAAAACAAAATTTGCTATATGTAAAAAAAAAACCAATTCGAAAAAATCCGTCCAGTTAATTCTAACAACGTATAAGAAAGTATTGAAAAATGGCGAAATTTAGTTTTAACATTGAAAATACGCACTATTGTGATATTGATAGTAAAATGGTGTAAACTTTTCAAATAATGATTCGGATGATTTGAATTTTTCACACGTTATTTAAATTTATGTTCTTCGTACGTTGATTTTTTGGAATTTTCGCACCATATTTATGGTGAAATTTGGTTTTTACCAGGACAATACACTATGGATAACTGAGCTTTGTTTAAAATCGTAATTTCGAATGCAATAATTTATCAATGCTTTCGGATATTAAATACTAGGTTTGAACGGTATTATGTTAGTAGTTACTCCGTCAAATTACCCACACGACCTAGAGTGATCCCGGCGTCGGAACGACTACTCCATTAAACTGTTGTAAGGTGTAAAAAACTATTCCATGTCGTTTTCAAACTTTTAAGAACTAAATTAATTTAATTTGATATAAAAGATTGAGAAAAGTTTTTGCTAGGTTTAATAAACAATTTTTTTTTTTTTACGAATGTATAATAAAAGTAATTCACGATCTTTTTTATTTTCACCCAGGACTGATACTAGATAAGATACCTCGTTCATAATCGTTTTTTTTTTTTAAATGATTTATCGTCGTTATCAAGTAATAGACCAGCTAAATAATACGGATAAATCGCAACTTTGGAACCACAATGCTACTGCACTTTTACCATGTGTTAACATGTGTTTTTTTATTTTTTCTATAATTTCTTAAAAGTTGAAAACTATATTAAAATACATTGCATTTGACCTAACAAAAAAACATGGTAGTATATCACAACCTATTTGAGCACGTGAAATACGCATACCCCGAATTCGTGTGCGACTTCCAGGTGAACAACTTTCCAGTACTTTAACACTGATTATTACATATTGCCGTAATCGCTGGTGGACCCTTTGGTGCCCGCGGGACGGATTAATTATGGAAGGCTACCTTGTAGTTCGTACCGATGGGTCTGGGTAGTATGGACCAAAACTTCCAACCAAATGATTATCAAAGTCCTCATTCTTTTTAAAAAATATTTTACCCTTTTACTTTGGTGCCCTTAATGGTGTATAGTATAAGGGGTACATTAATGCAAAAGAATATATTTTCTGTTTGATTTCGCATAAAAAAATTTTTTGAAAATTTATATAAAAATGTAACTTTTTATAAATCCACACAATTATTCATTAAAATTAAACAAAATATTTTTAAGTCGTGATATAATATATGTGAACATGTTTTCCTAACCCAACCTAACCTAGCCTTACTCAGTTGTCGTTTGAACGAAAACTATAACGTTAAACAACGCACGTAACCTACAGGAGTAGTCCCGGTTATTTTCAATTTAAAATCGATAATAATTAGAGAATTAACCCTCAATTTCTTGTAAGACGAGATGAAACTATAGAAAATGAAAATGTAGTCGGATTTTTACAAATTTTTCTTTTTTTTACGTGCTGGCCACTAACATACTTAATACTAATAATATAAATGCATTCGGTCTACCCGACGACCACGGTAACCGTGGAAAAACGAGTGTAAAGGAAATAAATAGAACGCTTGTACCTACCACCGTCACTAAATTCACAGTTTCAATTTTGCCTTCGTCGATCCCGACGTTTCCTCCTCGACCGAGTCGAACCTTTTCAAAAAATCGCGAACACCGCTATAATATTTAACAGAACGTAGCCTGCAGCAAGAAAGGCTCGGTAACAACAGTCGTGCTGATCGTCACCGCGCTGCTGGTTTTGCGGTCGGTCCGCGGCGGCGTGATCGAGTGCGTGCCGCTACGGGCCGCGTTGACGCCGTCCGGCGTAGTGCAGCAGGCCCTGCAGCTATCGACCGTTCGACTCTGTCGGTCGTCGATCGCTCACGCAGGCCGTCAGAAAACCGCATCTTCGTCGACCGGTTAGAATAGGTTAGGTACTCTTTGCCGTCGTCGTGTAATGCGGATTGAAACTCCTAACGCGAGCCTACTAAAGAGACATAGACAAAGTGTCATTGGAGGAGGCACGTATTATTACATAGTTCGTAAGCATTTTTCATAATGCATACGCGATACTGTTTATTTCGCTATACTACTATAAACCATCAGTGGCGGCGCGAGGTAAAATTTATATGTGTGTGAAGTAGACTTAAAGAAGCCCTTTTATGGCCATATTTTTCTATGATTAATTAGAAGTCCCTTTGGAACGCGAAGCCCATTGAGGTGCGAGGCCGTGGGCAATGGCCCATTTCGCCCACGCCTAGCGCCGCCACTGTAAACCATCGAATATGACCTGTATAATCTGTATTGAACTACGTTTTATGAAAAAATGGACTCTTCGGCAAGCTTTTTAGGTAATAACGAATGTAATTGTATTATTGAAAAATTACTATTAAAATCGTTTGGATCAAATACTTTTATTCAAAAGCAAAATATTATAAATAACGGGAGACCTACACCAACACTTCAGGATTTAAAATCAAAATATAAAAACAATTATCGTTACTTTAATCCTTCTTATTATAATACCAACAAACGGTTGTCAAAAAACGCAAAAATTATATTGCTGGCCGTGTATTTTATTTTCGCATGAATCAAACACTTGGTCTAAGTATGGCTGCAGTGATTTAAACAACTATCATAATTTAAAACATCGGCATGAAATAAATTGTTCTCATATTGAATCATTAATTACTAAAAAATTTGGTAATATTAGAATAGAAACATGTCTTAGTGATGCATATAAACAAAGTATCGAAAAACATAACGAGTCTGACATAATGGTATGATATTGTTTCTGTTTATTATCCATAACAAATACATTTTAACATTTTAAAATTTAGCTAAACAGTACTTTTATACAGATTATGACGTATTGTAACTTCTTGTAAACTTATCAAAATATTATTAATATACATTTTAATTATACACATAATAGAAACAAATATTAGGAACTTCATTCAGTATATCACCATCTGAGAAAATTAGTGGTTGAGGTTTCTGTGTAGTGGGCACTTCTTCATAAAATTTTTATAACCGTTGGGAATTATTTTAACTTCTAACAGATATTTTAAGTCTCTTTTTTTTTTTTTGGCTTCACTTATATTTATTTTTTTGTTTAGTTTAATCACCAAGGTCCTAATATTCTTGACAACGCATAATACGAATCTAATCTGGAAAGTTGTTTTTGCATTTGTATCTAAGAAATATTATAATTATATGTTAGTTAAGACTTATGCAAAATTTATGTTTTACTAGAACATTAATTTCCTTACAGGCATTTATCACATGACACTGGTTTTGATATATTCTTAATAATTTTCTTTCCTTTTCGGTTAATATAACCTTCCCCATACAATCTTTTTTTTTTTTAAGTACACTCCTCTACCAAAGTTCTGGATTGGCCCTTCTACGTTTCAAACTTTTATCAGGAGTACATTCTAATTCGGTTGTACAATCACGTATAGTAAATTTATTATAATGAGGAATATTACATTTGACACATTACAACTCAAATTAGTGTTATTAAGTAGGTACCTGTAGCTATTTCATCTGTTACTTCTTCAATATCATTATCAATATTTGAACTTTCAAAATCATTATATACGTCTAAAATTCCTGGTGGTCTGAATGAGTCCTCAGAATCCACTTCTGAAAACAATGATGACGAATCGGATTCTGAATCTACAAATAATTAAAAAATTAATTGCCTTTAAAATTTTAAAACAAAATAATATACTTTACCATAACAGTTGATATAATTTTTTTCATTTTTCTATTGTACGGTTTTACGTATTCTTAACGACGTAGATGAACTTGAGGGCTGTAAGTCTGATTCATTACAATGAGAAAAATTTACCATCTTATTTGCCTATGCTTTTTTTATTATAATAAAAAAACTGTTTAAACTAAATTTCATAATTGTTTGAGTTGTTTTAACTTTTTTAAAATGAATTATGTTAAAAATTAAACACAAAACTAATTATCTTAACGTGCTCGCAATATTTAACATGAATAATATTCAATTGATATAAAACTATAAATAAGCCCCATAGATTAAAAACACTGCTATCATCACTTACAACATTTCTACATAAATTTTATGTAACCAATATCCACAATTATCAAATACAAATGTGATGACATCACTTGCGACATTAGACAATTTCTTTAAAAAGAATTTAAAAGAAACTTTTATAAATCCATACAATTATACATTAAAAATGAAACAAAATATACAAAGTAGTTGTATTATATAATTGAATTTGTTTTACAAACAAATGCGTTGTTTAAACGATAAAAAATGTACAATCATCAAAGACTTGAACATTTTTTCAAAATGTTAACAAGCAGGACGCCGATTATCGGTCAAACGCCGAAACACGAAGCCGACGTCGTCATAGATCCGAAAACCTAATCAGTCGTCGTCGTCGTCGTCGTACGGCCTGGTCAATCGAGGTCGTGGCAGTCCCGAGTTTGTCGGTCATCGTTTTGGCCGCCGCCTTCATCGTCGTCTGGAGTTCGTCCACGGGACATTTACCGGTTCCAAAAGTAAATTATTTCCATTTAGGAATCCACTGCTCAGTGGTCGTCACCGGCGTGGTGTATTGGATTTTGAAGCATTTTGCGGTGCTCGAAACCGGCTTCTCGGTCTTAACGTTGCCGCACTCCGTCGTCACTCCGTACGCGGCTTCTGCAGTAGTCGCCGGCGCGCACGTGGTCGAGATCCGCGCATTTTTGCTGGTCAGATTTTCGTGCGCCGTCGTCCACACGATCAACGGCACCATGGTCGTGATCGATCCGGATTTGTTGATCGAACGCGAGTCTGAAACGCGTTCGGATGTGCATATTAAATTCGTGTTCGACGCCGTAGCACGTGCCTACAGGTAATATATATCATAGGCGAATATTTGATTAAATATTTCGGGGATTGGTACATTTAAAATTATCTTTTTTTCGACTCACGTAGCCGTGTAAGTATAAAAGTATTAGCGCGTGTTAACAATAATGAACAATATTTGCACGTGAAAACAGCTGTTTATCCTGCCAGATTCAACCGATGTGCCCGTTTCGATGGTTACGAACACTCGACGCGAATATCGAACGGAAATTAATTTTTTTACTTCGAATTGATCCCGACATTAGTATATTCCAATATAGTTTGAAAATAACTATAAAATATTATAGGTGTGTACCGGTCGACTGAGATGCGGTTCGCTGACGGCCCGCGTGAGCGATCGACGACCGACAGAGTCGAACGGTCGATAGCTGCAGGGCCTGCAGCACTTCACCGGACGGCGTTTGCGGGCCGACCGCAAAACCAGCAGCGCGGTGACGATCGGCACGACTGTTTTTACCAAGCCATTCTTGCTGCAGGCTACGTTCCGTTGCATATTGTAGCGGTGTTCGCGATTTTGTGAAAAGGTTTGACTCGGTCGAGGTGAAGACGTCGGAATTGGATGTGCGCCCGGCAAAGGCAAATTTGAAAATGTGAATATAGTGACGTGATGGTAGACCTAAAAGCGTTCTATTTATTTCTTTTACATTCGTTTTTCTACGGTTACCGTAGTCGTCGGGTGGACCGAATGCATTTATATTATTACTATTAAGTATAATATTGTCCAGCACGTAATAAAAACATTTTTTTTTTTGTAAATATCCGACTAAACTAAACTTTTAAAGTTTCAATTCGTCATACAAGAAATTGAGTCTTTATTCTCTAATTATTGTCGATTTTAAAATGAAAATATCTGGGACCACTCCTTTTGGACGCGTGCGAAGTTTAACGTTATAGTTGTCGTTCAAACGACAAAGAAATTTAATATCTGAAAGCTATGATAAATCGTTGCCATCGAAGATGCGATTCTGAGCGAGCTCCGCAGTTACGTCTATTATATACGATCTGGTAAGAACCAAAATTAACAATAAAAATGGTCCGAAAATTCCGTAAATCCATCCATGAAGAATGTTAATTTAATTAACGGGTGAAAATTTAAAACAGTTTGCACCATTCTGTGAGGAGTTAATACGATTTTAGTATCAATCGCATAATAGTGCGGGTAATTTTATTGTTATAACCAAATTTCACATTTTTCCAACAATTTTTTTACACGCGTTTGGAATCTATTGGGCACTTTATTATGAATTTTTTCTTATCATATAGAAAACGTTGTTTTACATTACATGGCTTAATATCAATACTTAAATAACTAATTTGCGTGAGTTACGAATTTTTTTAGAAAAATTTAGTCAATGGTATGACCAAATTTCGACTATTTTTCAACTGTAAACAACTGAAAAAAAAATTGATGGAAAAGACCACAAAGATAATTGAAAGTTTCAAAATTTTTAAAGCTTTATACTTTGCTCAATATTTTTTGAAATAACTTGAAACTTGAATCAAATTTGTGTCTTATCTATTTCAATATTGTGTAAATATTTCAGTTAGTTCCGTCGATTATTTTGGAAGTTTTGGCCAAAAAACTAAATCAATTAAGACAAAATACACGTTAGCCGTAATTTTTAACGTTTTTTTTTTCAAATATTATTTAGTTTTTTTTTATTGTATCTTTAATTTTGAACTTTTAAGTTTGTGACCCCTCAAAGTATTGAGTATAAATACCCTCAAAGTATTTCTGGAACATAATTAAAATTGTGTTGCTAAAATTATTATTATTATTTTAGTTTTTTGACTCACACAATATAAAACAATAAAACGGTAGTATTTCATATTGTATAAAACACTGCCATGTACGATAAATTATTTACGTATTTGGATAGGCACTTGTTTTTATTTGTAAAGTATGGTACGGTTTTTACCTAAAAAATATAAATTCGTTGTTGTACAACATAATAAAAGAAATTTTACTCGATTCAATAATTTCTAAAAAGTTATCCATCCGGAAAATGGGATATATGAGATTACATGACGGGTTATTTAGGTTTTGCTCGGTTTTTCCACACGATGCAGGGTCGGACTGGCCTATAGTTTTGACTTGCGATCACACGGTAGGCCCCAGACAAGTGGCCCTTAAAAACTTTTAACATTAATTAAATTTTATTTTAATTATTCGTTATATTTGATGTAACCAAACCCTCCCGTTCCCAAAACCGTTTACTTTTAGTGTACTTACTGGCATTTTTTTTTGGTGGGCCCTTTAAATTAATTTGCATGGTAGGCCTTTTTTAGCCAGTCTAACTTTGACACGATGGTTTTATTTACAAACAATTCAAACGAACACTACGAAACAATAATGATAATAATAATATTATTGTTTTTTTCAAAAGCACGTTTATAGGAAATATTCGTGTTTTGAATATTTTTGCAATTAAACCCCTGGCCGATATTTATTCCTCGCAATAAACTGAAAGTGAACATATGTTTTTTAACCGTTAAAGGTTTGCCGAGTTTATAACTGTAAACATCCTATTGATTTCAATTTTATGATCGATAAAATGTTATGTTCTCATTGCGTATGAATGTAAGTACAGTAAACACTGCGATATTGAGAGTGCGGCGGATTATCAAGTATAACCAGAAAAGTGAGTTGACGACATTAATCGGTATTGAGTTATAACGAATTATTATCAGCTCTCGAAGTAAAACTTTGAAAATATAAATACTGAGAGCTTTACCTATGAAAACTTGAAGATTTTACATAATACTTAAACAATTTTACAATAATGTTTTTTTTTTCAAAAACATTTTTAGTAGGAATCCTCAAATTTTCAAAGTCAGTTTATTTAATGAAGGTCTATGAAATTCTGTCGTACTTGGATTGAAACTTTATTTTTAAATTTTGATTACTGTT
>CM029357.1:16822623-16834281 GCA_017140985.1 Hormaphis cornu
AACTCGTCATTCGCCGTTTATTTCTAATAGGGGGGAAACATATAATTACGGAAATCTCGTTTTTTCCACATCGATTTAAAACTTTTTGATCATAACATCCAAAATAAAGATCGGACCCAGCTGAAACTTTTACACAATACCAAAATAGGAAGGATACAAATTTGATAAAAGTTTTTCACGTTAAATTTGTTTTTACCACTATGTATATTACTAGACAACTGAGCTCGCTCAGAATCGTATTTTCAAATGCAATGATTTATCGTTGCTTTCAGAAATTAAATGTTGCGTTTAAAACCACAACTTCAAAACTAGTGATATTAGCGTAGTCGATACCCCGTCAACTACCCACGCGAACTAGATTGATCCCGGCGCTTTTTTTTTTTTTTTTTATTGTAACTTTAATTTGAACTTTTAATTTTAAGACCCCTCAAAGTATTTATTTCTGAAACATATTTAAAATTGTGTTGTATTAATTATTATTATTATTTTAGTTTTTTTTAATCACATGACATAAAACAATAAAACGGTAGTATTTCGTACTGTATAAAAACACGGCCATAAACGAAAAGTTATTTACGTATTTGGATAGGCACTTGTTTTTATTTGTAAAGTATTGTACGGTTTTTACCAAAAAATATTTACTCAATGTTCTGTTGAACTTTGTAAAAATTAATAAAAGAAATTTTACTGGATTCAATAATTTCTAAAAAGTTATATATCCGAAAAATGGAATGTATGAGACTGCATAAAGGTTTATGTAAGTATTGCACGATTTTTCAACACAATGGTTTTATTTACAAACAATTCAAACAAACACTACAAAATAATAATAATAATAATATTGTTGTTATTTTCAAAAGCACGATAATTGAAAATTTTCATGATTTGAATATTTTTGCAGTTGACATCTGTGCGATATTTATTCCTTGCAATAAAATGAATTTGAACATATATTTTTTAAACGTTAAAGGTTAGCCGAGTTAAGAACTGTAAGCATCCTACTGATTTAATTTTAACATTTGATAAAATATTATGTTCTCATTGCGTATGGATGTAAGTACAGTAGACACTGCAATATTGAAAGTGCGCCGGATTGTAAACTATAACTAGAAAAGTGCGTTGACGACATAAATCTGTATTGAATTATAACAAATTAATATCAGCTCTCATAGAAAACTTTTAAATACCAAAAGCTTCACCATCGAGAAGTTGAAGACTTTAGACAATACTGAAACAATTTTACACTGATGTTTTTTTTTTCAAAGAATTTTTGAGAAGGAATGCTCAAATTTTCAAAGTCAATACTAATAATGAAAAGTCTATGAAACTCTGTGGTACTTGGATTGAAACTTTATTATTAAATGTCGCTTACTTTTAGAATTTTACCCGAAAAACCAAAAAAAAAATCTAGAATTTTATTCCAACTGTTACCAATTATTACCACATACAAATTGGGATTTTGGCTTTAAATTTTATTTTTACTTGAAAAATTTCATGATTCTTTTAGTTATGAGCCAAAAAAAAAAAAAAAAAAAATAGTTAAATCACCAAATCTGGCATCAAAACGACTACACCTATTAAACTCTTGTTAGGTACAAAAATGTATTTCATGTTGTTTTCAAACTTTTATGTACTAAATTATTTTAATAATATTTAATTATTTAACAATACGAATATTTATTTGGTTATAAAAGATTGAGAAAAGTTTTTGCTAATTTTAATAAAGAATTTTTTTACGGATGTATAATAAAAGTGATTTGCGATCTTTATTATTTTCACCCAGGACTTCACGGATTAAATAGCTCGCTCAGAATCATTTATTTTTCGAATGATTTATCGTCGTTTTCAAGTATTATAGCGGCTAAATATTACGGATAAATCGCAACTTTGAAACCACAATGCTACTGCAATTTTATCATGTGGTAACGTTTTTTTCTTTTTTCTATAATTTTTTAAAACTTGAAAACTATATTAAAATACATTATACTAAGCCTAACAAAAAAACATAGTAGTATATCACAACCTCTTTGAGCACGTGAGCCGCCACGCTTACCCAGGAATTTGTGTGCGACTTCCAGTTGAACAAATTTCCAGTACTTTAACACCGATTATATCATATTGCAGTAATCGCTGGCGGACCCTTTGGTGCCCGCGGGACGGATTAATTATAGGAGGCCTTGTAGTTTGTACCGATGGGTCTGAGGAGTACGGACCAATAACTTCCAAACAAGAAATCGACAAAGTCCTCCTTCTTTTTAGAAGTCATTTTAGCGTACCCCTTTTACTTTGGTGCTCTCTTAATGGTGTATAGTATAGGTTGCTACATCAATGCAAAATATTTTCCGTTTGATATCGCATAAACACAGCCTAAACATTTTTTGAAAATTTATATATAAAAGTAACTTTTTATATATTCGCACGATTATACATTAAAAATGATACAAAATATTTAAACTTGTGGTATAATATATGTGAACATATTTTACAAATAAGCACGTTGTTTAAACGACAAAAAATGAACAATTGTCAAAGACTTGGACAAATTTTCGAAATGTTAATAAATCGAACGCCGAAACACTCAGCAGACTTCGTTATTGTTCAGAAATCGTACTCTGTCGTCGTCATCGTCGTCGTCGTACGCCTGGTCAACCGAAGTCGGGTTGGTCCCGAGTTTGTCGGTCACCGTTTTGCCCGTTTCCGTCGTTGTCTGGAGTTCGTCCACGGGACTTTTAACGGTTTCGAAGGTAAATTTTTTCCTTTTCGGAATCCACTGCTCGGTGGTCGTCACCGGTGTGGTGTATTTGATTTTGAAGCATTTTTTGGTGCTCGAAACCGGCTTTTCGGGCATAACGTTGCCGCGCTCCGCGGTCCCTCCGTACGCGGCTTCTGCAGAGGTCGCCGGGTCGCGCGTGGTCGAAATCCAAGCTTTTACGTCGGTCACTTTTACGTGCGCCGTCGTCCACACGATCAACGGCACCCCGGTCGTGATCGATCCGGATTTGTTGATTAAAGGCGAATCTGAAACGCGTTCGGATACGCATATTAAATCCGAATTCGACGCCGTAGCACGTGCCTATAGTAGGTATTCTATATCATGGGCGGAGGTTTGTATAAATATTTCGGTGATTGGTACTGTTAAAATTATCTTTTACGACTCATGTAGCCGTGTAAGTTGTAATGATATCTATGTATGGTGAACGGCGTGGCGCGTGTTTACAATAATGAACAGTATTTGAACGCGATCACGGCTGTTTATCTCGAAGCGAATATCAAACGGAAATTAATTTTTTTTTTTTTGGATTTTTTCCGTCAATAGTATACTATACCAATATAGTGTTGAAAATAACTATAAAATATTATAGGTACGAACCCGTCGACGGAGATGCGGTTCGCTGACGGTCCGCGTGACCGATCGACGACCGACAGAGTCGAACGGTCGACTGGTGCAGGGCCTGCTGCACTACGCCGGACGGCATCAACGCGGCCCGTGGCGGCACGCACTGGACCACGCCGCCGCGGACCGACCGCAAAACCAATAGCGCGGTGACGATCGACACGACCGTTTTTACCAAGCATTTCTTGCCACAGGCTTCGTTCCGTTGCATATTTTTGCGGTTTTCGCGGTTTCGTTGTAGAAGAGAAGAAGACGTCGGGATTGCACGACGAAGGCAAAATTGAAAGTGTGAATATAGTGACGGTGGTAGACCTAAAAGTGTTTTATTTATTTTCTTTACACTCGTTTTTCCACGGTTACCATGGACCGGATGCATTTATATTATTACTATTAAGTATGCTAGTGGCCAACACGTAATATAAAAAAAAAAAAAATTGTAAATATCCGACTTAATTTTCGTTTTCTAAAGTTTCAATTCGTCTTACAAGTAATTGAGTCTCAAATCTCTATTGACTTTAAAATTAAAATATCCGGGACCACTCCTGCAGGTCGCGTGGGTAGTTTGACGTAATAGTTGTCGTGTTATAATATACGCGAAATAATATTGTTGTGTTCAAAAGCACGAGATGTTCGTGTTTTGAATATTTTTGCAGCCGACCTGTGTCGACCTGTGCGATATTTATTCCTCGCAATGAACTGAAAGTGAACATCTAGTTTTTAACCGTTAAGCCGTTAGCCGAGTTTAGAACTGTAAACATCGTATTGATTTCATTTTAATGATCGATTAAATGTTACGTTCTCATTGCGAGCGATATTGACAGTGAGGCAGATAATAACTTATAACCAGAAAATTTATTTATTTATTTATTCAACCAATTTTAGTATTCAAAACTTTAATTTTTTTTACCTTTTGGTACAGTTAAAATCATAATTTTATTCGAAATCTATAACGCGCAATGCAGCTTTTCCCGAAGGCGTTTATATAGTTACAATTTAGTTTAGACATGGATTTTTCTATGGAATTATGGTTTTAAAATCCTCTTTTCGGATTCACAATACTTATCGCCACAGCGTTTTGTTCTGGATTTTCAACAGCGGTTTGTTAACAACGTTTTTAACCGCTGCATTTCGTTCGAAGAAAAGATAGTGGATAAACATAGTTTAGTACCTATAGAAGTATCCGATCGCATTTCTTCGATTTGATTTGATTTTTTTTGTTTTTTCGTGAAAACTAACCGGGCACAGTTCGATAAATACAATGCGTTAAATATTATAAGGGTAGAAATATTTTCCGAACAATGTAACCACGTCTTGTGTTAAGGAACGACTAGTTGCAGTTTAAGGAACGCGGGAGACGTAAACTTTTTCGATTAATGCTTGCGGCGTGCTCGGCGACGACTGCAGGGGAGGATTTAAGCGATACGCTCAAAATACACAATCTTTGCGATCGACGGTGGTCCCAGAGGCGGCGGTCGGGACGAGAAAAGAAAGGGAAGAAAGAGATTACTCTTAATTCTTAATTCTCTTCTAAGACAGGAATGGAAGAAACGAGGAGTAATTTATAAGAAAACGGTAGATTTCTAGGATGCGAGTGGATGCTGCAGTGGTTTAGCAGGTCTCCAATCGTTACGTTGAATAATACCTATGCGTAAAATTCCTTTTTAAATTTCATTTTGTTCGAAGAATTTTTCGTTATTTTGTCTATTTTCCGTGTTATGTGGCGAAAACGACGATAATCGCGAATCCGTTGTCTATACCTATGAAACGAACGCTACAAGAAATCACGCGTTGACGTTTTCAAACTTTTATACGTATAATACGCTATTTTTTTTTTTTTTTCAAATGCATTTTAGGAGTTATTCTTTTTTATTTTCACGCAGAACTCATTAAATTACATAGCTCGCTCAGGATCGTTTTCTATTAACGCAATGATTTGTCGTTGCATTTAGATATTTAGTAAATAATACCCGCAACTTTTACACCAATACGACCCACCCAAAGCGCAGTCGCTACTGCACCTTTACCGTAGTACCGTAATCATTATTTTTTTTTTTTTTTTGTGAACACATCGTGGAAATCAAAATAAACACGAAAATATGACGTTGGCATACAAACAGTTTATTATTATTACTGTAAGAAACAGCGGTATAAACAGTGTTTGACAGAATATTTCGCTATTTTTACAAGGATAAAATAGAATAAAGCGAGTAGGTATGTATTTCACTGTACGGTCATTTTCTCAGCTATAATAATTAAACAATCGAAAAAACAAACTTACAAATGATAAAACGTAGTTATACGAATAAAAGTGTAGTTCGATAATAATATTAACTAACAATATTCAAATACTCGTGATAAAATATATATATATATATACGATAATGCATATAAGCGTCTATACGCTGTATTTAATATTAATAGCATATTATTTTTCGTTAAAAGTCGGATAAGAAAATATATATATATATATATATCATATTATGTTTGTGTAAATAATTTATACATAAGTAGTACACGATGAACAAAAAAATTTGAAGCCAAAAAGTAAGTATAAAACAGTATAAAAATAACGGTGGAAATCATATAACCGGTGATTTTGCGACGTTTATGTCGTGTACGATATAGAAGATAATATAGTATACTGTGTTCTACAGTACGGTTTTTATAGTACACAATAACGTAGTAAAAATAATGATTGATAATCGCAAATAAAAATATAATGTACAAATATTTAATATACTGTACATAGTGTAATATGTGATACTGATTATTATATTTACACACTAACACATCGAGCGGCAGCAGCTATTCGCACAACTAGAGGCCGTGATCTCATAATAGGAACACGCTTTGTTAAGATTATTTACATTTAATCGATTAAAAAAAAAAAAACAATCAAACGATAAGTGTACACGTAAACAATGTTTAGAGCAGTTTCTTCGGTTTCTAAGGCGCGGCAGCAAAACGTTCAGACGGCAAAAAAAAAGACGATGTTATCACGTATAAATCATTTTTTTTCATTCATTCGTATAAATCACACGCCGTCATAAGCTGCGAGCTAAAAAAAAACATGATATCTTCACAAAGTAAAAAGTATGCGAGTGAAATAAAAATTTTAAAAAAGCACGCGACACACGCGCACGACGTTATCGTAATACAGGACGTGCGAAATATGGCAACAAAAATACATAAAATAATATTATAAACTTAAACCAACTGCGGACACGCTAAAAATACTGAGTGAAAACACAATTTAAAAAAAAAACCAAAAAAAAAGTACGCTAGAACAAGTACACGATTATAGTAAAACGTTAGGCATATTGTTATTCAACGCGAAATGATCGTGTGGATCAGAAAAATTGGCGAAACCACTGCGTGGACGGGGGGGCAGCGCTGACGATCGGCGGGGTCGACAACACGACCGCGGCGGTGGTGGACGGGGCGCCGCTCTTCGGCAGCCTCGACCCGAACTCGTAGACCCGGACGTCCTGTTCCCTGTGCGGCGGCAAGTGGTGCTGCAACCGGTGCTGCTGTTCGACCGGGTCCTCCTGCTCTTGCCGCCGCCGCTGCTGCTGCTGCTGCTCCGGCCACGCCGTCGGCCACCACGTCGGGTGCCTGCTGCTCTCGTACATCTTGTTGGTGGTCCGGTACGGGGCCGACGACCCCGGGAACCGGACCGGGTTCGCGGGATCCCCGTCGCCGGGGAATCGGACCTGCACCCCTCCGCCGGTCGCGGGACGTTTGACCAACGCGGTCGCCACGTGCACGCCGCTCGGCGGCTGTTGCTGCAGCTGCGCGTGCTGCTGTTGCAGCAGCTGTTGCTGCTGGTAGAACTGCTGCTGCTGGTAGAACTGCTGCTGCTGGATCTGCTGCTGGAGCTGCTGCAGCCGGTTCGCGCACTCCGGGCGGTACAGATGGGCGTTCGGGACCGAACAGTCGGGCGGTCCGGCCGGAGCCGCGGTCGGGTCGTCCGACTGGTGGTCGTCGTCGTACTGTCCGGGCGGAGCCGCTGCCGGGCGCCCGGAGTGTTCTTTACCGCCGACCGTCGTGGTGGTCCGCGCGGTCGTAAACGGAACCCGAGTGGACGAATCCGGCCCGTCCGCCGTGGCGGCCACGGCCAACACGGTGACCACGTCTTCTTCTTTTTCTTCTTCAGCGGATTCCGTCGTCGCCCCCGTCGCCGCCATCGCAGCGCCGGTGACCGGCGGTTCTTCCGTGTCCACGTCGTCCACCGCGGCAGGGGTGGTCGCCGGCTCGCGGTCCACCGGTTTGACGGTCTTCGAAGGGTCGTCCGTGACGACCGTGGTTCTACTGCCGTCGACGTACCTGCGGTCGCACACAAAAATATTGTTCTTTCAATGAACTGCTGAAGTATCCAATATAGAGCAGTTATAAAACACGATCGCAATACACGAGTTACACTACATCGAAACAAAATGTATCTTGTACGCCTCGGTAGCCTGAGGACGTATCCCGAGCAAATTTTCTTCTTCTTCTTCTTCGCCTTTCTGCCGACTATGTGGGGTCACATCCCCTACACACACACGTTAACGACCCTCGTATCTCTTTCAATCGCTTCTTTTCCTCGTCTTTGTCGTTCAACGTGCATTTTCGTAACACCTCTAACAGCTTCGGTTCTTTCTCCCCGGAACATATCGCGCGTCCAAACCATCTCAGTGTACTTTCCCTCGTCTCGTCCACTATCGGTGCAACGCCAATACTACACACATTCTATCTACTCTTGTTCGTAATTATAGCGGTTAACTTTAGCAATAATTTATACGAATAAACAGAGTAACGGTCGATATCACGGATAAACGTATACACCAAACGTCATCGAGGAATGATTTGAATGAAGGAAAGACTACGTGCGTGCAAGTCAACGAGTCGCTTGAACCGTCGGTAATATGATTGATGATGATGAACAAGGTTTGGGCCACCGTCGTATGACTCAATCGCGTATTGCTTTTACCGTGCCCTAACCTCCTCCCGCGCTACGGAAGAGCCAAAATAATATAGATCACAACGTAATTTGCGTTTAAATTTGAAATCTAAATCATCTGGTCGACGGGAACATTATACCTATATAACTTATTTAATATGCGTTCCGTGTTTACACTTTACCGACGGATCAAATCGTTATTGATGTTCCGTAGCACGGATTCTTAGCGCAGCGTGGAATGTATTGTTTTTGCAATGGCGTGTTAGAAGGAATACTCCGATTTTCAAAGTCAGTACCTCCAACGAAAGGTCTATGTACTCCGGCGGTGCTTTTATTGAAATTTTGCTTAATTTTTGAGTTTTACACTAAAAACCCGTATGAAGTACGAGAATTTTACGGCAACAATTTGAAATATTCAGGTTCGTAATTTCGATTTCGCGTAGAAGGAGTGCTACAATCGTTACGATGAATAAAAGTTGGAATTTTCGCTTCAAATTTTATCTGATTCGATATTTTATGAGTTGTGTGCCGAATACGACAAAATTAGCGAGATCGCCGAATTCGGCGTCAGACGCGCATCGATTTCATTTTTTGGCCATTACACCCAAAATAATGATCGGAACAAACTCTGAAATGTTTACATAATATTCGAATAGGTAAGACACGGGTTGATGATAAAAGTTTCAAGTAGTTTCGAAAATTTTCGAGCTAAGTATAGTACTTTGAAATTCTCGAAAAGTTTACCATGGCGTGTATACTGGACAACTGAGCTCGCTCAGAACCATTTTTTTCGAAAACAATAATTATTTATCATAGCTTTCAGATGTTAAACGACACCCTTGAACCACAACTTCCCCACCCAAAGCGCAGTCGCCACTCCGTCAAACCATCCCTTGATTTTATTTGGTTTACGTTGAATTTCTAATCCATCGTAAACCAAAAGTTTTCAATTTTTATACTAATCACAAGTGATCGTGACGTCCAAATGTTGATTATGACTGTGAATAAAAATAAAAGATATTCTACTACTACTACTACTACAAATAAAAAGTTTTAACAGAAGAAAAACCGTTATTCTAATATCCATCTAATTAATCATTTTTTGAGATTGTATTCTGATTGCTCGGAATTTAAAAATTTCAATTGGATTCATACGTTTAATATAGTATCCGGACGTTCACTTGATGTTTATTGGACTTTCAAAAACAAGTAGTTATTGAATCATTGAGATACAGAATGAGTATAACAACAATAGTGAACTTACAAGGAATGTGTGTATACATGGAAGTCATTGGAAACGAGATTTGTAATTTTGTTGACGAAAACTATAAGGTGTATTATAATGTGCAGAAACTTAAGTTTACTGTAATTAAGGAGTGTCCAATATTTCGTGCAAAGATATTTTCATATGATCATTGACTACTAGGATATAATTTTATTTTTCGATCGTTTTGTAGCGATCGATGGTAAATATTTACCGAAATTACCAATACTCTAGGTATTAGAGCCTTGATTTAAGGACACTAGCCATAAATTCTTCTACTCTCAATAAAACAATTATTATTTTATTCTTCTTATTCTTTGCCTTCCTTTTGATGATTACCAATGTCCTAAAACTCCTCCTCCAGTTATCATTCGCGACCACTGCACAGTGCACACACGCACACTAAAAAAAAGCCCTTATACGGTTTTCAATTCCATGTCCATCCTCTCTCCCTTCTTTTGAATTCTTATTTTCGTAACCGTTTTTTCTCTCCTCGTCGCGTCACGCGCCCAAAACCAAATCTCGGCCTGTTCTCACTCGTCTTGTCCGCTATTTTGATCCAACATTTTTAATAAGTATACATAGTTGATTCAACGACAAAATATAACAGTTTTGCAAACGGTGTTACTCACTTTGTTTTCACGTCCGTCGCGGCGGTCGTCGGGTAAACCTGCGAGTCAAAAGTAGTGGTGTCGACGACGGTCGCGGTAACGACGTCTTCTTCGTCGTCACCGTCCGCGCGCTGCGTGGTGGTCTGTTGACCGCGGTTACGGTCCGTCGGCCGCGGTCCGTCGGTTCCCGCAGCTACCGCAGTGACGGCCGGCCGGTCCGCGTCGACGTCTCCGGCCGCGTCCGCGGTGTCCACCACCGTGGTTCCGACCGCGGTAACCGCGTCGTCCGCGCCGGTCACGGTGCTCTGTCCGACCGCGTTCGCGGTGCTGGTGGCGGTGAACTGCTCGTCCGACTCAGCGGACGGCTCCTGCACCGCCAGCGGTATGTTCAGCTGGAACGGGCCGGGGCTGTCCGTCTTTTGCGAGGGCGTCTCGGCCGCGGCGGCGGTGGTGGTAGTCGCGGCAGCCTGTTGGTACGCCGACGCGCCCGCCGCCGGCTTTGGGCCGCCGAATCCGCCGCCGCCACCGTACATGGAGTTGAGCTGCTTGAGCAGAAAGTCCCATTGTGCGGTCTGGTTGAGCTTGACCACCTTGACGCACCGGCCCATGGTGTCGGGCCGGTAACCGTCCGAGCACTTGCTGAACGACGGCGCGACGAACACCGACTTGGGCGTGATCCGCCGACCGGAGCTGGCGCTGCCGCCGAAGGCGACGCCGCCGCCGCCGCCGGCCGCGGCGGACAGCTGCAGCTCGTCCCTAGACGGCGGCACCAGCTGTTCCTCGATTATCACCCAGCTGCGGACGAACTCGTCCTCGCCCGTCTCGAGGTCCGCGGACGCCCAGCGGGACAGCAACAGCAACAGCAACGCGCTCAGACGCAACGATCCGGTCATGCCGCCACCAGCAACCTAACCGACCAAACGTCGTCCTCGCGGAACTTCCTCCATATAACGGGAATGCCTGCAAAAAGACCAAACGTACGACACGTACGAGTAAGTATTATGATAATAATATCCATTTATACGATTTCCGGTAAAAATTTCCGGAGAAAAAATTTTTGTTTTTTTTTTTTTAGCTTAAAAATACACAAATTTTGCATTTTAAGTTCTTTCGTACGAATTTTCGTACTTAGAAAAGCCCGTGTGACTTAAAATGTACAATATACGCACATATTTCTTGACATCATTAGCATATTTTTCGAAATTTTTTTTTTTTTTAAGCTATTAGGATTTAAAATTGACTGCGTCGTTGAAAATCGAATTCGGTGATTATTTTTTTTTTTTTACCACAATGACAGTATTACTACTGTTCTGAAGTGTAATAGTTTTTCAAAACCGAAATTGGTTGATTTTCGTTTCATTTGTGAAGAACCCACGAACCCAACTAAGATGGCAGTAGTATATATTTGGGGTTTCTGAATCCATTTTTGCAGGGAGAAAAAAAAAAT
>CM029357.1:16839281-16897431 GCA_017140985.1 Hormaphis cornu
AAAACCGCCGAAAATTGTCACACTTTTGACTCGTTTTCGATAACGTAATTCTCGTCTCGCGCGAATTCGTCGTTTGAAACGTTTGAAACACTGTATTACGTAAAACAATATCTGCTGTGAAAAAAAAATTTCAAAAAAATCCGCCCGGCTTGAAATTTTCACGCGTCATTAAAATTAATATTCTGTACATGCGGATACGACTTTGGACCATTTTTATCGTTAAATTTCGTTTTTACCAGCACGTTTACTAGACGGATGGTCAGAATCGTTTAATCGACGATCGCTTTCGAACGATGTGCGTTTGTATCACAAATTCCAAGCCAAACGTGTTTGAAGAAAAATAAAATTGTTGCCGATCAACACATTCTTCACAATACGCATCTATAATTATTCTCTAAAACAGTCATACAGGCGCACAGTTTCGGCAAACATTCACACTTTGTCTTCGAAGTATCAAAGAACACGATCCGTAATAAATCTTTGACAAAAACGCACGGTAATGTTATGATACAGCGTAATAACGTTACAACACACATATACGTGTTCCGAAAACCTACGGAATGGTTTTCAAAAAGTTTCTACTGTGTAATAACAGTATACCACACGCCCTATACGCTTTCCGGAGAGTTTAATCGAAATTTCGTAGATAATTTTTATGCGATATTCATTGTAAAACCGTGTGTTCCACTCGCGGATCACCGCGACAAACTATCAAAACGATTTTCAAAGAGATCGACGCGAAACGACCGACGAAGGCTTTTCGCCCCGGGCACCGCAATATTATTTTATTACAACTGTTCTGCGAACAACACGCCACCTGTTCTTAACCTTTCGCCAGACAGTTAAACGAAATATGCGTCCCACGAATTTTCCGCCACGAAATTTCACCGGTTCTGCCCAAGGTCTCTCTCTCTCTCTCTATTTTGATCCGTCGTGTTCGCAATAAGGTCAACAACGCGCGCGTATTTTACGTAGTTATTGTGCGGCGTGTTATAATAACAACTATGTATCGCGAATTCAAGGCTGACTCGACAACTTTTTTCAAACTCGTCGATCAAAAATGCGAAAACTTTTTTAAAAAAAAAAAACACAATTCAACTTAAGATTTTAAGATAATAGTTCATATTTTTTTCAATTGGCATAGCTACATCTGCATCAAGTCGTATATTGTACGACACTTCCTCGGCTTCAAACAACACTTTTCGTATTTTCTTTTGAAATCATCCTATAAATTAATCATTTATTTTAAAAAAAATTAATCGTTAGCAATTAAAGTCGACACGTCGAATTAAAATAGAATTAACTCGTTAAGTTAAACTTTAACGTGAAAAATAAATCGACGAGTTGATTAAACTAGTTAAAATTAACTTATCGTTTAGCTCTTGCTTCAATCACAAGAAAATATCGAAGTGTTCGAAAATTTCAACACTTAGCCCGCAAAAACGATTTAAATATTTTGAAATCGTTATCAAACCCGTATTAATGTATTATCCGTATAAACATCGTGTAAAAGTTTCCGGTCTGATAAATTATTATCGCGGATGTTATCACCGTAAAATCGAAATCGCGTTTGCCGTACTTGTTACTGGTTTTTAAAAGTTTTTTTTTGTTTTTGTTTTTTGTGTACAACTTTTTGATGATTTTGATAAGACATTAAATACGCCTAGGATATAAGTTGGGCTTTCAGGAAATGTGTCGACCGTTAAGATACCGGAACAATACCCAGGGCATAGAGCGCATGTCACGAAAATAAAACACATCTTTGTGAAATCAATAGCTTCCTCGCCAACGCTCAGAATCTAAATCACGCGTAGTATAAACGAACAAAGACGTTATGGCACGAATATTGTCTCTGCGCCGAAGAAGTCGTGATAGCATTTTTCACAGTTATAATTTATAGTTTATAAAATATAAATACAACAATAACAACAATAATAATAATAATATATTCCTTTGAGCGTTCGTCGTTGCTGCAGAGGCTTAACGATAATATAATTGGCGTAAAAAATTATTTCTGACGGCGGCAGCTGTGAAACACAACTGTACATGAATACAATAATATTATTATGTACACGTTTTGGCGTGTTTTTTTTTTATATAATTTGTACGAATTCTTTTTCTGTTTCGTCTGATAATTTTACATTTTTTTTGTCAAACATAAAAAGGGAAAACCTCGCGCGAGTTAAAACCGCACGCAACAAAGAAACAGTAAGTAGGTAATCAGGCGTGTCCTGATAAAAATATTTTTAGTCTCTTAAAATACCGAATTTTTAAAAACGAGTTTACGTAAAGAATTCTCATCACGGTGACGTTACGAAACGAAGTTAAAAAACAAATGACAAATGTCGCACTGAGTGATTATTGTGAAAATTAATCAGCTAAAACGTACAAACGTTCGCGGTTTCAATGAAAGCACATTGAACTACCGATGACAGTTAATATTCTTCAATAACTGTTTACTCATACGCATATTATTACGTTCATTACTTTGTAATCGTGTATATTTTATTACAACGATAAAACCAAAATAATGGAACTACTCCTAAAATGATGAAATTCCCAGGGACACACGGGGCAGTTAATGTAGGTACAAGAGAGTAGAAGACTGTAAATACTTAGGTGCAACTCTAAGTACGAAAAACGACTGGGCAAAAAAGAAATAGATATTCGTATATGTAAGGCGGGAAAAACGTCTTTAGCACTGGCAAAACACTTCGAATCTAAAACCCTCTAAAGATGGACCAAAGTAATACTGTATATACACGTTGGAACAATATGACCAATATTAACATACTACGGTTGTGAAGCATAGACAAGGACTAAGCGAACTGAACGAAGGTTGAGAATTTTTGAAAATAACATCTGAAAAAGAATATATGGCCCCACATACGATACAGCAACGGATGGCTGGAGAAGAAGATATTATAAGGAGCTGTACGATATGGTTGGTGTAGCACCAGCTGGATCAAAGGACGAAGGCTACAGTGGTTCGGACTCATTATGAGAAGAATGCAAAACGATATATTCAAATCAGTAATGGAATGGAAACCACTTGGAAAGAGACCTCGGCGAAAACCTAGGAAAAGGTGGATCGATTCGGTCGAAAAAGATCTAAAAGAAATGGGAATTGTCACGTGGAGAGAAATCGTGAATGACAGGAATACGTGGCGCAATGTTGTTTTGGCGACAAAAACTAAGATATATTTTATTTCGTTTTAAAAATCAGATTAAAATACTTAGTGTTATACAAAATATACAGGTACGATGTATTATTTGAATCGCATCAACTAATAAAAATATATACCTACATTATCATTCAAACACATTAATCATTGCTTCGTTTAAAACTAAATTTTAAAGACGTTTGCCGATAACTAACGCTTAAAACCCCGATTTTTGTTTCAAGCGTCAATACTAGAAGAGTATATCGTGTTCATTTGTCCGGGCACTAAATTGTTCGATTTCTTATTCGTCCAGATAATCTTTATATTGAGGTTAACCCGTAAAATTTTAATGATTTAGTTTGTTTATTGGTGAAGATCAATCGTGAGTGTTTTTTTTTACCAATTGTGTGTAATAGCTAATAGACGCACTGCAGGCATCAACTAATTGATTAACTCCACGTACCAAGTTCCGAACAGTTGAGGAGATTCTGGTTTCGAAAACCAGAAATTCAACGAAACTACCGAAACTGAGCACTACCGAAATTTCTACTTGACCCAATAAAATGTGTATACAAAATTAAGATCTGATTTCTACTATTTTTTTTTTTTTTTTCAAAACGGTATTTTTTTAAAACGACGGTATACGATACTACGGTTCGTCTACTGTTCCAGCGTTATTATGATACTATACGAAACCTTGTAAAATAATATACAATTATATACTGTTTTACTGTTAATGAAATATTTAACTGTATGAATATTAAAACAACAAGTTATGAATCGACAAGCGTCTTCAAGAATAATTAAAAGAAAATCTATGTACATATTTTAAGGATAAATAGCCATTGGAAAGCTTTTCAAAATCGTCGGAAATCGTTCGAGTTAGTTGAAATACCGAAATGCGCGTGAAAAAACATGTTTATCTCGTTCATCGTAGTCGCCGCGCGGTTGAAAAACTCTTCATTGTATCGTACTTATAGAACGTAAGATTCCTTCTCTAACGAATCAATATGCGTTGCAGAGTTTAGAAAATTCTGGTGACATTCGGCGTACAGCAGAAAGTAATATTCAAAACCATTAATAAAATATTATGTTAAAATGTACAGATGCGACGATTTTGAATGTTTCCCAACGTCCTTTGTGCTATCGCGATATTGTATTTATCGCAGAAACGCGGCAGTGTGTCCCCGACTCTCTCGTACCCGCTTTGGCGGTAGCCCCACACGTCTTTCACAAGGGTTCGCGATTTCTTCTTTTGACTCATTCATCGACGAATTCTCGCATAACACTATTGTTATTTACCTACATCGTATCTACCTTTTTTTTTTTTGTTGTACTTCCTCAACAGGTGCATTATAGTCACATTGGTCACCGCGGCGCTGTGGACCTTTCTTTTTCTTACTTTCCAATGAACATCCCCACAATCTTTAATCCGTATAATACACAACGATATTCTGAAGCCTAAAATAGCCATCGTTTCGCAATGTGCAGTGATACGAACAATAGTGTCGACTCTCCGCGAGAACAAAACCTTACGGAATTCCGCGCGTTTCAACACCCGCGTAACGTGTCGTTACGTGTGTTACTCTTGAGTGGAAACGGAAAATTTTGAAGAAACATACGAATAGTAGACACTAGATTGTGACTATCCGGACCGGTTTAAAAAAGAAAAAACGGCACTCATGAATCTACAAGGAAAAAAACCGACATGTGTGTTAATGTTGAAAAACGAGGCGAAAATAGGTTGTTTTCGTCGTGCAGATTTCGCGCTATGTATCGTACCGATTATATCTCGTGCATACAGATATGCATACAACATTATAGTTTTATCCGAATATTCGGATTGAAACTTTTTTCCGCGACAAACCTAGTTCTTTTGACCGATCGCTACAACAATACACACAGAATTTTTAAAAGTAAAATTTACATCGTACACGACTGTTGTACAGCGCGGTCGAAAATGATGAATAAGATAATTATAGAAATGCCCGAGCACGTTTAAGAATTCTAACGCCCAAACAATAAAACCGAACAGCTACAAAACTACATACGGAACACTATAATATAATTTTCTGTTGGCAAAATTTTCAACAGCAACATACCATTACGTCTAAACCCATGTGTACGTACATCGACGATAATTTCTAAAAACGAAAACCGTTGTCAAACGATTGACGAATCGACAAAAAACGATTGACAGTAGTAACTCGACAGAACTTATCCCGTCCAGTGGTGGTCACATTCGCGCGCCATCTTCACCGCAATCATCCGCGAACGCGCACCGAGACGTTTAACAATCAGCTATACGACGAGTTCGGCATACACGCAGTGTTTCGTTAATATCTCGAAAATTCTACAATTCCATAATATTTATCCGGTCTAAATGACTCGCGTTTTTCGTCCGTCTCGAGGAGCATAACGTTTCGAAAGCCGACGTACAATTCGCAGCATAGGTGTATAGAAAATTCGTTTACCGTGAAAAATAATTTGTATAATTTATGTGCGGTTCAATGTCACACGCGTCGCGCACGACATTACACAGCTGCTGCGTGACAACGAACGAAACGATTCTCGTGCAAACCTTGTCGATTACGTTACGGTTTAGATTCGTCAAGTTACGCACACGAACCAAAACAGCTGCCTACTCTAAATTATACATTTTTTTTTTTCCTCGCCCGTGTTCAAATCGATATATAGTAATACCGGATGAACACACACCTCCTACGCGGTAAAGTAAAAAATAGATATTTGAATAAACTCGAGGATTTCACAAGAATCGAATTGGTAAGTTTTCGAAAAAGTGAATAAAATATATTAACCGTATAAACCGTTACACATGATAATATTTAACGGCGCAGCAAAATGATGGCGTTAAAAAACACAGAACACTACGCGTTTCGAACACGGGATCTTGACGTTCGCTGTAAACTTCTGCACCCGGCTCTGTATATTAACTTATAATAGCCGTTCGTGACATCGCAGCAACCGCACATTTTACCGCCGTTAATCGACGCGTATTGTCGTGAAATTTTTTTTTTTTAAAAAACATAAAAAGTTCATTTCGCTTTCACTAATTAAGAATCGGCGGACAACGGACAACTTGTCAGAATTAACTGCGGTGGATCCGCGTTTACGCAACCGCGTGCTCCGTTTACCGTCCGGGTCGCTCGCTCGCTCGCCGTACACTTCTCTCGTCACGATATCCTTATGTACACGACGGAACAGACAAACTTTGTGTACGACGATTCTGACGACACCGTTGAACTGTTTTCTCGATTTTTTTTTTTTCGCAGATTTGTTCAACACACGCTGCCCCGGTTGTTAAAGCGTCGCCAGTTTTTCAATTTTCGATCCTGGGAGCGAAACGGGGAGCCTCCGTTGCTATTGGATGTACCACGATTTTAAATCGTTTTTTTTTTTTCAACACATTTTACCGAACTCGTACATACCGGTACATGACAAAAAAAAAACGATAAAAATTAGACTTCCCGTCAATAAGTAGTATATCGACTTAACCTAATAACTATCGATTTCTAGTAAGTCAGAAAGCTTATATGACATGCTGTTAGGAAAGTGTTAGGAACTAAAAAGAGCCGGAATACGCGGGCAACGCCGGGTTAGGACGGCTAGTATTTCAATAACGTGTAATAATTTCTACAAATAGGAATGTACAAGATACAGATCGACGACATTCGCATAGTGACCGTAATTCTTTTCGAGGATCGAAAAACATCACACATTAATCCGACCTGTAAATTACTATATTATAATATTACGGTCAAGAAAAACCCCGTCAGAAGAAGGGCTCACGGGTGCAGTTTCTTGCCACGCAAAGATTTTCCACTAAATTATCTTGAAAATTTGCTTGTTTATTTTTTAAATCGCTAATTTTTGCCGATTTTTCAACTCGAAACTACAAAAAAAAAAAAAATCCTCTGGTGCTATTTTTAAAAATTCTTACTCGCATATTTAACTAAGTACTATTTTACATACTTGTGTAAAAATTTCAAAGCTTTTACATCAAAATCAATTTTTCAAAAAAAAAAACCACAAAAAAAAATTAAAATTTTCGAAAATTTCAAATTTCAACACTCGGTTCGAAAATGATTGAAATATTTCGAAATCGGTATAAAACCTGTATATCAAAGTAAAAGTTTCTGGTCTGAGAAATCATTATATTACAGAAGTTATGACCGTAAAACGAAACGACAAACTAGGTACGAAACACGTTTATCCTGTAAACCTTCAGAAGAATTTATTCCCTTTGAAAAAATAAAAATAATCCGTTGCAATTACAGAGTCCTGAGGGAGTCGCAAAAGACGTCTCTAGTTATACGAGTGGTGGTCGTATTGCAGCGAGAAGCTGGCGGCATTAATTTATACAAAATACTACGACAGGTATAATATTATTGTTTCTAAATAGTAATGTTTGTTCGAGGAAATGTTCGATTCTTTTATCACAGGTACTTACATCAAAAATACTGTTTTTTTTTTGTTTTTTCATTCGTTATTCAGTATGTGCGACTGTGGGTCAATAATCGTGTATACATAAAAGACACTGTTATATTGTTGAAAATTTTAATTACATTTAATCGCGTGCGAATTGCCAGAACTCGTGTTAAAACTCGTGTTAATAAAAAATAGCCGACTTTTGGTACGTACCGAATAACCTAAACTATAACTATACATAGTGACGAACGCTACATAGTTTTAAATTGACATGTGAATAATAAAAAACGGTGCGACACGGGTTGTTCATAATTATTAATTGTCGCTGCAATATTCGCAATGGTATTTTGTAATGGGTTTTAACACATTTATACAATTATCAACATAAACTTCCAACACGCTATTCATGGCGACATTAAAATGATAAATTAAAAATGTTTGTCTCGATTCGATTTTTACGCTACCTAACATATACTTTTTTTTATAAAACACCATGCGGGACAAAAAAAAAAAGGAAAATGCATTCGTTTATAAAAAAATTTTTAAAAAATCGATGCGTTTACTATCATTTTAATAATAATCGTTTTGTCGTCAAACGATTTAAATACAAACAATAATTTTAAAATGAGTCATAATACTGACTGTTCGATTAAGAAAAAATACGCATTACCTACACTAACGATAATATATCCATCATAATTTGTGTCAGTCAGTTTTAATGTAAACAAAAATAAAAGATATCCATAGAGTTCCAACAGTAAAAATTGATTTAATAATTAAAATTTTCCATAATAGTTATAATTTTATATTAAACAAAAGCCGGGATCAGTCGCGTGGGTAGTTTGACGGCATAGCGACTACGCTTTGGGTGGGTCACTGGTTTGGAAACTGTCGTTCAAACGTACAATTTAGCATCTGAAAGCAACGATAAATCATTGTCTTTGAAAAAACGACTGTGAGCGAGCTCAGTTATCTAGTATAAATCTTGGTAAAAACTAAATTTAATAACAAAAGTGGTCCGAAAACTCTGAAAGTCGTTTAACACGTTTAAAAAAATATTAATTTAAATAACGTGAGAAAATTTTAACACGTCTACCGATTATAACGGTATTGGTTTCAATTTGATCGGACAAATACTTGCCACTCCTGCGGACTTTTTAGTATAAATTTATGTGTTTTCGGACTATTACTCGCAGAATGTGTAATGTTCAAAAATTTGTTTGGAATGAGATATACTTTGAAGCCAAAATCTCGACTTTTTTGTAGTATTCAAAGTTAAGATCGGAGCACTCTTTCTAAACGAAAACGTCATCACAAACCTGGAAATTTCAAATTTACGCAGCAAAATTCTTATTTTGTTTTTGATTTTTGGGATATTACTCAATAAGTAAGCAAAATTTAAAAAATTCTAGAACCAAGATATCACCGCAGTCAATAAACCTATCAGAAAAGTTACTGATTTTAAAATTGGAGTACTCCTTCCAAAAGAAAACTTCATCACAAGTCTTTAAATGTTAAACTTGTAACGTAAAATTCTCCAAAGTTCACAATTTTGTTTTTTTTTGTTTTTGGGGTATTGCTAAAAAAGAAAGCAAAATTTCAAAAAAAAAAAAATCTTCAATCTAAGTTCCACCGAAGGAGTTCATAGACCTTTCATTAGAGGTACTGACTTTGAAAATTGGAGCATTGCTTTATACGAAAAGATGTAAACAGAAAAACAAAAAAACAAAAACATTACCTACACTCCTCGCTGCGCTCAGAATCTAAAACAACAAAACATATCCAATAAAAAATTCCATTGTATTTACAATATGATACTTATTATGCGCATCTAAGAATCACATCATTATAGATTTCCGCATAATATTACGAAACAGATTATTATAAATATTTTATGCTAATAAGTGATACTATACGCGGTAATATGTTTGAAATAATTATTTATTTAAATAATGTGTAACGATGTCAATAAACCAACAATTAGATAAATTATTACGATTATGTAAACCAAAACGCCAACGACGTTTGTAATGGTTTTTGAAGGCCGCATTAAAAAATTGTATAGAAGAGATTGTATATGACTGATTACTGCAGTTATGGATTTTTAAGAATAATGACATAAAAATAATCATTTAAGAATTCTAGACACATTTGTTTATATTTATCTGTGTAATGAGTGTTATAAGTGTTTTACATTTTTTACGCTATATTACGACGGAATGTGTTTAATAAGTGTTTTCAAAGTTACGGAAAATTTGCTGGTCGCAAAACTTAATTTTTCCAACCGAAACCGTACAGTTTGTACCTACACCGCGAAAGTGGATACTTGAACGTTTCGAACGTCCCCAAAATGTAGAGGACAACGTCGTCTACGTTTCGGCAGACAACGCAGACTTTATCGATAACTCGAATGCTCTTGATCAGACATGGTTACTAGAATAACAAATTAGCAAACAGTACAAGCAATACGAACAAAAAAACAAATTCTGAAAAAGATGATTCGTTCTGAGTATACGGTTTCGTGATGACCGTCACGCCCGAGGATCTCGCGTCTGATCTAATTAAAAAAAAAAAAATTATTTTATTATTTTTTTTTTTTTTCAAGAGAAAGAGGTTTCGTACGTCTCGCAATGGACTTTTCAAATTCTGTCCTATTAAAACGAGACCTATATCAGTTGTTCGACTAATTTTTCGGGTAGTTTTCCGCGGTATAATCGAAAAGTCTTTTTCGTTTCGTTAAAATACAATTCAATAACGTTGGATCCACGAGACAGCGAAGTATCAGCAAATTAAAAAAAAAAAGGATACTGAAGAGATGGCCGATAGGCTCGGCACGGACACACGCAACAAAAACGAAGAACCGATAAAAGCATTTTGAGATGTACGCGAAAGATTGTAGCTGGGTAGACGACAGACGATGAGGTACTGCAGCGAGTAAATTAAAAAAAGAACCTGCCGTTGAAGTGGAAAAAAAAAATTACGTTTGCTTGTAGACATACTTTGAGACGCGATAGTCCTGTACGCGGTAGTCCTTGAAGGGATGAGAGAAAAAAAGATGAGGAACAAATGTTATATCGCGGGCTTGTGGTGGAGAACTGGGTATACGTCAAATGGCCGAGAAGAACGGAGGAGAGCACAGCAGGAAGATTGGAAGACCCGCAGAAGTGGGAAAAATCGGATAACTTTGAACTATTCACGGCGACTTGATTTCGCGTCTACATAGTGCGCCTACTTATTATAAAAGAAAACTTGGACGGAACTTACCGACTTCTAAATAGTACCTGTATGTATAAGGGCATATGATATTGCGAACGCGTTGGGATCGAGGGCACTAATAACTGCGGCGCTGCACGCGCGCGTGTGAACTGGCACACGCGTCGACGGTTTAACATTACTACAATACACGCGCGATAGAAATCGATTTTTGTTTTAATTATTATTTTTTTTAATTTTTGCGGATGTTAACACTGAAAAGACCTCCCAGGAGAGCGCGAATTCTTCGCTTTTGTTTTCGCGGTTCTTCTCTATCTCGCGCACGTGACTCGAATGATTTTTTTTTTCAGCGCGCTTCGCGCCGTTATTACTGCGAGTGTTAAAATCATAAAATCCGATTACGAGTGACACACGTTATGTTTTACTGACGTGTTTGATCAACATTAGCGACGGATAAATTTTAAACATTCACTTGATGGGGGTGTGTTGGTAGGTGTGTTGGTAGGTAGTTTTGATCGCCGGTTCCCAAGTTATGATGGAATCGCGACAGTAGTACGGTTTCGAGGTTAGTGTGGAAGAAATTTTTCAATCGATCCAGAGTCTCGGGGGACGATCGATTGCTGCGATTTCGCCTATATTTCTCGTGAACCACGGGGTTTTTTTTAGACACATTCTCGGACATTTGTTCCGGGCGTTTATTTATGTCGGAGAGACCCGCTGCCCGGGGCGGGTGGACGCGAGCAGTCGGACTGTAGGACGGAACGTCTCGTTTTCGGGGGGTACCTAATTGAGTCGACTTGGCGATACAGGGTGTACTCATTCTTCCCTGGGTGTGAAGGCTTCTTCGTTTTTAGACGAATCATCCGCGTCGGTTTTTCGCCCAACAACGAGGTGGCGTTCGACGCAGTCGTCTTTTCTCATCCCGTTCTTGGTTACATATTGTATGCAGAGAATGCAGTGCTGGTGTACTCCGGTTTCGGAGTAAAGATTTTCGCCGCACTTTTGCGGTTTGGTGGTTCAGTGTCCGTTTTTTTTTTCCCCCAAACCGGGCGGTAACCGCGTTCAGACGCGTTTAAAATATTACTTTTGGGGCATTTATCGCGTTGTACCGTCCGCAAACATCGCCGTCAGCAGCATTATTGAGAGTTTGGACGATTCGCCGCGGATTATACGATGATACATGTTGCTGCGGACACGTCTTCGAAAGACGACCATCACCGACGGGTGGGTTTCAAGAGAAACGTACAGCTCGTACGGACGGGCCCGGGGAAACGGCGTCCAACAAAACGCGCGCGCGTTGAACCGTTATGGCCGCGACGATAAAACGTTATTATTGTACCACTTCGTTTTGGACACCGATCGATTTTATTTATTACGGAACGACTGTTGCACATAATAGAAACGTTACGGCACCTGACACCGTCGGGGTCGGCACATCGGTAGGTGGCGCACAACACGCGCCTACGCAATTTAATTGTTCGCGTAAAACTTCGTCGGACGCCTTTGGGTGTTACGGTTTCGGTTGTGCCGACGACTGAATTGGCGGAACGATTCGTGCGGGCCGAGCATTTCTTCTTCGGTGTACCGGCATTATCCGCCGCCCTGCGTCTGAATTTCGTCTCGTACGTTTTCCGATGAAAAACAAAAAAATTACAAACTTTTTGAACGTTCTTACGGGTAATACAGTCCGTTCGTAACGGCGAGAAGTTTTCCGTTTTTAAAAAAGTGATCCGTCCGACTGGACGAGCCGTTCGACCCCAATTCTACTTTATATAGAGCAACTGATCGATTGCATACTTTCCGGAGGGAAACAAATATGTACGTTCTATAATACGGGTAAGTCATTTTAGATTCCGAGCGGACCGTTTCCAACGATGTTTATTTTTTTAAACGTTTTTTTTTTATACTGTTAACACAATTTCTGGCAGGAAAAGTGTACCGATTTCTACACACGGTACTTTTCATTTTAGCGAACTGTATCGAGATGGTGCTTCAGAGTGCTCATTTTTCGATTCTTCTCGATAGTCTTTTAACGCGACTCTTAAGAACGGCATTTCGTCGACAACGCGTATTTCTCCATGATTTGGAGAATAATCATCAGGGAGCGCATTTAGACGATTAGAGGTGTGATATACAACTTTGAAAAATTGTTTTCGTTTGGACTATTCATAGCCATTTTTAGATTTTGAGATTTTTCGTTCGTAAACGGGTTAATTTTGGGTTTTTTTTTTTTTTACTCGAAATTCGAACACAACATCAGTCGTACTCTAACTGTATACCGAAAATATTAATATCGCACCGATATCGGTTTTCAGATATTATACGTATCAGATATCATTGAAACGGCGTAGGTACCTACAGTTATTTCTCCGTGATCTCGAAAATAATCATTCCATCGTCTTGAAATGTCCAACGTAAATATGTACTGTAGAACGAGGAAAAAAATTTCAAATAGTTTCATTCAATTTTAGGCTATTTTTTTTTTCGCATATTGTACAGTATGAGTAATTCGCGATCTTTTTCATTTCTTAATACAGATCAGATAGCTCGCTCAGAACCGTTTTGTACATGACTTATCTGATGATTTTGCCATGACTTATCGCCGCTTTCGGATATCCAGTAACACGCACGAACCGCGACACCCGAAACACCCTAAAGCGTAGTCGTCGCACCGTTCTTTTTTAACACAAATCACCCGATCCTCCCCGAAAGTTTTAACTTCGGCTCTTCGAAATACTTCGCATGCGGAACGAGCGCTGGGCTGCTGCGGGTGAAAAATGAAACGTTTCTAACGCAAAACCATTTTGTTTTTTTTTTTATCTGCTTCGATGCGAACGCGCGGCGAGTCGTGTAACCAGAGCGTGACGGACGGTCCGTGAACCGCGCAGCCAGCGGTTCTTCCTTATTATTGTTTTATATTCCTCGTGTTTTTATAGTAATACGATGATAAAAAAAATGCGTTATACTTTTTGGTCAGCTCCGCCGCACGCTCCGATCGATGACTGTCAAGGGCAAGTTCGTTGTCGCGCGCGACCTTTCTCCCGGGTGCGCGCTCGCACGACGCGTCGGTGAATTGCGAAATCGTAGCACCGTATACAATTATTATTTTTTTGTTCGAAGGAATCGTTTGATTTTTTTAAAAATATTCCAATACTCGTATCTGGAAAAATCACTGGGGCAAGGAGGTGTTTGTGCGTGTTCTATCCGGGCTCGGTTCGTAACGTTTTTGACGACGGGCTCGACGGTTATTTTACTCTGCTCGAGTTGACCGAAATTACGTAAAAATACGAGTCAAGTGTAATTAAAAGTTCATTGAAAGTCGATCGACTACAATCAATAGTCGATTCAACTATTCGTCGAATAGGATAAATTATTATACTCGCGTTCAGCACCACGATCGTTTGTCCCGTATCCGACCATGGAGATTTTTAATCCAACTTGATCAAAGCGATTCGAAAATAAATATAGGTGACGGTATAAATTTTAAGAAAGAAATAACGTCAAGTTAATTTGTGACCACAGAAGCAGTCGTCCGTTGAGTAAAAATAAATTGAACGGAATTGTTTTCAAAATTTGTGCTCACCTAAAAAAAAAAACTAGGTTGAACTCATTTTTAATTGCATTGACAGAAAATTTTGAAAAAAATTCATAATTTGCCGTCGTATAACGTCTAATTGTACTTAACAAATTATTATAAAACGTTTTGTAGCCAGGAAAATATTCTAGAAATTACGTCACGATAAATCTTTATAATAATAAATGTTGTTGCCATGATTACCATGAATATAAACAATAGTGCTCCCGTAAAACCACTTGCCAACTGTTTATCCGTTACCGGGGGATAAAAGTAAATTATTTATGTTCTAATATAATATATTATGTCTTTATCACGTTCGATTCCAATAATTATAACGATATTGTTGTTTTCCTTTCCAAAGAAACCGGCGACACCCGAGCGAACTCGAATCCGATCGACATATGTTTGACGAGTTCTTGGGAATCGCGGAATGTGCAGAACACAAATCGTATATAGTTGTCGCGGGCATTGGTTGTTCGGCATAACACATTATTATTGTTTATAGTTTGATTTGTTCAATAAAAAAAATGCGTTTACGACCGAAAATTACCTAATCACGTTTAACGTTGACGCGAATGTATAATATTATAATATACATTACACAACACGTATTTTTCAATACTAAAACACAATTTTATTGCGTTGCAGCTTGCACAGAAGCATTAATAGTATACAATAATACGCGGCGTCGTTCCTGTCTCATGATATTATACGTATTGTTATTATAATATGGACATTACAACAGTTGTGTTGTTATGGGTTACTCGTTTTAAAGAGAATCGTCTTATGTACCTACCACCTATATTATATTATACTATTAAACTGACAGAATAATATTTAAATGTCACTAATATAGTATGTAAACAAGTAGATAGAGCACAATACATATATGTAGGTTTCAATATTAAAACGGTACCGCACGGCAAAGGTTTATCCGTAATATTCAATATCTGAGAAAGCAATGATGGATCACTGAAGTCCTGGATGAAAATAATAAAGATCGCGAATTACTCCTTTTATACAAACGTCAGAAAAAAACAAAAAATTGTGTATTATACCAAGCGAAAACTTTTTTCAATTCTTATAACGTATTAAATTAATTTTGAACATAAAATTATGAAAAATACGAGGAATAATTTTTTGTAACGTTAGTTTAATAGCCGTTCTGACGCCGGATTTGATGATTTTGCAATTTTCGCCGTTTTCGGCACACAACTCCGAAAATAACTGAAACATCAAAAATCGCTTCAAACAAAATAAAATAAAATGCCGAAATCCCATTTTTTGTGTGGTATTCAACGTAACGACCGGAGCACTCGTCTTACCCGAAAACGTCAAAAAATTAGCGCCGTAAAATTTTCGATTTATTTTTGGTTTTAGGAGTAAAACTCAAAGAATAAGCAAAATTTCAACAAAAAAAAGCTTCAACCACAGCAGGCCACGGTGGACTTAGAAGCTATAAAAAATCCAGTATAGAAGCAAAGAAAGCCAAACTAAGAATTAAACAGTTATCAGACATTTATAGAGCGGTATTTTGGGTACAGCGATGTGGTTTGTCTAGAAGCTGAGTACAACGTAAGGCTCTAGGAAAGTGGGAAACGTGTGAAATGAGGCAGAGCTGTGATTCCAGAAACAGCTCTAGATAGGTACTGGAAATTTGTATTCGAGTGAAGATATTAATGTGATAAGTAAATTTGTTTGTAATCGAGTTTTTAAAATACTCTTGATACTCTTTAATAATACAGTGATCATATATTTAAAAAATAATAACTTTTATTATGTATCGACATTAGAGATTATGGATTTAACTCATCCGCCGGCATTCTTACGTAATACGATTTAGTACAAAATAACACGACGACGATCACTTTACTGTTCGGCTAAGATGATTTGAGAAAAAAAAACCAGACATTAAATTGTTCGTTACTTTACTCGTCGATGATTACTACAGTCCTTTAGTCGATTTTATGTGCAATTTTAACACTTACCTGAAAAAAAAAAAACACAAAAATTACAATCAATATTTTTAACATTTTCAATTCATTTTTTATGTTGATACAATTGACTCCGATACGTTTGAATCTAATACGAACGTATTAGAAACGTTCGTACTTCGTTATAAAACGTAATAATGGACTCTGAAGCTTTAATAAATCAAAAGTTCAAAAGCCGAACAAAGAATTGAACAGTTATCGGAGATTTATGGAACGGTATGTTTTGGATAACGATGCGGTTTGTCTAAAAGCTGCGTACGGCGTGTGGGTATAGCAAAGCGGAAACGCGTTAAATGAGGCAAATCTGTGATTCCAGCTCTAGATAGGTGGTACTGAAAGTTTGTGCCGATTGGTGCCACGATTCATACTCGGTGAAACGTATTTCCTTTGCCAATCAGTTTGGCGACGGTCGAAAGACCTTTTACAACACGACGCGATGACACAAAGAATGTCACGCTCGATAGTCTCGTGCACGTTTTTCAAGATATTTCTATAGACGAATGGATTCGCGAAACCTAAGAGTGGAGAAGAAGAGATTTTATATTTGTTTTTACTTATTTTTTTTTTTTTAATTATGAACCATCTTTTTTCACGTGTATTATACTGAAGCGCGTCTGAAAACATATTTCGATATTGTAAAGATTACACGTTATACGTAACACTTATCGTTATGAAAATACGCGTATATTTAAAAAAAAATATGAGAAATGTCCTCTCGAAATCGAATCCCACTGCGCGTTCCTACCACCAGTGTTATACGAACTTTAGCGAAAATTTGAAATTATCATACACGATCGACTGTATAGGTTAAATTAATTTTATTATTACAGCGTACACTGTACTATGTACAGGGTCACGAAAACCACAAAAGTATACGAATTTTCAAATACGTACACGGTCGAAATTAAAGAGATAAAGCTAGAAAAATTACCGAAATATTTTACCGCAAAAAAAACACGTTTCGCGGTGAAAAAAATTATACGATTCGAGATAGAGGCGTTTGTTTACCTGCAGCGAAACGCGCAATCGAATCTCTCGTCGTCGTTTGTTTCGCGCGTGGAAATCGCAAAAACGTGCGTCGCGCAGTAACAGCTAAACAGACTCGGTTCAGACACTTGGACGGCGGCGGCGATACGCTTTTGGTAGGTAGGTAAAAAAAATGACTGACGCGGTTAAAACGGTCCCGACGTGCACGAATCCGTGTAACGAATTCAGGAAGAAAACCACCTCCTGACTGATCATTTTCGGACCGATTCATTATTATTTACCAGGCAGAAACGTACAGCGTTACGAGCCGTATGATTCATCGGGTGCCGCGTGCGCCGTGGCAACGAAATCGTTGTGGTGGAAAAAAAAGAAACGCGTTAGATAAAAAAGAAGAAAAAAAAAAACGTGTTTTTAAGCCAACGACACGCCTCGTTCGCCTTAACAGTATCGCGTTGCACCTGTTACAACAACCCTATGAGTGTACCCACGTGTAACCGCCACGTGATGAATCATCAACGGAGGAGCCACAAAGCGAGACGGCGCAACACGCGGCGACTTGCGTGCGGTCCAGTCCACTTAAGATCACTGCGGCAAACACCGCGTGAAACGAAAATCGTTCCGGCCTTGGTTCGGGGTAACAACAAACGAAATTTATTAAACGATTTGCAAAGGCAAACGACTGAACGTGATATAGAGTGGTACAGGGCGACTTTGAAATTTCACGGGAACCCGCTCGATTTTCGTCGTCTTAAGTTTCACTCGGTCGCCAAAAGATGCAAACGTTGTCGTTGTTGGGTCATCCGTCGATAAAATTATCGGTTATGGGAAAATTCGACCTGGAAACGTTGAGTGATCGGTGGTTGTTTCCTGTACAACTGCGTAGTACAGGTAGAGGAGGGTTCAACTGTAAAAGTTCTTTATGTGTTTTTTTTTTTATGATTTTTTTAACTACTGTACCCGCAACGTTGGGCCGGTTGGTAAAAAACGTTAACTGCAATGGTTCGAGAAAATCCAATTGAACGTCCGCCCCCCCCCCTTCGGTCGGAAATCAACAACGAAAAAAAGGTTATGATAGAAAATAAAAAATAAACTTAACTAACGGTTAAAAAAAAAGTATGTATTTTTAACAAGTATAACTTTCGAACGAGTTAACATAGTAGTTAGAGCATAAAAAGAACCAACTTGTTGAGTCAAAAATTGTTTAGCTTAAATACTCTATCCATCGTATGTATTTCACGTTTCGTCGTTCGATAAACGGAAACGCGTGTTCAAATAGTTGTGGTGTTCTTTTTGACTCACTTTGTGCGACATACACTATATAGAACGGACGCGTTTCGTTCGCACGAAAACGCAGAAATTGTTTCTACGCGTCTCTCGAAAATGTTTAATAGCTTTAAAAACCGTCTTGTGCACTACAATGTACTGCCAGAACATCGTGTTTCATCACGTTGATAGCCGAATGAAAAAGCGATATTTTTATTACTGCGTAACGGCCGAATAATAATAAAACTACGAAAAAACACAGTGTTTTCGTCGATGTATAACACGCACACGTTGTAGCGATGATAACGATGACGACGATGTTTTTTACGAACTGGTGATTTTCTCTGACCAAAGTACTGTGCAGTCTGTGTTCAACGGCAGTTCGTAAAAAACACGGTAAGCAGGTACGAGTTTATTTCGCAACGATGTGTACATTGCGCGTTTTTCCAAAGAACTTATGTACCGAATATTTTGAAAAGCATTCGTTTGAAAACCAAAACATCAAGTGCTACTCGTATACTACAATATACAGTTGCGGATTTTCATCAAATCTTTTTCGTCTCGAAATAATACATCACGACACGTCCATTACGATTCGTCGTTCTCAAAAAAACTATATATAAATTCAACCAGTGTGATCATGACGTTAGAGTCTGATAAACGTCATTTGCTAATTTCAAATGACGACAAAACTGACGGATAGCTCGCACTAAAACGTATATCAAACGTTTTTTTTTATTAGTAAATATAATCTTTAAATTTATAATACGGCAAGCGAAAAATACTACAAACATATTTTTGATTATTAAAAAACACTATCGCGAAATTCGATTTTCAACAGCCAGGTCGATTTTACATATAAACCTTAATAAATTTAAACGAAATGGGTTTTTAAAAATTTTCCAACGGCGGCAATACGCGAGGATTGGTTTAAAAGTTACAGGATTCTTACTACAAAATTTAAACTAAAGTGATAAAGGACTTGAAATGCAAAGTTTCAAACTCCGCTGTAGATGAATAAAAAAAAATAAATTAAATGTTTCTTAGCGTCACCGTAGGCCTATAGTGTCTGTAGCACTATAGGTACTCAATCAAACTGTTTAAGCGAATTAAAAAATAAGACGGGATACTCACGCTCAACCCACATAACACGATATATCACCCGAAAATGCGTATAATATGGCACACGAACCGAGTATTTTTTTTTTTTTTTTTAGAAACTAATACGGTACTCTCAACCTACCTTTGTTTACCGCGTAATACAATGGTCAACATAATATGTTATATAATTTTAATTAATATCAATCGATAATAGAGGTACGTTACAACATACGAACAAGATTATTTCGAAAATTTTTACAACGATATACGTGTACGCGACCAGCTATGTGATGTATTATATTGTTTCCATGCAAAAAAAAAAATACGAAACAGACGACCGACGGCCAGTCTGTCTAGTAACGAACAAGAACAATGTGACCTAGAGTGTGCTCTATGCAACTTCTACTAATTTTCGGCGATAATATTATTATTTTGTTTTTTTTATCGATTTTTTTTTTCTACGGGCATATAATACGTAACAGACTATAAAGCCCGCATTGTACACATCGTGTACATTGCATTGTATTTGCGGCAAACCTACTTGACCTGATTCGTATATTATTATTATTAATATAATATTATACACTTTATCCGTTTGGCGCGCGCAAAACAAACAAGATGAGTCCTTCGAAAAATAAAAATTACACGGGTACAACACCGCGGCGCTGTGCACCCGGTGTATGTGTAGCGCGGCCAGAAAGAAAAGAGAAGCAAAAGACCTCGCGCACGCGACGTATTATAAAAAGCCCATGGACGACGGATTGTATATGATAATTATTAAATTAATATTAAAAATTTACGACACTGTGCAGCATGGTGGTGATTATTATTATTATCATGAGTATACTTTTCCACTTGAAAAATACAAAGTGAACGCCTAACGACCTAAACGGCCGCTGAAATAATATGGTGTACGCACCGCGCCGAAAACCAATGAACATAGGTTCATTACAAATAGAATAACGATGTAAATTATACCCACGACGACACTGTAATAATATAGGCATCGTTATAGGTACATATTATATTGTACAGGGTGAACGTTCTTTTATAGTTTCTTTCAATCGAATAATGTGATTAGGTCGTAATCAGGTGTTTAGAACTCTGCATGCGTCGAGCGAGGAACTTTATTGGTTACTGTCAACGACTTCTCGTACGTACGCTCCGATTTTCAAAGTCAGTAACTTGTCTAAAAGGTTTATGGACTCCGGTTGGCACTTTGAAATTTCGCTTGCCCAAAAAACCAAAAAAAAAAAAAAATCGAGATACGTCGAAAAATTTGTGATTTTGTAACGACGTATTCGGATAGGAAGAGTGCTCCAATCGTTACGTTGAACACCGTTACGTAGAAGCTGGAATTTCGGCTTTAAATTGTGTTTTAATTTGAAGCATTATTTTGATATTTCGATTATTTTCCGAGTTGTGTGCCGAAAACGACAAAAATCACCAAATCCAGAGCCAGAACGGCTACACCGTTTTAAACTAACGTTGTGAATACCACGTATTCGTTTTATGCGCTAAATTAATTTAATACGATATTGAAAAAAGTTTTTGCTAGGTAAAATACGCTATTTTTTTTTAATTTTTTTATTTTACGTACAGAGTGATTCGCGATCTTTTTTATTTTCACCCAGGACTTATTAGATTAGACAGCTCGCTCAGAATCGTTTTTTCGAATGCAACGACACGGATAAATCGCAAAATTGAAACCACAATGACCCACACAAAGCGCACTCGCCACTGCACGTTTGTACCGTGGTGCCGTTGATTTTTTCAATACTACAAGTGATTCAAGTCATTCACGTTTTCACCGTTTTAAGTAAAATGAAGGAGGAATACAATTTCTTTTCGATTTGTTATGAAACGAAAAAAAAAAATTAACGGTAAATTTCTACTCTACGGGAGGGCCGTTTTTTTTTTCCATTTTTAGTTTTTCAAAAATACGATGCCCATTTTTCCAAGAGTCTGACGGCCAGGGTCATATTATAGCCGTTCAAACGTAAATATCCTGATACAAACGACCGTTCGATTCGAAATTACTGTTGTCGACCATGACGAGTGTAAGAAAAGTTCCGATTTAACCGATTGAACACAACGTTAACCCCATTCGTAAAAGAATGATAATTCTGGATCGCGGGTGCGGTACCAGGTATTGTTTGTGATATTGCCGTTAGAAAGGAAAAAAAACAAGTTTGTACACGAAATTTCGAGAAAACCATCAACAGTGATATTGTCTTACGCGACTCTGCGTCGGAGTGAAACGTGCGCGCGCCGATTACACAAAACTTTTCAATATTGTAACACCCGAAAATTGGCCGAAAAAATTGGCGACAACAAAGAAAAATCACCTTGTACAGTATTACACACTTACGTAAAATAAAATACACGGTACCTGTTGCTGCAGCACGACAGTAATAATAATAATTGACAGCTTAATGAGTGGACATTAGCCGATTCGAAATAACGCAGCTAACGACGTTCTCTCTCTCCGATCGGACTCGGCGACCGTTCCTCGACCCGTCAACAAATCTCGCGGATCTTCTAACATGCAATCGTAACGGCGTCGAAACACAGCAGCAAGTAAGTTGTAAGTAAGTATAGTAATAAAACGCGAATTTTTCAACATTTTTTTTTTTTTTTTGCGATGGCGATTCATTACGAAACACCATCATAATATTATACTGTTTTCGAAACAATATTAAAATTTCTTTTTCTCACTAGCGTTCGAACAATATCGTGTGTTTGAACTTTCGGTTGAATATTATTATGACGTGTACGCAAATGGCGTGTCGCCTATGTACAAGGGGAGAGAGCCAAGAAGGAGGAGAGCGGTTAAGGTTACCAAATATTTAAATCTAACGTATAAGGCTGGTAATAATTAATTGTCCTGTGCATTTCGTTTGTGCAAAGTTATCGTGTAACGTGATAATTTCATAGTTTACGTTATTTTTTTTTTTTTACTATTCAAATGACAAAATTGTATTCGTTACATACACGCAGCCGAGGCTGATTGTAGTTTCGCGTATATTCTTACTAGTTACAACGCAATATATAATATACCCAGACGGGAAATTAATTACTATGACTTTTGATTTTTTTAAACGAATCTAGTACCCGACGTAATACTTAATAGATACTTTTATAGCGTGCGAATTGTATTTTTCAACCATTTAAATGATTTTACGTATTATTTTTTCAAACACGCTGTACGTATGTGTATAGTGTATGTAATATTATAATATACACAAATAAATTAACAGAGTTTTTTTAAACGCGTTTTAAGCAGATTACGGTTTTTGAAAAGATTAAAGAGAGACACAGAAGAAGGAAAGAGTTTACACGTCACTTTTGCGTCGTTAAAATATTATCATGATACATTCTTGTTTGAAAACGGCGTGACAAACGAGTCGAACGTTTTCGAATTTATACCTGTACTCAGACGGTCGGTCATCGATTTTATAATCGTTTACACACCGTACAAATCCGCGTGAAATTTGGTCGAAAAGTCACAGGACAATCGCTTAAAAATCACGAGAAAGGAAAACGTATAGAAAACCTACGCGTTTTATCCGTCAATTACGGTCGGCGGACTATTTTAGCTCAATATACGTGCAAAGTAATAACATTTCACTTGTATAAACAAACATAATTTAAAAACCGTCCCTGTAAACTGTCCGCGTAACCGTGTACACGAGTATATTTGGTTGTAGGTCAAGATTTTGCTCTCTAAAAATACGATTTACGTGTTCTGTAACATCAAATAATAATTGAGTGTATTAATATGGTACCAGCTGGTATATCGAAACACGAGTCATCGAAATGTTTTGATAGTTAAAAATTGCAATTAAACATTATTCTATACGTTCTATAGAAAGATTAGTTATATTATTTTTCTTAACTAATAAACCTCAGACCACGTTTCGATCAAGTGTATACATAGAATACTAAATAACGCATTGTAATAGATAAATACGTACGTATGGTTAACTCTGTTTTTTACACAGTCGAACGGCTAAAGAATTTTCGGAACAATACTTAAGCACATTGATAATAATGTACAAACGATGTACGATATCGTTGATTGAAAAACATTTTTCCATCAACTTTCAAGAATAATAACGTCCGTATATTATGTATAAAGTAATTTACGTTACGACAAATTTACATAATGCGCGTTTATAGCGATGCGCGCGACGTGATTTACGAGTAAAAAAGTCGGCCGCACATATTATACGAAGAATTCTGAGTATTTTTTTCAAACGTTTTTTTATTTTTTCTGAATGCCCGTCGAAAACGAACGATTTAAATCACATTTTCACACTCGAAAAACGTGTGAGAATTCTCACTCTCCCCGTCTCTTCTTCTTCTTCTTCTTCTTCTAGTTTAACAAAACTATACCGATAATTATTCGCGTACAAACTCGATTCGGTCTCCTGTCTAGCGAGCGATATCCAACATAGTGGACCACCACCTATAACGACGGACGTTTTAGGGTCACTTGAGGTACAATAATATAAACATACATTTAGAACTGCACACTGATACAAGTCTCAGACTCGAGTATACGCGATCTCTCGACCTCTTTTCTCGAGAATCGCGTTCGGCGTTCTTACGAATATTATTATTACAATAATACCGTGTGCGTACCAACTTAATTGGAACACTAAAAAATGTATAATGTTATACGGAAAAATTACACACGAGCTAATTGTTTAACGCTGGAAAGCGTACACAGTGTTTATAGTATGACGTATATAAAACATTTTTCTCTATACGCAGGTAAATTATTATCATCTATTCTCACCGTTTATAATTTATAGTTTTTAAAATGAAATATTTACGCTCGAACCTGTACGAAAACAACTACTTTTAACGTTTTACTATGCTGTACTGTTCGGCTTGAAAATAAAAACCTCATTTTTCCAACGGTTGTTATTATATTTTATAAGCAGTCGTATTAAATACGTAATGAGCGTTTCGTTTGTATACACAACAATACATATATATTATTGCTCTAACGGTTTGAGAACATCTCGTAGTCGAGTAGTCACTGTTCACGGTAAAATTCGTGCGAAAAAAATACCGAAACGCGACTTTTCAAAGTATGTAACAGGCCGAAAATGATTTTTTATCGTTCGAAAGAGTATACATAAATCTCATCTGGGGCGCTCGTTTTCCCCCGATTTCGCGATTTAGTGGCGAATTTGAAACCGTCGTTGAAAAAAATAACATTAGTTTTCAGACAAAGTCAGGGGACAATTTAAAAATCGGCGAAACACGCAAACACGTCGAGCGGAACAGTTGTTCTGCTGGATTACGTTTCATCGGCGGTGTTGACAAAGTTGTATAGAAACACCCGGCTAGAAAACGACTACTGTCCGGCTAAACGACGCGCTCTGAAAACAAATCCACGAAGCAGACGCGAACATTTTTCTAAACACGATATTTTAGAAAATGTGCCATCGTCAATCAGCGTGTATCACCAACACGAAACGACCTTGCCCCGTAATATAAACAAATAGTTGGTTCGCAATAACGTAGTGGTGTTATAGTGTGGCTTGGCAACCATTAAAACAACGTACGTTTTATTGATACGTACTATGGAACAGAAGACGATCGTAAAACGCGCCCCGTTCGTGCACACATATCTACGCGAGTCGTTATCGTGTCGGATTGATGTTTTTTCATCGACCGTTTACAAAAAATTCCAAATGGCCGTTTCCAATCTTCACCCTGCCGCGTTGCTGCTGATCCGTCTAATCGTCGACGGGCGGTCGTCGTCGGCTGCGCAGGAACGACGCTGCAACGACGTCACCGCGAGTCTGTTGCCGCTCACGTTGAACGGTCATCACGTCGTGTGGCCGTCGCGCGAAACGGAAGAGAAATACATCAGGGAAAAACGGTTCGAGCCCAAGAACGTGATTTACACGAGATTTCAGATATGCGCCGACCGCGTGTTTGTGGCAGCTCCGCGTTACAAGTAAGACGACGCGTTTTTGTCGACCGTACACGTTTTTTTTCCGTTTCGTTCGAGCCGGCGGCACGATAAAACGCGACACGAAACGTAACACGAAAATTCGTTTTCAAAAAATGTGCCGACGAAGACGCGGGGTGCCGTTCACGTTGGGCTACACGTCGCCGAACAACAGGGACAGATGCAACAGCTACACGACGCCGTTCCCGGGCGTGGACAATCAAAAGCCGGCGAGCTCGTGTCGCGAGTCGTTGGTGAACGTGATCGATCTGGCGATGGGCACGGACGGCGTGCTCTGGGCGTTGGACTTGGGCGTCACGGAGACGCTCAGCGAGCATCCGTCGCGAACGGGCGAACCGAAGATCGTCGGATTCGACGGCGCTACGGGAAACGTAAGCCGTTTTGTTTGATTTAACCGCATGCATAAATAACGCACAGTTTTCGGACGATCTCGCAGACAAACCGACAGCTCTATGGGGCCGTTTGACCGCGGTGATTTCAAAATACCGCAACGGTTTCTTTTAAAAATAAACACGTTAATCGTCGTTTATTACGCGATGAGGTGCCATAACCAAAAAGTGTCCTTTAACTAAATTCTCTTGTCCGTTGTACGAAATACGTGTGTGTAATCTTCGGAACGCTTCTTCAATCTCGTAGATCTGCACTCACAATCGTGTTTTTTTTTTTTGCTTTATCGTCACTCTCGGTTTTGTAGGAAATCTCCTACGCTTCTCGTATCATAGGTAACTTCTCAATTTAAGGTTTAAAAACAAACGAAATTCCACGCTGAAAAACGAAAATTTCGGATCAATTTTTTTTTTTCCAGTGTATATATAGTATATATTCTTCTTGATTGCAAAATCTTTCGGAATCGTTTTTTTTCGAAGGCCGCGATTGATTAATACGGTTCACACCGTCCCGAATACTGGATTCACTCGGCGCAGTGAACAGTTTGCGAATTTTTCTTTTTATTTTGTGCCCGTATCATAACGCCCGTTTGAGCTTAACTGAAAATCGCCAGATTCCAAGGCGATAACTGGACGACGTTCTCGGTCGCGAGCCTGTATGCGGCAGCTTTACTGACCGTACAAAACGCGACTTTTTTTTTTTTCAAAACCCCAACCGATGTTGTTGTGCCCGCAGATGAGGCACTTGATATTTTTGGGTTCTCTGAACCGCGCGAAGAGCCGTTTACAACACCTGGCGGTGGAGTACGTAGACGAGACGAACACGGTGCTGTACGTGAGCGACGGCGGCACGCGGGCCATCATCGTCTGGAACCTGAACGTCAACAAGGGGTTCCGCGCGAGGCTGCCGCACAAGATCGTAGACGGGTGCGCGGACGATCCGGAGAACGACGTTTTCTACATGGTGCTCGTCGAACAGACGACCGGCAGTTACATTTACTTCACGTACGCGTCGAATTCGGAAATATTTCGCATCAAGAGCAGCGAGCTGCGGCAGCACACGAATGCTAAACGCACGGTCAATATCGGTAAAGATGACAATACGTAGGGGAGAACGTAGCCCCTAACCTGACCGAACCTGACCGAACCTGGGTTGGCTAGATGCTTGACGTTTGAGAGGTTCCTCGAGCGGTGCGGGGGCGCGCTCTAAGACAGGGTTTTTCAAAATCAACCCCTAAAGAGGTTAAAAAGGTTCAAGTGTTGTGTGATCAACGCGCAGCCCGAACCGCTGGAGGCTTGAAACTGTGCACACGCGGAGTATAGTACAACGAAGACGAGCACCGGGAAAGGGTTTTTTAAAAACTCGACGCTTTTTTTAAAATTCTTCCCTTACGGTGGTGAAACGGGGTTTCCGAATTCGCGTAACTTTGCGGTGTACACATTTTTTAAATAAATTTAATTTACTAAGCGTTGACCGACCAGCCGGGTACAGCTAGTACGTATGAGTATATATGTAGTTTATTTCCTTTTTCGTTATGACCGCGGTCACAAATCATTATCAGTCGGCAACGACAATGTTACGAGTACAAAATCAACAAACTTTGCTGTTGTGTGCGCCAATAGAGGCCAAATAGATGTGTATAATACACGGAGATAATCTGTTTGTTTAAAATGTACATCTATTTGTGTCGCGAGCATGGACCAAAACTATAACAAACAACACCGTCGGAACAGTGTTGCACTCGCATTGGAGTTTCGCGAGAAAAATGTTTCACTTGTTCGTTTCATTTTCCAGGGAAAAAACCGTGCAAAATGGTGTTCTTGGGCGTGGGATACGGATCGATTTTGTTTTTCCGACTCGGGGGTGAAAACCACTTGTACAGTTGGGACACGAAGCAGAGTTTTCTGGAAGAGAATTTCACGTTGGTTCGGAAGAGTAAAGACTGTCGAAAAATAACGCACGTGGACGTCGACAACGACGGCGTGCTGTGGGTCTTGGAGAGCAACATACAAGACTACATCGCGAACCAATTGGGTTGCTTCGGAGCGAGCATACTTTTGTCGCCCGTCATCCCGACTGCGGTTTCGTACGGAAATCCGTGCGGACGATCGTGAACATTTTTTACCGTACAATCATAGCCATCATTATTAAGCGTTTGATTTTGATCTGTAGTCCTCATATGTTGTCGAGAATATAAAATTTAATGTTGTAAATAACAATATCGCGTTGTTGAACCTATTTATATTACAATATTTCGAGGTATGAGCACGTAAATAGTACAACCCGTCTTTGTTGCTATTATAATCGTACTTTTAAACTACTCCGAGCGCAGCTATTTTTTTTATTTTTTCTGGCAACTACTTTTTGTACAAAATAAATTCACCGATTTTCAAAGTTAGTAACTTTTCTAAAACGTTTACGAACTCCGGTGGTACTCTAGTTGAAGCTCTTTTTGGAGTGTCGCTTATTTTAAGAGTTTTACCCCAAAAACCAAAAAAAAAAATTGTGTAGTTTACGGCAAAAATTTGAAATTTTCAGGTTCGTAATGACGTTACCGGAGAACTCCGATCGTTACGTTGAATAGAACACATAAAAGTTTAGCTTTAAATTTTTTATTCATTTTTTGATATTTTAATTATTTTGCCGAAGACGACGAAAATCTCGCCAAATCCCCGCCGTCAGAACCTATTAAACTATCGCTATAAAAAATTATTCGCCGTCGTTTTCAAACTTTTATGTACTAAATTAATTTAACGCGTTATAAAAGATTGAAAAAAGTTTTTCCTAGGTATAGTACAGCGCCATTTTTTTTTTTTTTTTAACAACAAGAGTGATTCGCGGTCTTTTTATTTTCAGCCAGGATTTATTAGACTAGACGGCTCGCGGCTCAGAATCGTTTTTCTCGAACGCAATAAACCGTAACTTTGAGACCAACGATCCGTCCGAAACGTAGTGGCTACTGCACTTTTACCGTGGTACCTAACGTTCTTTTTTTACAAAAAATAATTGATTCATAACTATTGGCACGCGTAATTGTAAGTTTTGTATGGTTCAGACGTTTGGCGATCCGCGGCTGGTTGGTACACCATAATAATGCATATACGGTATATAACAATATCGTGATGTTATAATGCACATGGGTGTTTGACACTATATAATATTTACTCAACATCTGTACCGCGAGTTTATCGACTTTCTCTCATTAACTTTATTTAGGGTAAACAGCTAACAATAATTTCACTTATCACGGCCGTGTGACAACAACGCACGGCGAGCGTTCGAACGTTCGGGAGGATCATCAATAGAGCGATATTTTTTATTTTATTTTTTCAGTTCATAATGCGACAAGGTCTGACGTTTCATCCTCATCCGGGTAACCTCCTCGACGACGGCAACAGATTTTAATCGCACACGCGAAAATCCGCGAACAAAGCGATAATCGTATTATAATTGCCACTTCCCCGATTGTGACGAGTCATTTTTTTTAAAATGCATTCAAATCGGCTCGTCTTAAACTCGGGACACGCGCTCATCGCATACCTACGTTACATTATGTTATAAACCAGTCAACGTCCTTACAGCACAGTGACATTAGTCTGCACAGAGTGTATATGCACCGAGACTGCTGCAGGGCTTGACTTGGTGGAAAATAAGTACAGTAGGAGTACGCAATTAAATAAAATATACATATATATATGTGTAAATGTCGTCGCCTTCGTGCCGAAAGTGACCTTACGTGTAAAAAACGACCAAAAGAAAGAATATGATGTTTAAGGGTCTTTGTCGTTCACGGGTTTTCTGACGCGGCTAAGTTCGTATTTTTCCGAATTTCTTTCCGAAAATGGTTTTAAACTCGCGATTATATCATCAATAGACAACGTCACGTACTGTTAGACGTTTGGAAGCACTTAATCGTTACTTCAACGGTATAAATGGATTTCGAACGAATTGTATTTTTAAAAACATCGCGTTTTACTCCCGTGCTTGTGATTTTTATGGCGGGATCGGAGACAACGCCGATTAGTTGAATCAAAGACAAGAACAACCTAAACACTGTTTTTCCAAGATGATTTTTCCAATCGTTAAGTTTTCATAGTTTTATGGCCGTTTAAAACTGATCGAGTGTCGCCAATAGTTCAATTATTATTTATTTCATAAAAAAATAAATACTTTCAAAATGCTCAGGTACAAAATCATGGCAGACATTATAACGAGTTCAGAACCGCGGTTTACAGAACGAAAATCGGACAACCCTATTAATTTATAATATATGCTTAGACCAAATTATTAATTGCGTCATAAAATCCAGTGCGACGAAGACCCTTCTTCCTTGGTTTCGGCAAATTCCTCTAAACATACTGCCACCTATCTCTATCACCTACTGATTCTCACCGATTTTACTATTTGGTTCCACTGTTTTAGTAGGTACCAGTTTTCTTTTTTTTTTTTATTAGTAACTATATTTGATCGGTTAAAAAGTTCATCGTTGTGCAGTTTCCGCCATTCATTTGTCTGAGCAATTTTTCGTTTTTCAGTTTTTCTCAAAGGCCTGCACGTTTCTGCTGGGCCACCGGTCTTAACAAAGTTACGTGTGTGCTAGCTTTTAAGTTCTTCGAGATTACTCTGAACATTTTACTTAGTCCATAAAACATTTATCGTTGCTGATTGTAATCTCATTGACTACGGATTTTTCCAAAATCGATAGAATATGTATATAGTATGAATTGACGAAAAAACGGATACGACGCGTGACTCGATAATATTAAATCATACATGACACACATAGTACCTACGTGTGTGTGTGCAAAAAATTATATAACACTGCGGAAAATAATATGAAAACTGTTGAAAAAATTCGTTCATAATAATGGTCTTTCTTAAGATTCACTTTCACCGTATTATAATATTGTATTGATTGTTTCGGCACTGTATATCATTACACGGACACCGTATATTACTGCATAATATTATGTGTACGTGTGCGACAACAATACAGCAGCTCGACGACGAGACAATAAGAATGGAAAAAAAAAAAAAACATATTCAGCCGTATAATAATAATACGTAACGGCTGCCCGACAGTTTATAATAATTATTTTACGCCAAAATATTTTTTACTGTCAATATGATACACAGTGCGACAACTAATAACCCCGTGGCTCTTACATGGGTGTTTTTTTTTTAACGTAACAACGATAAAAGTAAGAATTACAATAATAATAATAATTGTTGTCACATCATTTCCTGATCGATTTGCAAAACACGGTCGCCTTTTTTTTTTTATGATATTTTTATTTTCTCCTGTACAGAGCAACAAAACATAATAATTCACGAAACGCGTTCGATCTCGTTGTGTACGTGACATATTCGAATAAACAGTCCGTTAAACTGTATTATAATAATACGTATTATTACGGTTTGTGAGAACTGTGTTTACTATAATATAGATACGTTTGCTGCAGTGGTTTAAACAGTCCTTGGACGGCTCAAGTTCGAAATTTGTTTTCGCGAAAACGCTATTGCCAATACACAAATTTTATTGCCCGTTTACGCGAATAATATACGCAAACAATGAAATAAATAATGCGAGAATTTTATTTATACATTGTGTTATGTTCTCATTCGAACACTTCACCAAGGCCAGTACGATTCGCACTAATTATACATCCTACTCGTATAATATTGTACATTTACACGCGATCTGAATAATATATTATAATGTAAATCGTCAGACCGGCAATTGAGATGAAATTAATACGATTCGGAGTGAACGCGAAAGGTCCAAATTGTACACGACCAATATCGAACTATTCGATAAATGTTTATTAGAATATATTAATATGCTCTATTATATTATAAACACGAAAACATTTCGTACCGACGTAAAATAAGGATATTTTACCCCTTGATGTGGGGGGTAAAAAAAAGCGCCTACAATTTTTTTCGTCTTTTACTTATCTAAAACCTCGCAAACCTCTTTTTTAACGTCAATAATTTCTAAAACTATCTTGTTCCTGACAAAAATACCTACATATATTATAGTTTTCAATTACTTTCTTATATTAGTACCGTGGTCTTTTTTTTCATGTCACGCTCTAGTGGTTATAAACAAAAAAAAATATTTCCTAAAAAAAAAATTGGTAAAACTCATACCTTTTTTTAACGCTCGTATAAGTTTTCTTCATTTTTTTTTTAATACAACATTTTTATCGCCTTAAGATGATACTACTGACACAGTAGTATACTTTGCACCATGATTAAATGTCTATGTTATTCTAATGGAACTTAAAATTAAAAAAAAAAAAATTGAAATTATCATTTACCTATCTAAAATGATATCAATTGTTGTACCTATATGTTTTGTATCGTAATTATTGAAGTCGCACAGTGTTTGTTCAGAGTTAAATAAACGTGAAAACTGGTGCAGAGTATTCGCATTTTACGGTCTCATACTTGTCACAAAATTAGTAATATTTTTTAATATACGTTAAAATATATTATTTTTAAAAAAAACACCAATCAGTCCTACTGAAATTCCGGGGGAAAAAAATATAAAAGTTAAAATCTATTGAAAAAAAAGTGTTTAACAGCCAGTCGTGTGATGAAAAATCGAGCGAAAAATGTTTCGAAAACGCCGCCGGTCCGTGATGTTCAGAAGCGATTCTAGAAGATTCGTGAACCGCAGGTGGTAGACATTCGGTTAATTGAAAAGGACCGTCACAAAATCGGTACGCATTATACGTATTGTAACAATCAAAATCGATTAGTGCGTTCGAACGGTGAGGTCGATTTATATTCAAAATGAGAATTAGAACTGAGATAGTAAAAGTATACACACAAGCATTAAAATAATACGAACGAAATACAGAACCCACACAACAATAATATTATGATCGTCTCGTGTGGAATGTGTAGATCGACGTTGTACACAAATAAGTGCTAACGAAAATTGATATTCTGTCGAATGTTCAACGAATATTGTAACAGTTAAAGTTCTAGAACCGTTGATATTTGCTTACTTTACCCGTTCTAATAACGAAAAGTAAATCTCAACGGAGCAAAAACGTTTTTAAAACGCTGTTTATACGACGAAAAAAAAACATAGTTCAAATTGTGCACAACGAAAGAGAGAATTTGATGAAACTCGCGTTTTCAGCTCTAAAATATTTTGATAGCCACACGATTCGACACGCGTACTTCAATAGTGGTCAAGATCGTCTTGAACTCTTAGGACGTTGCATCCGTTCCGATAGTGTATGAAATAAAAAAGTTCGGAAGAGCGAAAAAAAACATGATCCAAAAAGGTGTACGGAAACTGTTTTAACCTAATACCAACCACCGGGTCGTGTATATCTAGCATATATTAGACACTGAAAGATGAAAATAATTGAAGGTTTGACGGAACAGTGAAAATCGACAAATATTCTAAAAGCGTCGAGAGTTTTCCAAGTCGCTCGAACATTTTTAGATTTCGATCGCAGTAACAACCCGTTCCCGATGACGTTTGAGAGAATGTCGAGAAATTTTAAGCGCTTTTCACTAATTATCGCGCAACATAATATCATCATCATTATGGCTCGCTATTACAGCTGAACAAACCGATTTCGAAATAAAATACCGTCTCATCGGACCGTTCGCCCGTTGTATTTTAAAATTATAAACTCGCGGCTGCCGCATTCCGGCGGAGGCCGTTCTCGGGCGGAATAAATATCGTGCCCCCCGGTACCGTAAAACGCGAATCCCCACGAAACGAAGCCGCGACAAAAAGAAAATTGAATGGTGGCGAATGAAGATAACAATATAAAAATATAACTGAATATAATTTTAATACGTTTTTTGCGCGTGTTTGAATGTATGTGCGGCGCGCGTGCGCTTTTATACATTGAAAACGAGAAGAAAAAAAAAAATGACGAAGATGAAACGATGATACAAATGCGCGTCGTAAAAAAATATCTAAAAAAAATCGATACAATAGGATTGCCGTTGATAATGATTATTGTGATCGCGACGGGCGGCCTTTGACGGACGAAAAGCGTACCTATTGTGCCGACCTTGCTCTCGTGAGCGACACGCGTGTCATATTATACACACGAAAGTACCATATTATTGTATCGTTGTCATTATGCACGTTGAATTCTGATTCCCGAACCGTCCGGCAAACGGTTTTTGGTAAAAAAATAAAAAATGTCAATCGCTGTCGATATTGTATCGGAGCCAACGGGCAAAGTTTGTAACGTTTCTACGCCCGGGGTTTTAGTGTTGACGACGCTGCTGTCGGATCCAACTATTTCTAAAATTTTGTGTTTGAAACGATTTTCATCGCGCGGTCGCGTCAATTTTAGGGTTCGAACTAGTGTGGTCTCTAGCGGTGTGTTTCACCGAAACCCCGCCGAAAAAATTTAGATAATTTAGTGGCGAATCCATTTTTCGAGATAAAGACGTCTCGAATGGCGCACGTTTTGCCAATTTTCAAATTATGTCCTGGCGACTTTATCTGAAAACATCGTGATTTTTTTAAAACTTCAAATTGTTAACGTACCGTAGAATCGGGAGAAATCGAGCGCTCTAAAAAAGGTTTTGCTCTTATAAAAAAAAAAAAAAAACATTTCAAAGTCGACCTACCATATACTTTTCAAAGTGTGTTTTGGTATTACATACAAATTTTGACCGCGACCGTTCCTCTTCATACGAGGCCGGATCGCGGCCTAAATTCTGTTCTAAACGGACAAATCGGACTATAAAAAGTTATAAGAACAAAAGGAAATCTTAACAAAAAAAAAATAACACGAAAAACAAAAACCACTAAAAACTATAGGACAATTAAATCAGAAATGAAACAAATGTTATCCCTTTTTTTTGAGTCGGTGCCGTTCAACAGGTACATTCAATTAAAAATAAACCACGTATCGCAAAAAGGTTCGACGAGGAACGAACAAAGTTGGTTATAGAGTAAAACAATGCTTATTACCTACTATATTTCTATTGTACTACGGTTGACGACAGCGATTCCTAAAAAGTAATAAAATTTTTATTTTCGTTTATTTTATACTTTTTTTTGTTTGTTTTTTGAAGTCTATTTCGTTAAAATTGTTTTCATATCATAATTTTTTGGCGGAACGCGATTACTTTCCACGTTGTCATAATTCATACCGTGCGGTGTCGTCATTTGCAACTCGAAATAGGTAGTTGTTTGTAGTTGTACACCGCATAACGTTACCGCGATTTGTCTGTATGATTTTTTTTTTTCAAAAGAAACAATATTGTTTCGATAAAATTTATATGGAACCGTGTCTGACGTATGAACGAAAAAAAATACCCAACGCAGAACCTCCTAATACTTTTTGATGCAGGTGAAAAATACTGCGGCTGATATCGACACATTGTTCCGAGGTGAATCGATAGTAAAAAGTTTATCGCGTTGTAAAATGCAAAAGTTACACACGGAAATCAGCAGAAAGGACGTAATATTGCACACCGAGAAGGTGTACTGACGTTATAGCTTTTTGCGTATCAAGAATTTGTTATCGTTTAACATATGAATACGAGGTGGTTTATATGACACGTCGTGTTCGGTAATGTTATTGACAGCAGCGAACTGTTGTTTGAAAAAAATTACAAAAAAATCTGATTGAAGTACCGACGCGAAAGGGGTGCAGCTAAGTGTCTAAAAGGGATCCAAAAATATCTTTGGTTTTTTTTTTTTAACATCGATAAAAAAAATGAACGGTACGACGGTAAAGGTGCAGTACAACGCTTTGGGTGAGTCATTGGTTTCGAGGTTGCGGTTTATCCGTATTATTTAATATCTGAAAGCAACGATAAATCATTATTGCGTTCGAAAAAAACGATTCTGAGCTGGTATATAAATATATATCTCTAATCTAATAAGTCCTGGGTGAAAATAAAAAAGGTCGCAAATTACTCCTATAATACGTACGTAAAAAAAAAAAAAAAAAAAAAACAGTGTATAAAGCAAAAATTGTTTTCAATCTTTTATAACGTATTAAATTGATTAAGTGTATAAAAGTTTACAAACGACGTGGAATAATTTTTTATAACGTTAGTTTAATAGGTTCTGACGCCGGATTTGGCGAAATCGCCATTTTTGTCGTTTTCGGCACACAACTCAGAAAATAATCAAAATATCAAAAAAATGGTGCAAATAAAAAACAATTCAAAGCCGAAATCGGTATTCAACGTTACGATTGATGGAGCACTCCTTCTACCCGACAACGTCGTTACACAAATCTGAAAATTTCAACATTTTCGCCCTAAAATTCTCGATTTTTTTTTTCTTATTTGGCGTAAAAAACTCCAACCAAAGTACCACCGGAGTCCATAAAACTTTTGTAAGAGTTACTCACCTCGGAGCATTCTTTCTATACGAAAAGTCGTTGACAGAAAAACAATACATTCCTCGCTCGTTGCTCGGAATCTAAAAATTACCTCTAAAAATGAACGCACTGTACGCGTCATACACGTAACCATGCGCGTTTTGCGTTCCGCTGACGATTGCTCATCGTAAATTATGAGAAATATACACAACGTTTATTAAATCAACACCTCTCTATAGGTAAATAGCTAATACTTTATCAATGACATAATAACTAAATTCTATCAAAAAAAAAAAAAAACTGACAAAATGAAGTAAAAAAACATCACTTGTTTCGTTTTTCATACTGCCGTTATTCTATACTTTGTAAACTAATTACGAGTAAAATTTTGTATTATTATTGGTAAAATCGTTGACAGGCCGGTCACACCGGTCGGGCGTAACCTGCAGCATACAATTATAATACTATTGTAAACCAATATCGCGTTGTATAATGATTATTTTCAACAAAAAAAAAACCCAAGTTCAAACAAAAACTAACTTACCGAGACTAGAAAAAATAGAGAAAAAAAATGTTTGAAGATTTTCAATTTTTTAATGATAATATTTTGAAATTGCAATTGATTTCAATTCAGTTCAACATGAATCGCCACCTCTCAGTGTCTACGCGTTGGCATCTTGTACATAATGGACATATAAAATTAATGTTTTATTCAAATTTAAAGGCGACGTAATTACCGTCATACGGTGAAATTTTGTATATTTAGGGTATTTGTTGTCGTTCATGGATTTTCTGATACGACAAAGTTTGTGTTTTTCCAATTTTCGTTCTGAAAATGGTTCTAAGCTCGCGGTCATACCGAGAAACGTCGCGTATTAGACGTTTAGGAGCACTTTTATCGAATGAAATTTTAAATGACTACCAATCGTTTTGTTTCAAAGTAAAATAATCGATTATTATATATTATTCGGTATGAACGCTGATCAGACGCTCTCGACGGGATAACTCGACTCGTCGCAAAAGAATCAGTGTACATTATTTTAGATAAGTGTTCTACTTCGACGTTTAACAAGAATCCAGATCACTGTTTACGATCGCGTAAAACTATATTTTGAGAGCAATTTACGCGCGGCACACGTTAAAATTCACGCTCGTAATAAAATCGACACGCTTGTAACGACGAAATAACCGAAATCGTTTCTCGTAAAAGCATTGCGGAATTTTCAATTTAATGGCAATACGTAATAATTTTAAACAGCGGTTACGACATGGACAATACGGTGCAAAAAATGAAAATAATTGGCGAAACACCAGATGCGTAGTTGCGCGATGAAATACACACACCACGCGTTACAGCTACACGATGTATAAAATGAAAAATTGCAGAAAGAATAAAAAAAAAAAACTAAACGCATTGTAAACTATTGATTTTTCTGAGCTTTCACTGCAGTGTTTGGCCGCCAATATAAACAAAAAATATGTATATTCAAGTATCCAGTTTATTATTATATCGTTTCCCGCTTGTTTACGAACTATAACGTATTATGTACCAGCGGAATTCGCGGTAAAAAAATACATTAAATTTCGTGGTATAAACGACAAAAACATACGAAAATGTTAAAGTTAGCAACTACTTTGTACGATTTCAAATGAAAAACACAGGAAATTTAAATATTACAACGTGTATACACATAATAGAGATTTATTATAAAAAAAAAAAGACGGAATTGGTAAAGGTCGGGAGGGCAGTTTGACGGAGTAGCGACTATACCCTTTGGGTGGGTCACTGGTTTCGGAATTATGATTTAAATGAATAATTTAACACCTGACAACAATGATAAACCTTCGAAAAAAACGATTCTGAGCGAGCCCAGAATTTCCGAATAGCCAAATCTCAGCACGATAGGACAGCGGGAAGCGGGTTATAACTTATAAGATCTGTGAATAAAAAATAAAACCGAATAAAAATTTAAAGTTTTCATTAACATATTCAAATACGTATTACCAACCTTGTGTTTAAATTATAAAGCTTTTACTCGCAAATTGAACTTTTTATTGGACAAAAACCACAAAAAGTTGATCTTTTTAAAAATTTTCTCAGCTTTCGTCGTGTTCGGCACGTAACTTGGAAAATAATCAAAATATCAAAAAATGCTTCAAATCGAATTAAATTTGAAGCGCCAAAATCCCAACTTTTATGTATAACAATCGGAGCACTCCTTCTACCCGAAAACGTCGATGAAAACCTGAACATTTCAGGTTAAATTTTTTATAAAACGATAGTTAACGGGCAAATGTCCCCCTCAAACAGGCTCTTGGCTGGTCTTCCCAAATTTTCTAAATCAATGCAATATTTTTGTACTTCTTTGTCCCTATTGTTTGCAGTTTATAAGTATAAAAATTTAAAAAAGACGATCTGAGAAGTGACCAGATGCAGTGTTTAAAAGGGCAGCTTGCGTATTACATCTGAAACAAGGGAGGCCGCCGAACGTTCAATAGCGAGTCGGATACATACAGGAGTAGATAAATTTAGACATTTGGACGCTCAGCGCAAATCTTTTTTTTTTGATCCTCAAAAAAAGTAAAGAAATAAAATTACCCAATATCTAAAAAGTTAAAGAAAAAAATTTAAAATTTGCGAACTTGAACATTATGGCTACCTAAAACGTGTTTATTTCAAGTATGAAATACCTGCACTGTTCTCATATAATATGCGTCACAAATTTTGAATCCATTTAAAGACGATGATGATATTGTACACTGTTACGTGGCAACTTGACGTATTAATTTTGCAGCCCAAATGAACGATATCGATACTTACTTTTTGAAGTTGATTTTTTTTCCTAAACTGAGTGTCAAAAAGTTAAAACATTTTTTTGTTTCTGAGCGCAACACGATGTATGCATTGTTTTTACAATAATGTTTTTTTTTTCCTGTAAACAACTCTTTAAGGGCAGCAAAAACGCTCCGATTTTTAAATTCAGAGTACCTTCATGACAGGTCCTGTGAACTTTGATGGTACTTTGAGGGGTGTCAAATTTTAAAGTTCAAAATTGAAAAAGTCACAGTCTTTAAACCACGGATAAACTCAAGTAAAACGCTAATTACGGCAAACGTGTTTTTTACATACACATTTAGTTTTTTCGGCCGCCATCACATCCAAATCGACGGTCAAAACAACAACTGATTTCGAACATTTTCGAGCTAGAACTTTAAAATCTGCGAAAAACGTACCAGGACGACTAGACAACCGAGCTCGTTCGGAGCCGTATTTTCAAAGACAACGATTCATCGTTGCCTTCGGATGTCGAACAACGCGTTTGAACCGCAACTCCCAAATAGTGATCCCCGGCCTTTTCATTTCACCACCTCCTCGAAAGACATTTAGATCCGAGTTTTTCTTTTTGCATGCACTTATTTTTTAATTTTTTTATCGTATCCTCCAAACGTCTCCTCTGCCCGGGGCAGTTATTGAAACCCTCAGTCAAATCCCCGACCCTGGGGATACACCGACGCGTCACGTTTTACAAACATTCGTTCGCGCATTGTTCCCCCCCGGTCGCTCGCGAATCGCGCGACGAAATTATTTTTCGCCAGCTCGCGCCACGACGGTTCGCGATCGTGCAGTGAAAAAAACCTTGCACACGCTCCAGCGTGTACTTGCACGATGTGTAGGTGTACAAGCGCATTAAGAGTATTATTATAATAAATATAACCGTAATGAATATACTGTAACAACAATGCAAATAATTATTATTATTCGCAATGTTTTTTCCCCTCGCATCCTTCGCGCACGTCGTGACCGAACCGTCATCGTGATGCGAGCGCGCGACAATTATTATACGTATTATAAACTAGTCTGGCCCGTTAATTTTCGACGCGTTTTGGCATTCGTTGTACTGTTACGATACACGCGGACAAAAAAAAAATCATATTATTCAAACATTTCGCGAATTATCATAACTACTATGCGCGCGCGCACAACGATTGTACAACACAGTATCGTGATCGTCTGCTCCGAGAACGATATCGTATTTTTAAAACTATTTTTTTCTGTATCGAGTTTTCCGACTCCCTCTCACGGCGGACGAACGTCGGTGTTTTACGCGCACCGAGGCTCTCGTACCGGTCGTCAAAAGTTAAAAATCGAGCGGAATAACTAACTCGCCACGTTTTCGTTGAGACAATTTTCTGATCTAACGCGCGTTATATAGCTCCAAGACGAATTATTTTCTTATACGGCGGACAATTATTTCAACAGTACGGGTGCGAAACACGCGTGTGAACCTTCGAGTGGACACTTTCTGTTTTTTCAATTGAACAGCAAAAAAAAAAGTTCACACTCGCCGCGACTCGTTTGTATTTCGGCTTTTTTTTTCATTTCGGTATTCATTCACAATTTTCTTTTCTTTTTTTTTTTTTTTGTCCAAACGCCAGAGTTCGTTGCTCTTTGCTCCGAACTGCCGCAGTTGCGCGATAATATTATATTATTATTACTGGCCGCGGCGACGACTACGACGGATAAGTTTCGATACGACACTTGGACCGCAAACTCAACGATGCGTTAAGTTTACACGCTGCAAACGAATATTATGCGAGCACACACATTATTATAACATTATTATTATTGTTCGACGACAGGAAACGTACACACGTCTGCAGTGGAAAACACTCGCGATTTGCCCGCGATACGCACCGAAAATAGCAGCTGCCGCCCCGCATCGCGTGGCGTAAAAAGTTTTTTTCAAAAAAAACTATACGCAGCCGTCGCGACTCGCGGTGACGTCGGATGGAGAACGTACAATCATTTTTTTTTTTTTTCGCTTAAATTTCGTTCGGTCAAATGTACCCGTTAGTATAAAGTTAACGTAATATATAGATGATCCTAAGAAATATTGTTTTAAAAAGAAATTTCATTACGTTTTTGGCCAGTAACGACGGTTCGAAATTTCGCATTCGGAGTTCTTTTCCGCTGGCACTCGAGTATCAGTCGGCAACTTTTAAACGTATACAGTCTACACGTTGTTTGATGTACGACTACTGTCGTTGGACAATTTTTAAAAATCGTTTTTTTTTTTTAAGTTATTAGGGTTTACCTCGTTGTTGAGAATTAAATTTCGTTAATATATACTTTTTTTTTTTTTAATAATCAAAATTTCAACAAAACTCAACGACAGGCGATTCTGAATCGTAAAAAACAAAAATTTGTTAATTATTGTTTCATTCGTGATGGATTCCCTTTAAAGATAGCCTACTACTGCTGTAGATTTATACACATTGATTATACACTCATTTATACCTTGTTTGTTCGTATATTTAATCGATGAAATACACTATAGAACGCGCTCTGGCCGAATTCGATGAACTTTTAAAAAGGTCGTTCGTGGATTTTCTGATACGACTAGGTTTGTATTTTTCCGATTTTCGTTCTGAAAACGGTTCTAAGCTTGTGATTATATCAAGAAACGTCACGTATTAGACGGAGCACTTCTTTTTCAATTATTTCAATAGTATAAATGTGTTTTTAGTCATGCCAATGTACATTTTATTTTCGAAAACAACATTTCGTGTATCAATGATTGTGATTTTTTTTTTTTTGTAGGCTTAGAGCCGACGCTGAGAATTAAAAACAAGAACCTAAACACTGTTTTTACAAAATTATTTTGCAAACAAATAAGTGTTTGTAAGTTTATTCGTAACGTTTAGAAAATGATCGGCATAATTTCAACATTTGTTATTTACATTAACGTTTATAAATTGTATAGTAGTGGCGTGGTTTTAAAAAATATATTTTACTTCATCAACAGCTGGTCGTCGCGCTAGAAAATCAAAATAATGTCAGGTGGTTTTTTCAACATTATAACTATATAAAACTATCAACAAAAGAGCGTGCCACGCTTAAAATATAAAAAACATCTTCAAGTCGAAATATATATACACATATATATATATTAAGTACATCGACCTACTACTCCTCATTTATTTTACAACTAACCACAAATATCAACTGAACTCGTTTTAGCAAGCAAAATACAAAGGAAATATATTACATCTGCAGAAAACATAAACGCAATAAGAATTTACGAGCATAAATGTGTTTTTTTTTTTCACACCACGGTACTAAACTTGTAAAATATTGTTTTCAAGCGAATCGTAACACTGAAACCTGATAGATATATAAATCGCTTACTGAATTCGTAGCGAAAAAGAAATAATTGATCGTTACAGAACTTATACACGCAATGTAATATGCATAGACATGTAAACCTGTATGTACTGCGCGTATCTCTCTTTTAACACACAAGACGCGTACTTGTCGCCAAAATAATGTAAGGGCAATCGTGGATGAAATAATTTTTGTACTTTTTTTTTCATGAAAAATAATTATTTTATCAAGGTTTAGGCTTATCATTTTGTAATTTTCACGAAACAATCAAACTAAATCATTTTTCATCCATGATTGCCCTACGTTTGTTTTGCGACTCAATTTCACATCTAAACGCAGTCCATTACATGTCTATGATAATATTATGTTACGTCGATCAAATCGTTATTATTCTCGATTATTAAAATTCGTTTGACAATAGTTTTTTTTTTTCTTTTTTATCTCACACAGAGTACGGCTTTAGCTGGATTCAAATGGCAAAAATCGGCTACGGTCCGTTTTCACATCCATTTTTTTTATTTCTACCGATTCGCTTCGTTTGGAGTTTAATTTTTTTCAATTATATCGTTACGTGTTCAGTTCACAATATTTTTCACAAATCGCTTGCGTATGATTGTTGCGCGATTACATTTTAATTTCTTTAAATAACGTAAATTATACGTAAAATAGAAAACGCGATCGTCACAGAAAAATATTGTACGCCTTGAAGAATCATCTTGTTTAGAAAACTGAAATTCGAATGAGTACCTAATAATGTTTTAAAACACGACATTATGAGAGGAATAAAAATTGGAAGCGTTTAAAAAACACGCTCTCGTATATTTTACGAAAACTTTGACTCGACGTAGTTTCATTTTGAACTCAAATATTACACATGTTATTTCTGGTGTTAAATTCTGTTGTGCTCGTTGGTCATGCTACATAGTATTTTATTCGGATTTTTTCAGCGACGAACAAACGATATTAATTGCGATAAACGCGTAAAAACTGGTTCTCGTAATTAAATTGTGAAATACTTTTCTTGTACGTTATTATTGACACGCGACCCGTGCAGGTTCTGCCCGTGAAATTTAATTACCTACCTACCATTTAAAAATAGTTTGGCGATAAAAATCTTTTTTCCCGACAAACGGTGGAAAAAAAAAATTGTTCGTAAAAATATAACGGAAACCGCACGCTATGGACGTCTTCCAGAATATTATCGTGGTACGTGGCCGGGTTCCAAGCACTTACACCACAACACATCGTTAAAATGCGTCCGTCTATTTAGATGAAGAAAAATAGAACGCAAGTAAACACGATTCTTCGGGCCCGGTGGACATAACGACTGTCCATAACGCGAACAAATCTGTTTTAAAACACCGTCTCATTTCTGTGTATTTCAATCCTACATAGACACTTGACGAGGCCTCACTCAGTAAGCATATTTCTATATCATGCTACAAATATAGAAGTTAATGCTCAAAACGTCCGGAAAACATGAAGGATAGTAATAGAATTACATTAGAAAATCGTTTTGCCATTGTGGAGCTAAGGCATAATACGAGTTACTGCCGACCAAGAAATATCGTTTGTGTCATTTGACCGACAACGGACGTCCAATAATTTAAGATCGAAATGTGTTTTTGTTTTCTATTTTATTATTTTTATTTGATGAATCTGAACAAAAACGCGTTGATGCTCGGTATATTCCACAACATGTTATATCGTTCAATCGACCGTTAGGGACGCGAATACCGACCGAGAATTATTCTGTGAGGAAATTCTCGTGTGGTTACCAGCACGAATAAAATATATGTGATGATCGCGAGAATCGACTGTGGTGATCCGTTCGTCATTTTTGCATCAGCTGCACACATCGCGGTAGAAAAAATAATTGGTATGACAAATATGAAAGTAAAACTGCTGCAAAAAAAAAACCCAAAAATGAGTAATCGTATCGACGAGCGACGATGAATCAAACACTCCGAATCGGTGTTACATTATTGTACAAGCGTGCACTTTTGTACGACGGTTCTAACACGATATATAACAAAAATGTAACGAAAATTAAAAATCGATAATTTTTAATTCTTTTTTTTTAAATTAACAAATTTATTCTCCCCCGACACACACCGCAACGATGGTGAATCGTTTTGATTCTTGAACATCACGCTCGTTTTGTTTTTCCGTGTACAGGCTGTAAAACGATTCATTCGTACGGTTGTAAATATTAGAACAAGTTATTAACGATGACGATGTTCACCATTGCGGTACTGTGCGAGAGTCGGGGAGTTGAAGTTTCGATACATTCCATTATCAACCGTGTTGCAGTTTGAAATAATTATAAATCCACAACCGTCGTCCGTACCCATATAATTACGTTTACTCCTTGAAATTCTGAAAATCCCTGAAACGGTATTGGTATTTCTTTTCATACTTTACTACCGTGCCAAGGTAAGAAGTGTACTGAAGCATTAGACGAATCGCTATGAAAAAAAACATATTTCCGTACACGGGCGTCACACGCTGGGGGACTTGGCCTGCGCAGAGTCCCTCCGTTTCCGATTCTTACGATGTTTGGTTGATAAAAGAAATCGGCCTTTTCGATCGAGCACGATAGTCACACGTTGACAGGTGGTTTTAGCCCGGCCGAGTGGTGGAACGCGCAGAGATCTCGAAGGGTTTGCATACATTTTGTCCCGAGTTTTTCGGTTTTTACGAAGTTGGGGTACAGCGAAAGCCGTCGATTGACGTTCTCACGACGGCGACACTTCGGACGACGGATTTTCCGTTGCCGCCGCACCAGAGAAGTAACTGAACCGTGAAGCAACATTGTAGACGAACGTGTATTAAAGAAACAAAATAACATTTCAGCGTACGGGGGCGTCATTGGGGTGCTACGGTAAATCTACGAGGATTAGCTCATTCGATACCTGCAGCTCACGCGGTGTGCGTAATAACTGTTGTAGTCATCGGACATCTTCGCGGGTGATCATCAGCGAAAGCACGCACACGGTGCGAATTTCTTCGTTTTTATATTATACCACACACACGCGCGTTTGAGCGAAAGATCGCGGCGTATTATAAATAGTATTGTGGTCAACATAAAAAAATAATCGAATTCGTCAACATAATGTTTCACGTTACACTGTACGCGTTCTAGGTGTAGAAAGTGTGCCACCGCGGTGTTACGAAACCTCTCGGCGCGGGCGCGGCGTCGGAGCGGCTGGGAAGTTCCGTCCGAAAAACACGCGACCGGAAACGAGTACACGGCGCACGGATTTAGAAGTAGTCGACGACGGTCGATTTTGTGCGCGGATTCGAGTTCGTCACAATCTGTGCGAGTTTTCGATTTCGAGTTATGACGTCGGAAGAACGAACGCTACTGAAGACCCGCTAAGGTCACGAGCTAGTTAAAAAGTCAATTATTTTTTAACCTCGACGACGGGGAGGAGGGTCTACGTCGCTGGATTTTACGACGCAAACACGTCTCGGCAGCTCTACAAATCCAACTATCAATCCCGAAAACGGTTTGGAACTCGTTATGACGTCTGTTACCTAACTAATATTATGTTTTCACGAGTCGATTTTCGGAAATGTTCGTACATAGAGAACGCGAACGACAAGTGAAAAATATTGAAATCGTGACGATCAATTTTAAACGGCCATAAAATAACATGAAAACATATCTATTCGCAAAATCGTCTTGTGCAGAAACGGTGTTCAGGTTCTTGTCTTTAATTCAACTTGTGTCAGTGTTGGCTCAGCCAAAAAAAAAAAATTACAATTTATTACGAAACGATGTTTTCAAAAGTAAAATGTACAACGGCGCATGACTAAATATCCACACGTACGATTAAAAAAAAAAAATGATTAGGTGCTCCCAAATGTCTAATACGCGACGTTTTTCCATATAATCACACGGTAAGGGACCATTTTCAGAACGAAAATCGGCAAATACAAGTTTAGTTGAATCGGAAAACGTATGAACGACGAAGACCCCTAACCGCAGCTAATTATTTTTGTTTTTAAGTTGTTCGGTTAAAAGTTTTAATTCGACTTTTCATAGTTAACTATCGTTGTTAAGTTTGTTTATCAAGTTAATTTTTGTTTTTTTTTTTGTTAATATTTTCAACTGAAGGCAACTTAACTGTGTATTAACTTAACTAATCGCAGTAAACTTTTTTTACCAACTTTGCTCACGACGGATAGGCAAAGTGCTGAGCAGTGGATTTTTCCCCGGCAAAGTTATCGTGCTACTAAACCATTCGCGGTACGTAAACTGATGGTGAGTTCTACTGTCGGATCGAAAAACCGGGTTTGAAAAACTTATGAACTAAGTAACGGCTAGAAATCCAAAAGAATAAATTCGTATAGAAATACGACGGTATAGAATATGCAGCGCCCATATGTTCCAATGCTCCGATTGAGGGAACCCCTTGATATTTACAAAATATTTTAGCCATCATTGATATTTTCTTCTCGCCATTGTAGTCTGAGAAACACAGAGAAATCTCGTTAACTTTAAAGCGTAAATCGTAGACGAAAAATAAAAATTGGAATTATAATAAAGCAATTTTTTATTGCTGACGGCTCGTAGTCGTTAGTAGATCACGTCGTATTCTTCAAAACGAATCACTCCGACGTTTATTGAACGTTTTTAGATTCTGAGGGCAGCGGTATTGTTTTACGTTTTTCTCTAACGAAAGGTCTATGATGAACTCTGATGGTACACTTTGAGGGGTCTCGAATTTGAAAGTTCAAAATTGAAAAAGTTACAGTCACGAAACTGAGGATTAATTACGGCTCGCTTTTTTTTTTCGAAAATTTTCGAGCCGAGCTTCGAAATTCTCGACAAATTTACCAGAACCAGCGTACGCCAGACAATCGAGCTCGCGCAGAATCGTATTTCCGAATGGTCGGACAATTCGCTTAACCGACAATTATTCCCGAAACAAATGACCGACCCAAAGAGGGCTAATAAAATACTCCGTCACCTAACCCGACCTAACCTTTACTCGTTCCGGCCTTTTACCGATCGCGCGTTGTGTACACTCCTCTGCGGTACGTATTTTGAACACAGTTTCATCGTGTCTGTTTTCGCACGATGAAACGAATGATCGACGGCCGACCACCTGTGAGAGCGGCGACCACCACGTGGGGTCGGCGAAATTTCAAGTTTCAGACGGATCGTAACTCAGACGCGAGATGAGTTTGGTTTACCTACGAGCGGTCGCCGCCGTTAATTTACGTTACGTTAATGTTGCATAGATTTAAGCGCAACACGCGGATACTCTGCCCTTGATCCACTTTCGCGTGACGGCTGCCGCGGTCCGGTTTCTACGTGCGCGAGATCACACACACTCGCGCGAGAACGGGTTAAATTGGTCGCCGTTTCTGTTGTCGTTGATAACGTATTATGATGATTAACGACGAAGCGATTGTAGTGACTTTACAGCAGGCCTTTAGGCTACACATCAAAAGCGTATGATAGTATTATTATTATGACGATAATTTGAACAAAGTCAACCCGGCGGCAGTGACTGACTACTCAATCTCTTCCGATCGTCGAGGCTTAAAAGACGGGGAATATTCCTTCCGTCTTTTTTTCTTTACTCGTTTTCTTAGTGAACGGTTTAAAAATCGAGATTTTGCACTTCAAGTCCATCAAGTTAACTAGTTTAAGTTAGAAGTCTGTGACTACGTACAATCTAAACACACGTTGCTTGATATAGTGTCGTTGGCCAATTTTTATGAATTTTTTTTAAACTGACCTCGTTGTTGAAAATCAAATATCGTGAATACGTTTTAATCGAAATTCCAAAAAAAAAAAAAATCAAACCACGGTATATACTGCGGGTATTCTGAACGGTAATCATTTTTCAAAACAGAATTTTGTTAACTGTTGTTTCAGTTGTGATGGAACTAGGATGGCCTACTGCCATGGAAAAATACAGTACAGAACGCGCTCTGGTGGAATTCGATACTAACTCATTCGGATATTTCTGATGGTGTTATAAAATAGATCTGTTGATTTTTTTTTTCCTGTTCGTGTACAGGTGTTGTATATATTTCGTAGTGGTTTTGCTCAGTATACCGGTCACGGTGTTTAACTTTTTGATGCTCCGGAAAACAGCGATTTTCGAAGAAAAGAAAACTTTGTTCCAGAGAACTGTTTTTTAATGACAATTATTACTTTAGGGGTGCACGGAGTAAACATACTTTTATCAGGGTTCGTCGTCACGTGTAACCGTAATAACAATCTACAGCAACTGATACCAACGTTTTACTATACAAATCGACGAAGCGACGAAAACCATTCCCTGATCACACTGCAAAATGTACGCATTGTATGGTTCAAAAATTGCGTTCATTTCCCACGGCAGAACTTGTATTTTTGTATCTCATCGTTTAAATTAAAATTATCTTTTTCTGAAGTAAATATATCACCTGTTGTTATACTCAATCAGGTTCATTTGCTGACGACTATTTCGGTCGATATAGGCAGACTTTGCCACAAAATTGTCCCACTCCATTCTTCCCCCTCACCGGAAAATTCCCATGGAACGGGACGATTTCGTGTGAAAATTTCAATCGTAACGGCGAATACGACGCGTTACCTATCCAGTGTCGTTTTCGTTTATAAAACATGTTTCATAGTATCGATATTTTCAATAATCGAGTTCGGTGTATACTTTCAGTATACGTATAGTTGACAGCCCGTTTTTTTATTTCAACAAATAAAAATCGACAACAAATAGAAACTGCACGTGAATCGTTTGACAGATTATAGCACATGAAATACTAACGTACGACAAAATATACATAATAACCAAAAGAGTTACTATCGAATTCCACCAGAGCGCGTTCTATACTGTATTCATGTTATAGCAGTAGGCAATCTTAGTTCTTTCTGAAACAATAGTTATCTAATTTTTGTTTTAAAAAAAGATTACGTTTCAGAATAATAACACTTGCAGTATACCGTCGTTGAGTTTTTTTTTTTTTTGAAATTTTGATTATTAAAAAATAATACAACAACGGGGTCAATATCGAGGTATACTCGACCAAATAATTTAAGCGAAAAAAAAAAATCATGGGATATTCTCCCTTTTTCGTCACTTCCTCAATATATTGCAACGGATCCATAAGACTTCTGTACGTAAAAAAACCTTGATTCGTAGTACCTATACATTTTAGGTATATATAACGATTTGATATTGAACAGCACCCACTGAAAGAACAAAAAAATACACGACAAAACGTTACACTTTCATTTTAATGGCATATACAAGACGTGATACAACAAACAATGATATGCTCATAATATCAAGTGTATATCAACACAACTGCTGTTTCCATGTATAATAAATGTTGTCGTATTAACATGAGGTCAATGAATAGCAGAATATTCTGTGCACACGAACAGCGAACCGCTCAAACGTACAGAGTGTTCCAAAATGATACATCCGATTTCAAAAAGTCAAACTTATTGTGAACTTTGATTAATCGCGGGTTAGAAGAACGAGTTTTACATTTTAATGGATCGTTTTAAATTTTAGGTACGATATGCATAAACAAATATGTTCAATACGACCCCCGGCACTCGCGCGACACACATCCAGGCGACGTTCGAATTTCTCACGAACCCGTTGAGAAGCATGTCGACTGTAATCAAATCGATGGCGTCTGTGATGCGTCTTTTCAATTCGTGATCTTTTGGATTAAGCAATGCTTTTTATGTAACCCCGAAGAAAAAAAAATCACAGATTGTTAGATCTGGTGAACCGATCCATTGATGTGGTAGCCGATTGTTGAGAAATTTGCGTACTTCTAGGGACCAAACAGACGAGCGCTTCTCAATGCGGAGCACACAAAACGTATTTTGTAACTCGGTCGACATTTCGATGACAACTGCCTAATTAAGTTAAATCACGCCAGTCGGCAAACGTTATCGCAACTTACCGACAGTCGATAAAAACTTATTGAAAACGCCACCATTCACACGGTTGATGCTTCGTTTACCACCGACTGAATCGAGAACTTGATTTATAGCATACTAAAATCGGATAAATGATACATTTTGGAACGCCCTGTACAGTAATATTATGTCCGACGTCGTATATTCCATTGGCAATCGTATAATATACCTCTCTGCCTACGTGATTTATCTGAGAATGGTGTAGTCTCACGCGAAAGGAAAAAACCGCAGCCGTCGCGAGGAATAAAATATGTCAGTCATGTTTAATTAATTTTTTCGAACAAACTTTGTTTTTTGTTATTTTTTTTTTCTTCATTTATTAATGACACATAATACAGTTCATATTATTTTGTTATACTGATTTAAAATGAAACTGTCACTATGTTAACCGCGAGTCGATTGAGCTGGATGACCAGTGATTTACGTCCAAACACGATAAGGACATAAAAATATTATATTATACTTCAACAAAAATGAAAAAAAAAAATAGATCTAATAAATACGTCCTTCGTATTGCACAATTATTATCGTCGATGCTCTCCATCAAACGTTTGGCGTTTTCTCTTTTTCTATATTATAATATAGTGTAATAAGTATATGATTTTAGAACTCGTTACATTTTCGTGCAACGGATTCAAGTACATTGAGTAATTCTTAAAGAATCGAGATTAATTTTTAATAAAAGCACAAATAAAATCTAAAAATTATAATTTCAAGACCAATCGGATCAAAATCATTACATATTTTATATACACGCATTCTTTGTATCGGTACAACGTGGTGCGTTTGGCGCAATTGCCATTTATATCTGATTTCTACGTACTGTTATTTTACACTGCAGTGGGTTCGTTTATTACAATAGGAAAACGAATTTTTAGTGGATCTGTAGGTACTACACGGTCGTAAAAGAGTTTATACATGAAAATAAATAGTATAGTAATAATACGAATGTTTTATTGCGTTTCGGGGGAGAAAACCTTATGTAAAACTTGTGCGAATCGTGAATAGTTAACAACGCCACGTTCGCAACTTTTTAGGCCTTTCATTATATTCAAACCTTTGTGTTTTACTTTTAACACGTTATTAACGTCTCACGACTAATGATAATTAGAGAGGTTGGCGGCGACAACACGCTAATACGTAGACTTTACCTTAAATCGAATTGTGGCCAGAACATGTTGTTTGTGTGTCTGTATGCTTTATGAGAAAATTGTTGTGCAACATTTAGACGATTTGATGTGTGTACACCAAACAAGTGCACTTTGTACGACGCTTAAAAATAAATCGGACGGTAGGAAATTGCGCAAATCGACAAAACTATAAAAACGGAACGTAAAAAAACAGTGCACTTCATAAATCTGCCGTTTAGACGTTTCTAAGCCTTTTTTAATATGTCGCTAACTGTAGAACTAACTGCGTGAATACACAGTTTACGTAGTTCAACGCCAACAGGATGTTGTTTTTAAATATTTAAAAATCAAACAAATCCAGAATAGCGCGCAAATAACGCTGTGACCATCGCGCGTACGTATGAAGTAATACTACCACCTATTAAATTATTAGATGCCACTAGTTGTTTAGGGGGATTTTTTTTTTTTGCTTGAATGGTTCGGTTGAGTGTTACAGTAGTTAACACTAGGTTTACGATGACCGTAGAGAGTATTTTGAAGATTTGTATTTATTTTTTAGTCAATCAGTTTAAAAATCGAAATTTCACGTTTCGATTTCTTTCACACTAATTCAATAATTTTTTTGGGTAGAAGTCTGTAACTTTTGAACGTACAATCTGTTCGTTGGTCGATTTCTATAAAAAATCAATTTTTCGAAAATTAAATTTTATGAACATTGTTTTTGACAAACGAAATTTTAACAGCGAAAAAATAACACAACGGCGGTAAATACGGGTATAATAGTATTTATTCTGAATCGTAATCATTTAACCAAGATTCCCTTAAACTGAGATACGCCCACTGCCGTAGAAGTACGGTGTAGAACGCGCTCAGGCGGAATAGTAGACAGTATAGCTCTTTTGGATATTTCCCCTTAAACTGTACACCAATGCAACGAAAGTACAAAACGTGAATATTCTTTGAAACTCGCTCAATAATTTTTTTATTACGTTAAAAATCCGATGAAAAATTGGTCCCGAGAAAACATCGCGGTATAGTATTTTGCAGTATTGTCGTTTCGATGTCGTCTGGTTTCGTAAAACATCGCGTTTACATAACGGTTGCTTTAAGAGTATCGCAATACTTGCGTTGAAAGATACGTAAAAACGTTTTTTTCAAATAAATATTTTTTAACGAATATCCGGGTCGTCATAATACATAATATAATAAACCACGGTGTATCATCCACGTTATAAAATGAGTCGACGACGTTAGACACGAGAACACTATATGTACTTTATCGTAATATACTTCTACACGCGTCCATTCTCCACTTGATGATAACATTTTGGTACCCCGTGTGATACGCACTGGTTGGGTAAACGTGACCTTTACGGTGTTATATTATTATGGTATAATAATATAATATAGGTTCTCGGTGTACAGCGGCTAAGACCAATAAGTGGATCGTACGTGAGTGCGTATACCTAATTTATAAAATAGACGTTCGATCGTCGTCGTGTCCACCTGCAGTACGCACAGAAGAGAAACAGTGGACGCGATTAAACAAAAACGTTTGATTTTACATCTACTAGACCGTTCGGGGTTCGTTGGAACGAAAAAAAAATAATTTTTCGATAAAAAAAATCCCCTGCAGGCAGTGTGTGTCACCATTATTATCGGTCCGGATAAAAGCGCTTTTTGCAGTCGAGATTAAAATCGGCGGAAAACGTTATGTAATGGAAAAAAACGAACAAAAAAAAAACGGTAAAGGTACGGTACGGCGACTATACGCTTTGGGCGGCGGATGTCATTGGCATCAAAGTCGCGGTTTATCCGTCGTTTATTAGTATTATCTGAAAGCAACGAAAAATCGGGAAAAACGATACTGAACAATCTAACTGATCTCACATACAAAAGGTCCTGGGTGAAAATAAAAAAGAATCACTCGTATTATACATACGTAAAAAAAAAAAAAAATAGTTTAAAAATCTAGGCAAAACAATAATCCGTATTATACATAGAAGACGCTTCGTGAAAATATCGCGAAATATTACGTTTACACGGAGGAAAAAAATAGTGCTATTATATAGCAAGCGAAAACTTTTTTCAATATTTTTTAACGTACCAAACTCGATTAATAGTAGTTTATTAGGTACAGCGGCCGTTCTGACGCCGGATTCGGCGATGAATGATCGAAAAATGCTTCGAAAAATTTAAAGCCAAACTTTTATGTGGTATTCAACGTAACGGTCGGAGCGTTCCTTCTACGCGAAAACATCATTTTTTTGATTTGTGGGGTAAAACTCAAACGGCACCTGAGCGAAATTTCAAAAAAATTCAAACCCAAGAGCCACACACGAGTTCGTTATCACTTTCATTGTTGAGGTACTGACTATGGTAATCGGAGCATTCCTTCTACGCGAAAAGTTGTTGACGGAAAAAAAAGAAAACAAAACGTTCAACGCGAAAAATAGTCTTAAACGACCCTAAGACGTCGTATCGTAAATAATCGTTAACGATGAAATCGTAGTAATCTGCATAAACGAAAAATACTACGAGAGATCTAGCAAAAAAAAAAAAAAATAGTAAACATCGAGCAGCGCGTTTTCTCTGAATCATCGGCGTAAACGTCGGAAACAGTACGACCACAGGCTGCCGCAGGTGGACCGCGCGAAGATTTCGCGTTTTTCACCGTTGAACAAAAAGAAATTCCCATTAATTTTACTCGCGTAAATCGGTCCGAAGTAAAAGTGCATAACCACGACAATACTGACGACGCTGTTTAAAATATAACCGATTATGTACACGTTATGGGTACCACATTCATGTGTCAGAATTAATAAAAGAGGACGTGACATCATAATCACGACGGTGCGGCGAAGGTCGTACGGCAGCGATTCATATACACGCTTTAAGAGTGATTTATGATATAATACTTATGCGATTTAAAAACTCACTATTATCGAGACGATTCCTTTCTATGTTATCTTTTCTACACTCCGTTCCGCGAGAGAATAATCAATTGCGCATCTCGACTCGCGGAGGCAACGCTAGACGCCAACTTCGGCGTCTTCAACGATGTCGCCCGAAGCGAAAATTTTGTGACGCGAAACAAGTCGGGGTTGCTTTTCTCTCGAAGGATAAGACGGGGAAATACGGATCGTTCTCTCGTGGGACGGTGTAGTGAACATTATCGTAACATATATGTATCAAATACCGTTTATGGCCGTCTGTAATTTCCTTCGCGCGCGTTAAAATCACAGGGTAGCGAACGACACGAAGACGGTTGCAGACTAGGTCCCCTCGCCTGACCTGGATCTGCGAAGAAAACGCGCCAGTCGGCAGACGGCCAAACGACCCAAATCTCCCGAGTGGATTCACCGATTTCGGTCGTCGCTAATTTCCAAATGCTGGGAAAAAAACGATATCGTCATCGTCGCGACCGCCTAAATTTGTTGTTTTTGATCGCGCGCGCCGGTATCGCGTTGACCGTGACGTGTGTAAAAAAATCGTCAAGAAAAAACTGTGCGGTCCGATATTTGCAGCTTTCTCTCAGCTATCGAAAAAAACAATACACGCGTATAAAAAAAACACAGCTCATAGTGTTCACAACTGTACGCGATCGAAATATGTAATGCTCTTACCCCGGGAAATTTTTCTCCGACTCGTTCTTTCCTGCAGCACACTGCCGAAGTGTTGTTACCTCTTTGAATTTTTACGTTCTGCACGGTGTGATAAGTACGCGCAATATATGACGAAAATATCGGTTTGTTTTCGCGGAAAATTAATCTGTAAAATATGTGTCTGTTACTCTGCGTTGACGGCTGGTCATTGTAATACATACAAGAGCAAAAGACACAAGCCAAAGTTTTAATAACACGCGTTGTTGTACATCATCACAATCAATATTAACTGTTGTGTAACGTTATCGATAAGAATACAACAAAAAGCGGTTTTATATTCCCGATATACATCGAAAATTATATCGTAATTTTTAATTTTGTTCGTTATGCGGACCGTTTGAAAATCGTTTTAAAAGCCAAAACGAATAGGTACTTACTGTCCGTTATATACGCGCGACAAAAATAATACATAATGAAAGAAATTCGAGTTTTAATCGAACGTACGCGATTATTATTTAATTTTTTTTTTTCAATTATGTTTGATTTTAAAAAATCAGTGGCTTAACAAATTCATACAGTTATACTTGTGTACCTATTGTTACAAACTAATCCGTAATTGGGAAACCACGTATTGGAATGGAATCATAACCGGGGAATATTATCATTACGAATAATTATAGAAATATGACGATGTAACACAACTATAAGTATTGTCTAAGCGTAAAATAAGTATAGCGAATTAAAAACAAACGCAAAAAACTATCATCATAATGGTTCTTAAGTTGAGAAAACAGCGTCCTATCATTCAAACCATAAGCGTGTTTCGAAAGAAAATTTTCCCTATGCGTAAAAGTTTTTTGCAAAATGTAAACGCATTAAATTAAATATCGTGTGACAGTTCTAACATGTTGGAACAAAGTACACAAAATCAGGCGAGGAACTAGTAATCTGAAAAACACAAAACAACGATTTCTAGATTTTTGTTCAAGACGTAGACTAGGAGACTATAAAACACGCTACGCGCGTGTTTTAGATTCTGAGCAAATGTTTGTTTTTGCCCGCGTATCACTTATACCTCTTGAAATTTATACATATTTGATGCATTCAAAACGTCACGATTATCGAAAATAAGTATGTACGACGAAAAAAATACTGTACAATGTGTTTTTATAACAAAATCTGTTTTGTCAAATTTTCAAACATTTTTTTTAACAAGTAAAGTACATGTCTGATACGAATTCCGTAGTATTTTTACTGTTTTTTGTTAAAATATCATGCTGCTGAATGTATTGAAATCGGAAAATATTATTTGGTCGTAAGCGATTCAACAAATTTAATACAACCTTAATATATATATATAACAGTATGGTATGCGAGAAAAAGATGCGTGAATACGCTGTCCATTATTCCTTTTGAAACAATATCGTGTTTTTCTTTTTTCTACAAATACAATCCGTTTGTTTTTCTGACCTTGAAATAAACGGTTTGCGCTGATAGGGAAGTTAGAAATCACTGCTGTGCACAAACAACACAGAATAAAAAATAACATAAAAAACCCAGTTCGAGCATATAATATACCTATTGCTAACTTAAAATTACATGGTTCGAAACGTAGTTAAAAAAATGATCTTTTTAAACCGATAAATTGTGTTACGTGTGTATTATATGAAATGAAAAAACGTTAATTCGCTAAATCGAATAAAAATGGTAAAGTGTAGAGACGCTTCTGTTCCTTCTTTCTTGCTGTGTTTCACACCGTATTACCTACGTCATAATCGCATGTGACATTTAAAAAAAAACACGTCAACACGCTTAGCGCCAAAAACTTTAGCGACCTGTAGGTAGTAACAATGAAAAATCACAGTTTCGAGATAAATGTGGTATATAATCGAGTTTATTATTTATAAATGTTATATTGTACAGTAGAACAGTATGAACGTACTACGGTTAACTGTAAACTATTTTGGCCGTTTATTACGTGCCATAAACCATGAAGAAAATTTAAATATAATACATACGTCACGCCGCAGAAGTGGCGGATGTGTACGGAATAAATAATAATAACTACATCACACACGATTCTGACGAATCAAAATATTACCTACGTGAACAATGTCCGTTTTCGTATTTTTTTATATTTTCCGGAAAATGTTTGGAAGCGTGCACTTACGAACCTAAAAAACGCAATAAGCGTGACACACAGATTACACAGACGTGTAATATTATAATAATGTGTTGCAATAAACAGGTATTAACATACTTACTGTTTGACAACCTGCGCGAACGTTATCAAGTTGAGGTTAATGGTATATGTCGCATTATCGTCTACTTGCAACGTGATATTATAATTTTTTTTTTGTGTAAATTAACCAACCGGTGTTTTAACGAATTTTTATTGATTTCGGGGCGAGAAATTCAAAACACCGGTGTAGTTAAATGAAGACAACACAATTCTTTCAATCCAGAATACGCGACAAGATACAGAATCTGAGGAACCATCGGTATAATAATACGGTTCCAAAATGATTATTTCACGCGGGACGAGAATCACCGTCGTCGCAGTCAATTGATTTGCTCGAATCTATTTTCATCTCGCTAACCGCGGCGCTGACTGCAAGTGCAGTGGTTTACGTGGCCGTGTGGTCAAACAAAAACTGGACTTAAATATAATAATACATGAAAATGTTAAGGAATCAATTCCAACTGGTTTAACCCGTTCTAACGTCGAAACGAAAAGTCATGAGAAGCGATTTTTAATTTTCGTCAAAAGTTTTCATAATTCAAAAAATAATGAAAACGTTTTAAAGTAAAACATAACATAA